>VZRW01002778.1:155014-269837 GCA_013398125.1 Aegotheles bennettii
CTCCCCCCTCCCCCTTATTTTTTTCCTTTTCCCTTCTCTTCTCTTTTATTTTTCTTTTGTCTTCAGCCTGTTCTGCAAACTTGGAGTTCTTGTCAGGCATAGGATTTCACTGTTTGGTAAGGAGACCCTTGACAAATACTAGCATGGCCATCACTTGGTTTTCTTTTCCATTTTTGCATTGTGTTACGTGCTGCTTTGTTGCATGCTGCATGGCTGAAATGCATGGTCTTCACAGACCACTAATCATTTAGGCTGTTAGATCACAGAATTTATTAGATGGAATAAAAAGCTTTTGTAGTTATCAGTTTGGGGTTTTCTGTTTAGTTTTCCATGTGTCTTAACTAATATTTGGATTTCATTATCCAACCAAAGAATTTTGCTGAGTTAATTATAATTACTAATTTGCTATTTTGTTCTAAATAATTTGGGAAAAACAGAGCATCAGAACTGCACATTTGTATTGGAAAGTCATTAAGGAAAATTTGTAGTGGGCTGAAATGCTTAGTATGTTCTGTGGAGTTCTTAAATATTCCCAAATGTGCTTGACACCACATACGCATGTGTACTATCTTTCTGGTATCATATCAGGAGCTCGGTGTTTGTCTTATGCCTTGTGAAAATCACTTAATTGAAGTAAATTTGAAGTCGGTATTAAGTATATACAACATATGCAATATGTGGCACAGTCATTTACCCTGCATTTTTTTCTTATGCCGTTATGATAGGATAGTTGAAATAGTACATCCTATGCATATATAACTTCTATGATGGATGCATTGTAAACTTCAGCATCCATGAACATACCTGATTAGGTAATTATCTAGTGACTTAGAATTTGATTAAGATAACATGAATCTAACTTAATTCCTACATATTTCATTCAATTTTAAGGGAAGGAACTCACTTGCTGCAGCAGTGTGGTGTTTAAAAAGCTTACAGACCGTTATGAAAGCCATTAAACTGAGAAGAAAGATCGGAAGTTATTTTGGCATATCGCTTTTAAATATGTTTTGGGATGAGATGAGTGGATTTGCCTGTAAAGCCAAAAGATCATAGGAGGAATGGAGTTATTTCTGCAGCTGTGTGGCATTGTTGCAGCTTTTTCTGAAGGGTGGAGTATGACACAAACGTACACATAAGCTCTGGTTTATACCCTAGGTTGTTTCTTCAAAGAATGAACTAGCTCAGGTATACTATTAAAATTTTGCAAATATTTTTTGTTATTGTGTGAATTTATTTTTCTGACTTCTTTTTTTTCTAAAATGAGTAACAGTTGAAGTTAAAAATCTAAGTCAATGTAACTTTCTTCAGTAGAAAAGATCTTTTCCATTCTACATCTTAGCTTGCTTATTTCCTGCTGTTTGGCTGGGCTCAAGTGGTAGAAGGAGATAAGTCAGGTGGGGTCAGATGAGTATTCACTATGGCTACAGTTTGTTTTTTAATTATTTTCCTAGTGTGCAGTAACTAACAGAATACAAAATCTTTATGCCAACACAGAATTGTACTGTAGTCTTTCCATTAGTTACAACAAGGTCACCATAAGACTCTGGAGCATGGTCGTTTACTGTGGACCTACTAACTCATGTCAAAGTCACCTTAGAGTTTGCCTTACCTTGACAATTAATTACATCATGTTAAAAAATGGATTAAAAGAAGAGGTGAAAATGCTCATGAGGACAGCCTCTGAGCACAGCTGGGACCTATAAAGTTATTTGTGTGTTTTGGAGGCATCTTGAATGAGCATGTGTTGCTTGATAATAACCTTTATAGGTAGTGAGGAGTTGGCTATAACAAATAGGTGTTTTACATTATTGTGAATTTGAATGGTACTTCTGAAGATACAGCTACATGCATGAAAGTCATTGGTAAAAGTCATGTAGCTCAAGCTGTATATACAAGTCTAGATAAAATGGGAAATTAAGCATGCATGTCTTCCAGAGTGAACTTAAACAGTTAATTGCATTCGATAACTAAGAGTGTCACTGAGATTATGGAATTGTAATTCAACATGGAATTACTATTTCTTTACACTGTGAAAGTAGATTTTGACCCCAATAATCTACTGTTTGAGAGCTATAGCTGTGCATCATTAAGACTATATTGATTTACTTTCATTATTATTAGTGGGCTGAATTTAAAAGGTTTTAGTGAATAATTTTGTTGAATTGAGCATTTGAATTTATATTTTCTCAATTTAAAAAACAAAATTATGTGACTGGTTTGATTCACTTTTTATACTGTTTACATCTCCAGTAAGGCATTCTTTCTATATAAGGAAGTCTTTCTATGTAAGCAGGTTTTTTAAAAAAAAATTCATATTGGTAATACAAGCCTATGTAGTCTGAAACAAATAATAGCTGGATAAGACATCAGATAAGAAAGGTCTGGTTTTCCTCACTCATTTTTGGGAACTTAGAGAAATTAATCAGAGTTCCTAAAAAGAAACAGAAGGCTTTCTCTGCCTAATGACATCCTGAATTTATGTGTCCTTCCAGTGAGGCATCCTAGAATCAAAATCCGTAGCACTTTTGCAATACAGCAACAGTTCCTCCCTCCTGATATAATTATACAGCTGTCTAAAATATTTAGGTCTGCACCTCAGATTATTAAAGAAACTCAGTTGTGCAGTTCATGGGATCAACTGCATTTGTAATACATGCTGAACAATGATCCAACCATTAACCTAATATTTATAGCAGCTCCTGGAATACTTTTAGCCTTAAAACCTCTTGAACCCATGTGGTTTAGTATTTTTATATGTCCAGCCTCAATTGTTCCGAGTTGTATGAAAAGTTCCTTTAAGGAACAACTCTTCTTTCAGTCCTATTGAATTACACTTATCACCTGCTCCCCTTTCATGGTGTAATGGAATTTTATATACTGCAGATTCATTTTTCTATCAGAGTGTTTTGTGTCTAGTTTTTAGGTTTCTGAAAATCAAGAACGTTTTTAATTAATAAAAAAGCATATTTTTAATTTAATAAAGCTACAGATATGCACTGTGAAATATTGGCAATAGTAATAAAACTAGTTGCATTAGAAAATACCTAATTTGGGGTTTCATAACTCAGTTTATAAAAGTGATGCCCGTCTGAAATTGACTTCTGACCTCAGATTGGAGTGAAACTGATTCTTGAAGCATTCAATTTTGAAGGATTTCTTTTTTGTTTTAACTGTGGCATTTTAAGGTAAAAGACTAAAAAAATACTGGTTTGTTGTGGATTTTTGTTTTGGAAACACAGTGAAAACAACTAAATTCATGACACCGAACAAAAGAAAGATACCAAATTTCCACTGAACCTAAATGTGTCTTTTATAGCAAATTTCATTTTCTAAGATTCTGTAATAAATCCTGCCTGAAGGACACATTCCAAGGAAGAAGTTTAACACTGAATTCTGCTCTGATATCCCAGTCTGTGGAACCAACCGCACTGCAGAATCTGCTACAAGGATATGCTTAGAGCTTGTCTGGTTTTCAGAATAACTAAATGAATTTCTGACCCTTCCATCTGGTTTCAGCTTACGAAGTACCCGATTTCAGATGAATATATGGTTCTTGATGTGTGTCTACATGGTGCGAATAGATTGCCAATGTAAATATTCAGGGAACTGGAGTGAGCATCTCTATACTGCACTGTGTCATGCAGTGTATATACACCTGCATGACGAATATTAAGATACTATTTCATGACAGCCTAATCCACAGTCTAAATCCAGTTTGCTTTGAGTGCTTCCCTCTATGCCTGCTGTTGTTAGTGCAGTCCTGCACTCTCTTCTACATTAGCACTGGCATTCATATCACCAGAGCAGTAAAACAGTAAGGAAAAAAAGTAGGACATCACAAAAAACCATAATCTTTTGGGGTGGGTTTTTTTGGTAGGAATGTTTTAGGCCACTTCAGCTTTCTCAGCTGCTCACTATATCATTGCATGACCACCAGTGCCCGTGCAAAGAGTGTGAGGCTGCCTGGCAAGGGGCAGCCATGGAAGCTGTGCTTCAGGTGTGTTTAATCTACTGTGGATGAACACCACAATGACAGTATTTTCAGAAATCTATCTTTTCAATGTGTTTCTTCTTTTTAATTGAGAAACTTTATATAGAGAAGCAATAAAAAGTATTTTCATTTTTGCAGACATTTAGATAAAAAAAAAACAAGTATTAGATAAGCCATGGGTCAAATTTGTGTAGCCTAAATATGTCCTGGATTTAAAAAGTGAATTTAGAGGTGGATTGTACATGGCAACATCTTAGCATTTATATATGCCTACAAGACATGTTGTGTATAAGTTTTGTTTTTACAAACATAAGCGTGAAAAAAATAATTGATTATGGGAGATGCATATTATGTCAGAGACTCTGACTCATGTGGGCCACACCTAATCCTGCTATGAATGGCTGCAGCCTATTGGGAACAGCAGGGATAACATTTTATATCAATGTTCTCTTCCTGCAATAGCAGCTTGCAAAAGATGTTTTGCAACAAAAGATGCTTTTATGTTACTGAGAGGGAGAAGATAAATGTTTGGATAAACTTGAATAAATTAAAGCCAAATTTATAGAACTTAAATGAAAACCAGACAATACACTGCAGCTCTAATTAACCCCACATTTAAGTGCTTTCATCTTGACTGCCTCAGCTATTTGATGAGAGATGCTTTACTGCCTCTAGTTACTGCATTTGTGTAAACAAGGCTAAGAGGACAAACTGCATGTTTTTTAACTTCAATATTAAAATTATGTAGAAGTTCAATTGTTCTTCTGCTGTGTCATGTACTCTTTCATTAAAACCAGAGATACAGCTAGCAGAGTTTAGGTGTACTATACAGTATGCTCAGCTTAATTGTTGGATAATTTTCCCCCTGTTTAGGAAATGATGCAACATCAATAGTCAACTGTCTTCACATACTGGGTCAGACCTTGGATGCAAGGTAATACCAAATGTATTTTCTAGTGAACAAATAAAATCACTTAAGAAAATTATGTTTAGTCTCATTTGAGCTACCTGTGTAAGGCTACAGAATTTATAAAATCAAGCTATAGTAGTGAAAAGAATTTCCATTGCAAAATAGGGTAATTACTAGGTAGTTCCTAGGGGTTGGCAGGCCAATGTTAGTAGGTTACACTTTCAGCTTCAGTTCAGATCAATGGTGTCCAGGAAGTTCTGGATGTTGGTTCATCTGGTTTTAATCATGTGAGTGTCTCAAAACCACAGTAACATCAGAAATATTTTAGCCTTTCTCTTACGCTGTTCAATCAAAAGATTTGGGAGTTAAATGCGCATGGAGTGCAGTAAATCTGTCCCATGGAGTGTCTTCATTGCAAAGTTAATTCAGGTTCTAATGTGATCAAAAACACAAACCCCCTTTATATCAAATTCATTGTTACTTTTAAGTTAAATTGAGCTGCTTAAGCCATTGTGAAGTTTATGGGTGAGACAGTCTTGAAATATTGGAGGGGAATGTGTTGTTTTTCCTTAAGTGTACAATCAGCTATCTGTGCTGATAGTTTACTTTACATCTTTGCAGTTGTGGAACAAAATATGATAATTTAAGCAACCTCTGTGGTAGTTTAATATAACTTTTTTCACTTTGCATTTACTCTCAAAGGATTGCATGTAGGTAGCTCTCTTTTTCAGTGTCTTTGCAGCAGTTTAAATGAACAAATTTTACTTTCCACTTGCTATGGGGTAGAGTCACAATCATGGTAGATTAATATAGCTCAGCTGTTACCTGCTAATCCTTT
This sequence comes from Aegotheles bennettii, assembly GCA_013398125.1. Classification (NCBI taxonomy): domain Eukaryota; kingdom Metazoa; phylum Chordata; class Aves; order Caprimulgiformes; family Aegothelidae; genus Aegotheles; species Aegotheles bennettii. The sequence goes on from VZRW01002778.1 coordinate 160,757, forward strand.
AGGTTACAGTATCTTGGGGTTTTGTCATAAATTGTCCATGATCTATGCAATCATACACATGAATACAGATACAGTTGGAGGTCACTAATTCAGTTCTTGGTAGAGATGTGAAAATAGCTCTAGATGGGGGTTAAGGGATTCATGGAGTTTACGTGAAAGTTTGAAAATGTTGCCATTGAGACTGTATATATTCGCTCTGTAAAACAAACAAACAAAACACTACAAAAAACCCCCAACCAAATAAACAAAAAACTGGACTGTTATCTAATTTACAAAAGAATTTCACCTGAATTTATTTCATACATGTGTAAATGGATACTTACTTTAAATGAAACTTCTCTCTAATTGTGCTAGTTAAAACAAATAAGGTAATAATACTCATGGATTATATCAATAACTGATTATGTTGTTATAGTTATGTAATCAATGCATTTAATTAATTAATTTTAAACAAATTTGATTGATTTTACTCAATCCTTTCTGATGCCCTTATTCTGGAGACAGAAATATGAGTGTCATGGTTGAGAAGACTCTGAGTTCTAGATTGAGGTAGTTCTCTTCCTAAAATCATGTAATGCAAATTACCCATTCTTCTTCTTTTTTGTTAGTTTTTTTTCTCCACCTAACAAACAAAATGACTCACTTAATTTATAAATCTAAAAGGACTTTATTTTCTCAACAGGAAACCAGATAAAATATCCTTGTGTTCTGCAGGATACCTATGAAACGCCTTTTGAGTAGATTGTTCTGCTATGGGAAGATTTTACAACATCAAAAGATGAAAGATTTTTCTTCAGATCTTTATTATCTACTTCATATAAGTCAATAATAGACTTTATTCCACGCTTGTCTAATACAATATTATTTTTCATTCTTTTTGTATCTATATACAGGACTGTGATGAAAACTGGTCTGGAATCTGTTAGGATGGCATTGAGAGCATTTTTGGACAATGCTGCTGAGGATCTGGAGAAAACAATGGAAAATCTGAAGCAAGGCCAGTTTACACACAGCAGAAACCAGCCAAAGGGAGTTACACAAATCATTAATTATACCACAGTTGCTCTCCTGCCAGTGCTATCTTCGCTATTTGAGCATATTGGACAGCACCAATTTGGGGAAGATTTGATATGTATGTATTATTTAAAAGTGCCATGCCACTAAAATGTGTGTAGTGTCCCGTATTAAGCATTACTAAACTCAGTTCTATTAAAGAAGGAGAAATTTTATGTAATTTGGCAAAATTGTCATTGATTAAATTAAACATTTGCTGTAATTGACCTAGAACAGTCTGCAGGTTTTAGTGCACTTTGTGTAAATACTAAAGCAGATATGGCTGTGATTAGACTGTCAGAAGGCTTGATTTTGTTTGTAATTTGACCATAGATTTACTGTGAATGTCTCCCTGCATGAAATGTTACTTTGTCTAAGTTACTTTGTCTTTGCTCTGTCTGTAAATGAGGTTATACTATGAGAGTGATGTTATTCCAGCCTACATGCACCTTGACTCAGTTTCAGGTAGCGGGGAATCTTAGATCCTAAAGGAAAGTGGAAGAACCTCCTGAAGAATTCAGGAACCAGAGAAGGGAATGTGCATGAGATCCTGTATATGAGATTTCTGTAAAGATTTTTCTTTTCTGTAGAGATTCTGATCATGTCAGATTCAGTGTCCTTTTATTTTTCCAAACTCAGTCTCTGCAAGACAAAATTTTGCAGATCGCAACACAAAATTGAGTTTTGTATATTTTAGGAATTCCACAGGAATTCTGCTGTCCAGACTGCACTAGCAGAGGCAATTCTGCTTTGTGTAGTTAACTCAGTTATGGAAATAACAGAGAAGGACTGAGAAGAGTAACAAATTATATTTTTTCTCTTTTTTAGTCTTTGGAAAAGTATTATTTAAAATATTTCAATGTTTTTGAAAATATGGAGTTGTATTGATGGATTTGAATATGATGAGGTGTAAACACCTACTTTTCTCATTAAATTATTTCTGGAAAATTCAGGCGTCTGTGACAGTATCCAGAAAAAGTCATCTGAGGGGTTCATATACATCACTTGTGTGATATTCCATGTTGTGGAACTTAATAATTAGCCTTTGATACTTTATTACTTAGGTTGGTATTCTTGACCACCTGTTCTACATACATCACATTAATGTCAAGCACTCAATTTAGAATACATAAATTGAGAAAGAATAATTAATTTCAATTGTGCTTACTTATTTTGTCTAGAGCATAGTTGGAAAGGCTAATTTTTCATACACACAACTTCTTTTTACCTCTTGTTAAGAATAATCTTACCTTATTTGTACTACTCTGACGACAGGCATCTCGACCTGGTGCTTGTACTTGAGAGTATTGCTATATGTACAGAGTACTCCATGGTGTGATCATGTACAAAGAAAGATCAGTGTATCTGAGGTTACTGTTATTATGTAAAAATACTCAACTCCAGAATGATCTGAACTAAAATGCGCTCCCTTGTAGGGTGTCACAGCCCATTATGTCTTAGTTCTGTTTTGCTCCCAACATTTCATTGCACATGGGGGGAAGATATTAGTACTTTGAGAGACACTAGAAAAAAGTATATGGAAAGAATGGGAGTGTTGTCCTTCTTGATGGTACTTACACTGTTGTTACACTATTACTGCAGATTACATTGGAAAAGCATTTTTTCAAACAGATGTTAAGTCACATTTTTGTGACTGAAACACTTGACAATTTCAAAATGTGTTTTGGTGAAGTATTCATTAGGACTAAAGAATTTTTTGGGGTTTTTTTTAATCCCTTGTCAGCGTGTAGTGTAAATTAAGTACATGCTAATAACTGGTATCTGTGTCTAGATTTTAAAATATATAAACTGTGATTAAAAGAACCAAATATCTGTTTAACAGACTTGCCTTTCTTTTGTAATGTATTTTATACAGTGGTGGTACATTTGTGAATCGATTTGTTCCCTAATAGTTTTTTTTTTTTACTTTCAGCACTTTATTAGATTTATTAGATTACTTTCTTAAGTGCTACAAACAAACTAGAAAAGATTCATTGACACATTTTTTATAACTGTTAAATTAATAAATTCTCAGACTATGCACTTAGATGTTATCTGTAAAGAGTTGATATTCCACTAATTTAAAAAAGTTAGTGCACTAGTGAAATATGTTTACTGTCTTAGCTGGTAACTCCGTATTGAAGTAAATGAAAGTTTTGAGTAAAAACTGTGGTGCTCAGTGGTCATAAAACCTTTAGTATTTAGAGTGATTCCTATGGATTGCTTTTGATAGCTAAATATTATTAATTCATTTATTGTCAAAAGAAATGTATTTTAATTCTACACAAATGTATTGCAAAGAACAATCTCTTTATACCTAACATCTTCTTCTTTTCTTTAGTGGAAGATGTTCAGGTCTCCTGTTACAGAATATTGGCCAGTTTATATGCTCTGGGAACCAGCAAGAGTATCTATGTAGAACGGTGAGAAGAAAAAGTGTTCCTCTGTTTTTAATATTTGTGTTTATATTTGACTTCATGAATATGCAATCCAGAAATGAACATAGGAAGAGATTGTTGTTGGAAAAATACCTTGAGGGGAAAAAAGGTGCTCAGATGTTCAACTGCAGTTATTATAACACACTTAAAATATTGCATTATATGCTTGCCAAAATATATTTCTTAATCAAAACAAAAATTACAAATAAAATTATCTGTCTTCACAGTAAATATCACTTGAAGTTCAACTGGGGAATTGTAAAAATATGTCATTCAGCTCAGCTATTGTTATAATTCTTCCATATATATTGTTTAATTGTGGTGCATATTTCTTTCTCATTACCCTAAATTGAATTTAATTTGTCACTCATACAACAGTACTTCTTTTCTAGCCCAATTACCCAGGGAAATGAGGTTTTATAATTGCTTTTTTATGTGTCTGTGTATCTGCTAACCTCCCTCCAAGTTAAATTTGTGTCTTCTTCAGGAAGAACTTTTTCACTGTGAGAGTGCCAGAGCACTGGAACAGGCTGCCCAGAGAGGTTGTGGAGTCTCCTTGGCTGGAGACATTCAACCCCCGCCTGGATGCGTTCCTGTGTGATGGACTCTAGGTGACCCTGCTCTGGCAGGGGGGTTGGACTGGATGATCTTTCAAGGTCCCTTCCAACCCCTAGGATTCTGTGATTCTGTGTATAAAAATAGCGGTACTTAGATAATTCAGTTCTTAAAACTGAATAGTTGCCTTATAGTGACTAGCACTGTTTTGAAGGAAGGCTAAACAGAACTAATACATTTCAGATATTGGCAGCAGTAATATTGGAAGTTCATATATCTGTACCCTGGCTAGCAAATCAACCTGTACATAAGTCCAGATCAGCCCCATGACATTACCCTGGCTTACTTGGTATCAGAATCATAGGAAACATTATGAATAAATGTGGGGACCAATGTTTATAAGTAACAAATAACACTTCTGTGGAAAACAAGGTCTCATTGGGAAATAAATTATGTGGGATTTGCAATTAAAATGAAATATGTTAGTGTAAGCGATAATTTTTGTGTGTGGTTGTCTACAACCATAATTGCAAGTGAGAAGCATGTAGTGTGCCCTTCGTTAGGTGTGTGGGATAGATATATATTTTGCTTATGAAGACCTAGTAAAAAGGAAAAAAAAGGAAAAAGGAACAAACAGGATAAGTAATAATGGGAGTGAAGTTAGATTTAACCAAATCAAGTTTAATGAATTAGATCTAGAAAGAATCTAAGTTCCAGAAATGAGATAACCATAGACTGAGGATTAATCTTGTTAAATCAGAAGATCAGTTTGGAGGCCTTTTTTTATTTGGAAGTTCACGAGACTCCTGGATTTCTGTCATCTGCTACAGCAGCTAAGGATTTCTTATGTATCTAAAATCTGCTCTGATCAATTGAATTGGAAATCAGAGAATTGTTTTAAAAGTCCCCCAGAGGACCCAAATGAAGTGACAGGGGGTTGCTTGCTTCTTCCTGCAGACAAGCTTTTTACAGTTTTGACACAGTTAAGGAAATGTGATTCTCAAATAAGTGTTGTCATATATTTGAAGTGACTATAGCAATATTTTTGTGGGAAACTTTCAGACTTAATGATGAGGACGAATAATTTTCTACTCTCTGACGAGCTTGACTTTCCTCTTAGACCAAGGTCTGATTATTATTATTTCTTGGAAAAAAAGAAATTTGTATTTGATCTCTCGGTCTGTTCAGTAGCTTCTTTTTAATAGTAGAGATTGCAAAGTCAGTAAAACTGAGAGGAAAGTAGCAGAACAGAAGGCATTGCTATCATGACTTTGAGTTTTCCATGCGTGTTTCTCATTTGTTCTCAGCTAAGTAGGCCACCTTTGGAATTTTGTGTCTTAACATTTCATTCATATATTAGCAAAGAGTTGCTGGACTTCAATTTCTATTACCTATTCTTGTGTTGATGATCCTAATAAAATAGTTGCTTATCTCTTTGAGATGAGTTCACCTTAGAATAAAAATAAGGCTGGTATACGTCTACCCCAAGGGTGTGGTCAGTCATGAAAGATGTGTATACTTAATGCTGTTTGTTAATTCACAGGCAACGATCAGCACTAGGAGAATGTCTGGCTGCTTTCTCAGGTGCCTTTCCAGTGGCTTTTTTGGAAACTCATTTGAACAAACATAATATCTATTCAATTTACAATACCAAGAATGCAAGAGACAGAGCAGGTATTTCCAGAAGCTCTCCTGATGATTATGAAAATACAGTTTCACTATAAATGCTGCTTGCCTTCATACATATATTTTTGCATACATTTTATAGTGCAATACTTTTCTTGTAATCTCTTGATTGTATTTCTTTCATAAATCAATGGGTTAAGTCTGGTGAAACCAGTTGTTTTATGTTTCTAAAGATACTGATGTTTTCATTTTGAGATACCACTTTCAAAATACCACTTTGGAACAAATTTATTGAAGGGACTTTGCACATTTTTAGTATCTCAGATGTTAGAAAGTTGATGATAAAATTATGTATTCTAATCGGTAACTTCAGTTTTTCAGTTTTCATATGCAGTATTGAGTCCCTAAAATATAAATGCAATTGAAGCAAAATACCTTTGCCTATGTTAAGTACATAATATACCCTTAGAAAGTAACTACACTGCAAAGGAGTATGTAAATTATTTTACTTGGTTTGAAATACAAGACAGTACTTACTTTCCAGTAACATTATTTTTGTTTATTTTGCATATACATTTTTGTCCCATTTTGAAACTCTTGATATTTCTTATGCTAAAACATAGTTGTTGAATAGTTTTGCGCATCGCGTTTTCCTATGGTAAATAGAAGAGAAGCTGCAGTAAAACTTTACAAACTCTACATATGTGCTGAGTGATAATAGTTTCACAGATACAGATGACAGTGTGTAAGATGCCAGTTTATAATGGCATCCATTTTATAACTTCACCTTTATTTTTAAAAAAGAGAGCATGCCAGAATTATTCTTCAAAGAGCTGTAGTATCTTATCTTGAAAATATCAGCAGCCATGCTTACTTACCATATATATTCTAGCTATTTTAATATATCTAGATGGCATTAAGCTTTAAGGAGCATCTGCAATAGCTGTGTAAAATGTATTTGAGTCTAAAGAGAAGAAAATGTTTTTGGAAAAAGATTAGCCTTAGCCTATCTCAGTACAAACATTTGGATTCAAAAATTGCTGTCTAAATTTTCAAGGTATAGATATCAGTATACCTCATTGTATGTGTACATCAGGATGTTGGATAATCAGGAGCTAATAGTTGTGCTTATTAGGTATTTATTTGTAGATGAAAGAAACTGCCTCCAAAAATAAAGGCAACTGCAGTGCCTTTTCAGAGGAAGGAGCTGATAATTGAAATAACTTGAAAATAATCAAAAATTCACCTACCAAAGTCAGTTTCTCAGAATCTGCTCTACTCATTATGTCAGGCAATGTGTTTTTTTTCTTCTGCTAACATTCCAGGTCTCATCTGATGTGTTATGCAGAGATGTTTCATTCTATCAGTTTGTCACCTCAGCTGCAAAATTCATGTTGGAAGAAAATCTGAAATTTAAGCTTTATTTTGAATATAGGAAACTGCATCTGATTTCTCTGAATTCATTCCGTAATAATTGCATTATTGAAGCTTCCATGTAAGAATTATTCTTGCTACAGATTTTTTTTATTGAAGCTTATATCTAAACAGTTTATTATGCAATGGTATGAAAGTACCTGTTTTTTACTGTTGTGTTTGGGTTTTTTTCCTTGCATCAGAAGGACGTAAATGTAAATAGAAAGCAAAAGTTGTATGGATTAGCAATTGAAAGGAATGATTTGCCCTCTATGACTTAGTTTATTGATTTTTGGATTTATTTTATTTTTTTTTCAACAGTTCTTAATTTGCCTACTAGTGTAGAAGAGGTTTGCCCAAATATTCCTTCCTTGGTGAAGCTAATGGAAGAAATTGTGGAACTGGCAGAGTCTGGTATTCGTTACACACAAATGCCACATATTATGGAAGTAATACTGCCTATGCTATGTAGTTATATGTCGCACTGGTGGGAGCATGGACCAGAAAACAACCCTGACAAGGCTGAAATGTGTTGCACAGCTTTGACGTCAGAGCATATGAACACTCTGTTAGGTAACATATTGAAAATTATCTACAACAACCTTGGTATTGATGAGGGAGCCTGGATGAAGAGATTAGCAGGTAAGATGTAAAACTAAGTAAGTAAATAAACAACCAAGCATGTGTGTGTGTATTCAGAATGTGTGCATATATATATATATACACACACTCTGAATTACTCTGTATTTACCCTGTTGAAGCTGGAGTAGAACACTCAGATTTTTGTTCTTAAACAATAAAGATCTTGATGAACCAGAAATATTAAGTATAAAGGAAGAGCAGTGTAAGTAGTCTGTTTTAATCTCTTAGCAAGTAATATAAGTAGTACATTAGACTATTTCTTTTCCCCAGAATAGGCACATATGCATTTTGCAGTATTATGAATTAAAGGACTGTAGTTATTTAGCCCATTTCCATTATATAGCAAGTTTCCATCTGCAGGCATTACACAGTTCCTTGATATATGAGTGCTGGATCCTTAAAATACTGTTTTGAAGCAGTATGTCTAACATATCTATTAAAATGAAATGTGGAAATGCATATGTCATTTTAGTAATCTGTAAAACTTCATTAACTTCATTGTGATAACACCTTAAAATTTATTTCAAAGTAGTTTATTTTACAATCTGTAATTTTACAATCTGTAAGAAAAAGTCACTTAAGTGTTGTGAATTCAGTTTTTCAATTAGGCTTTTTTATGACTTTTCAGTACTTATTGTAGTAGTAATTTCATTCATGGTAGCAGTCTGGATTCCTGGCCTTTTGAGGGTTAGTGATGTAATGCATTAAGTATAAGTGGTAACTGCCTAAAATTCTTAGTAATCTAATAGATATGTTACAAATGGTTTTGCACTAATGGGTCCAGATGAAGTACTAATTTACATATTCATTTTTATCAGTAGATTTGCAAAAAAGATTGTGCTAACAAGTCTCAAATGACTGTTTGATGGATAAGTTGGTCTCATTTCTGCCTACACACAAGCCTTATAGTGTAATAATGTGCAGAAGAAATACAGGCAGACTGTTTGAGCAGGTTTGCAGATAACTAGGGCACGCTCTCCAGTTCTACTTTGCTCAAGCCAGAAAGCAAGGTTCAAAAGAGGAGCCAGTGGCTGAGGAAACTTGTGTGTGCACTGTGTAGCTATCTATATATCCACCCATACATATTGTTGAAACAACTTCTACATTACTCAGTAAAATTATGCAGGCAAATACCAATATGTTGACAGAATGTCAGTAAAGAGGCATTTCAGGTTTTATGATCTTGCAAGCTTAATCTGTGAAATGGTAGTTTCTGCCCTCATAGTGACAAAGTGAATCAACTATGTGAAATCCTGACCACATTTAATTCTTGGCAAAACTTTGGCTGATTTCAATGGGGGCAGGATTTCCCTCTGCAGTCTAGAAATAAGATCCAAGAAAGAGGGGAAGGGTAGAAGTTTTTATTTATATTTTTTTGTGGTCAGGTATATGTTATAATATTAATTGCCTTAAATAGTGTTTTCCCAGCCCATCATAAGCAAAGCGAAGCCACAGCTCTTAAAGACACACTTCCTGCCACTGATGGATAAGCTAAAGAAAAAAGCAGCAGTGGTTGTCTCGGATGAAGAACATCTAAGAGCAGAAGGCAGAGGTGACATGTCGGAGGCTGAACTGCTCATCCTAGATGAGTTCACCACTTTGGCACGGGACCTCTATGCCTTCTACCCTTTGTTGATTAGATTTGTGGACTATAACAGGTATGTGGAGAGGAACAGGTCGATGAATCTCATAAAAATTTCCTGGTTTTTAATACCATCTCTTATCCCTTGATATGCCTTAGCGCTGAATTAAAGTAGCATTTACTCAGTCTGTCAGTCTTGAAGTTGCTCAAGCTGATGCTTTATGACTTTTAGAAGGAGCTGGGGAAAGTTTCAGAGGAAAACTGAAAAAAAAGGTGCAGTCCAAATCTCTTGGATTAGACCTGATTAGATCTAGGACAGATCTAAATGGATTTTAAGGGTTTTGAAATAGGACATCAAAAACCACTGCTACCAGAAAGGATTAAAAGTATGCATACTTGCTTTTGTTGGCTTGTATCCTTGTAAAATGTTGAAAACTGATTTCAAAGCATAAAAGCAGTAAGGATCATCTGCATTTCTACCCTTTTACTAAATTTTAGGGCAAAATGGCTGAAAGAGCCCAACCCTGAAGCAGAAGAATTGTTTCGCATGGTGGCTGAGGTCTTCATTTACTGGTCAAAGTCTCATGTAAGTAATTCCTTGGTAAATATTTGTTTTAATTAGGTTCCTTAGGAGGCAGATAGATTCTTTAGTGATTGTGTTTGGGAAAACACATTTAGTGACAGAAGTGAAACTGCAGCTAGGAAAGTATTAATGACTTTCAGTTTTCTGACACTTTTGAAATGCCCGAGTATCTAGGGGAGTTGGTAGGTGTTTTGTAGCATAGTAACAGTGATTGTAGGTATTTTACATAGAAATTCTGGTTTGTTTCTTGTAGATTTTTTTTGTGTGTTTATACATATATATATATATATATAAAGCTCATTGAGGTCTGTGTCCTTACCCAAAATGCGAAACTCCCTGAACTATGACATGTTTTTTTCCGTCTTTCTCTTATCTTGTGGATTCTACAAATTTCCAGTTAATTTATATTTTTATTTAAAGTTTGTTTAGATAGATTCCTCATATATCATAAATGCTTCTAACTGAGATCTTCTATATATTTCCAGAATTTCAAAAGGGAAGAGCAGAACTTTGTGGTACAAAATGAAATCAACAACATGTCTTTCCTTATCAGTGACACCAAATCTAAGATGTCCAAGGTAGTGTAAAGATTTTTATATTTTTCTTTATAGAGGGGAAGAAGACAGGAAGACTACAGAGAAACACTTTTTTTTTGATTGTTTTCTTTGGGTTTTTTTGTAACAAAATCTGTTGAAAACACTGGATTGAGAATCAAAATGTAGTTGTTTGAGAAACACAGTTGACTCTCAAGATATTGGTGCAAAATATTGGCAATGTTATAATGGCAGTTCCATTGGATAGGGTTGCATCTGTATAGGTAGTAAGGAAATTGTGGAAACAGGGACAAATATAAAGTTGCTAGTACAATTCTTTTATTTAATATTGGATTTTTTTTCATCTTTGCTTTGTGCTGCAGGCAGCAGTTTCTGACCAGGAGAGGAAGAAGATGAAGCGAAAAGGTGACCGGTACTCTATGCAGACCTCTCTCATTGTGGCAGCACTGAAGAGATTACTTCCCATCGGCCTAAACATATGTGCTCCTGGAGATCAAGAGCTAATTGCACTGGCCAAAAATCGATTCAGTATGGTAGGTGCTCTTTTTTGCACTTCTAAACGTAGAAGTATTTTACTAATGAAATTCTTTGAATATTTTCCCCCTTGCTCATTCTTACAGCATGACACAAATAATGTGTATGGTAGATAGTAATCTACATATTGTTCTTATTTTCAGGGCATAAACCATTTCAGCTTGGACATACTTATTTTCTAAATAATTACTGTATTAATAGAGATGACATTCTTGTATTAAAAGTTACTTCTATCTCTTAATTTTTAATGCTAAATTGTGTTTGTTATATTTTACGAAGCTTGAATTTGGAAATGCAAAAAATAACCGGATGTTTCCTAACTTCTCTGCCCACTACCATAACTAATTCCTTTTGATCATTATCATGTGAATGCAAGAATTTTTGTAGTGATAGACTGTTTTTGAAGAGTGATTCTACTAGGAGTAAACTCACAGAGCAATAATGTGATTGTAATTTGGAATATACTCCTTTCTCAAGCTATGATACTTTATACACTCTATTGGGTTATATGACCTTTGAACAGCTGAACTGAATGTTTATAAAGGATAAAAGGTCTCAAAAAGAAACAGAAATCACATCAGAGAAGGCTGTCATATTGGTTTAATTTTGACCAACTTTGGTTTAAAATTTGTGTATGTATATATTAGTAATTATAATTCATCCTTACATTTAGTCTGTTACTGTGAACAAACAGGACTAATGCCATCCAGAACTTGTTCTGTGAGCTAGAATATGGCTAGCACTGGCCCAATACAAAAAGTCATATTGCCACTGAGATTTTTGTCAATCTTCCACATTTTCAGTTTTATTCAACATCTGAACTAAGCCCAAGGTTGACACACACACACACACACACATATATATACAATACATTTTCTTAATTACCTTCTATTCCTAATTAATATTATTTGTAATTTATTGACAGAAAGATACTGAAGATGAAGTACGAGATATCATCCGCAGTAATCTTCATCTCCAGGGCAAGGTAATCATTATGCAGTTTTTCAACATGATTTTTCTTCCTTTGAATTCATCTATTGGCACCATATAATGATAACCTGCCTTGGTTTGTTAGGATAACTTGTAGTCCCTTTTCCTCTTCTGTCAAGTAACTTCTCTGTGACAATTGTTAAATTTTAGTTTTTTAATGTGTTTATATATGTATTATATACAATAACGTGTCCCTTCAAATCCCTGCCTGTGCACACCATGAATATGAAATGGGAAATGGAAACAAGGTCTATTACTGTTTAAACTTTACCTTCTATTATTTGGGATAAAATCTACAAAATGCTCGAAGTTACTTTGTATCAGTTTGAAGTGTAAAGGAAAAGGAAGCTACCACTTTGGCAAACTCTGTGAAGTGAAAAATCTCCACTTTACTCAGTTTTGTTTGTGTTTTTCAGCCCAGGGTGAAGGAAATATTTTGGAAAAAGTGTAGATTTTTGTTATCAAATTCCAATTAGTGCCAGATGAATAGCCCTAGGGAAAGAGTCCTGAACTGGTCCACTGTAGCTGAAATGTTTTATTAATGCTTCAATTAATGGTGAAGAAGCAGCCATTATATGGAAGTGTAATAAAATGATGTACCTTTCTTCCCTATTGATGGAAGATGGAATTAGACCCGTGGAAGGTGCGTCATTTAGAATTGTCCTTTACCTCTTCCAGGGCCCAAGGTTTTATTGACCTCAGGGAAAAAACTAACTAGTATTCCTGTGCTCAATAAATGGTTGCAAGATAATAAACATGTGAGTTGGAAATCTGGTTTTCTTTTCTGAAGGGATGTTTAAGAATCATCCAGAAGTCTAGAGTCCACTGCAATTCAGTGCATGGCAATAAATGTTTCATTTTTTTAAAATTACTTGGTAATGGGATGGTTTTTCCTAAATAATATCAACATATTGTATTATAATATATCAATAATGTAATATGAAATATTATAAATTTCAATTTATAAGATTAATTTTCTCCCATCTTATGGTTTCTGTATATTACTGCAGGGTCAAGTAAGATTATTTGGAGATTGAGGTTTCTGGGAGCTCACAAGAAGATACATCATTTTACAAAGCTAACAATTAGTGTTTTTCATAAAATATTACAAATAAAAGTCCAATAGCTTTAAATTATATGGAGATTCCACATAGAAAAGTTTACCACTGAAAACAAAAGATTTGGTTAAATCCTGAAAAAAGCTGGAACTACTTATTGCTGTATGGCAAATATTGTTACATACTGAGAAGCAGAAGAAACCACACAAGCAATGTGCTAGGAAGAAGAGCATTAATGGAGATCTTCATGGGCAGCAGCACATAAGTGATGTGCATGCCATGAATATACAAATCTTAAATGTGTTGTAATTTTGTGTGTGAACTTCAGTAATATTTTCTTAAGGATGAAGATAGGTATTTCTGTTCTGACATTTTCATGTGTGTATATTGTCATTTTGTGAGTCATGCAGTTGTAAGTCTTGCCTGGCATTTCATTCTGCTTCTTAGCACTTGTCCTCCTGTGTTAAATACTTCAGTTTCTATTTTGTTTCTTTAGGGTTACATTCTGCATACTACTATTAGAAATTTCAGTCTGTTACTACTTTGTTGCCTTGGTGTAACGGATATTTTTTAATACCTTGATTTGTGCCTTCTTTTCAGAAACTTCCCTTGCTTCAATTAAAATTTTGATGTTGTTCAGAAACATCACCTCCTCTGTTCATAACACATGACAATAAAATTACTTTTAAATTTCTTGTATCAATGAAATTTCACAGTGCCTTGATAATTAAGTAGGAAGTAACCTTAGCTAATCCAAAATACATATTGACACATTTTCCCATTGTAAACATTTCAGCGGTGACTTTGAGTTTCCCTAATTGTAAAATGAATTCCCAGTGGGAGATGACATTCTGAAAGGGAACCGCATAACATGTAGCTAACAAAGCTAAATAGCTATCATAGCTAGCTTTATTTTATAGCTTTATTGATTTGCAAAGCTTTGATTTTAAACTGTATGTGAAAAGCAGTGAACTCAACTGCAGAAAAAATACAGCATTTCTAGGACTTCAAAAATATTTATTATCTTGATTATGATTTGTTATCTATGGCGAAGTATTTTGTTCTTGGTGGCTTGAAATATATCTTTGTAGGAATCATTTAGCACTGACGCATTCTAGACTTCACATTAAACCTTAGGGTATAAATTCATTATTTAAAAGTATAATGCATAAAGTTAAATTCCGTAGTTATTTACAAAGTCCACAATCCTCTGATGTCATTAGTATTCAGCCACTATTGTGACTGAATCAAGATATCATCAGATACAGTCAAGTATGATTTTTCTTGTTAAGAAAATGATGCCATCGTGCTATACGCATACACTGCCGTTTTGTTGTCTGATTGAGTCAAACATAAAAGGAATGTAGGCCAAGTGGTCTTATAAGTTTAAATTATTATTTAATGTTATGAATTAATATGTAACTGCGTTATAATGGTGTTTGTGTAAGGTGGCTTTCAAAACAGGAAAAATACCAATTTTGTAAAGGCTGTTTTTCTTCAAACAATAGCGGTATTCTTTCTTCAGATGGTGTTTTCTGTTAACCACTTTTGCTTCTCACAGACACCATGTTCTGTCATTTATGTTAGAGCTAAAATGTAATTTATTGATTTCTTTTTGGAAAACTGCACTGTTTGAGATTCATCCTTGTGAATCTTTAGCTATTAATGTTGTGCTGTCTATTTCATACATTTGTATACCCTTGTCTACATTTGTCTTCACCCTGTTTCTGTCTTTCCTTGCATGCCTACATGCTGTTACTTGGTACTGAGCCTTTTATTTCAAGACATTGATGACAAAACTTGCATTCTTTTTGACATGGATGAAGCTCAAGTCACCAAAATCATCTTCCGGCTATACTAATTCACACCTTGAAATGTCAACTACTCATACCCTTAGAAAACTACCTATATAAAAACACTGTACCTTGATAGAATGTGAGGAGTCCTCAGATCAAAAGACATCTCCACCTGTGATTAAAAAGTCTTTTGTGGACTACCCATTCATGATGACCCAGTCAAAAGCTCACACAAAGACTGTGGATGTGACAGTTAAGAAATGGAAAAGCTGAAAGGTGGAAGAAATGTCTGCCAGTTGTGTCTTTCTAGGTTATAATAAGCTATTATTGTGCTACTATGTAAGTTTATAATCATTCCTGGAACTTCAGTAAGCTGTGTATCCTAAGATGTTTTGTGGAAGTGAATTAGCATTATTGTCTCATCTTAGACACAAACTGAAATCTGGATCCACAATGATGTTTTAGAAGAGTAAGTGTTGAGTTTAAGCCCTGTTTGAATTTGTATGGTTTAGGCTCTAGGTATCCAGGCCAGTGTGACTTAAACCTAAATTGCAGAATCAGGAATGGTCACTGGCCACAGCTGTCAGTAAAATGGGTTATGTATTGCATTTGTCTTTAGTGTCATTGGCACAAAAAGTAGTTGCAAAGTGTGTTTCATCAATGTTGAATAGCAGAAGCACTGACAAAATGAACCAGAAAAGAGATTGCTAAGGGTAAAAGAGAGAATCACAGATCACTGAAATGGCAAAAATGAAATGTAAAGAGAAAAAAGAGAAAAACCATTTTCCTTCATACAGTTCTTTGTAGGCTAATAAGGAAATGCATCTTGAATTCATTTTCATAAACTAACTTTTAATCTTTAACTAGTAATCAGTAAAATTAGGATTTTCTAGGAATGGAAAAAAAGATGAAAAAAAATAGACAGAAGTAAGACTACTATTACTAATTTCCATGACTGAAAACCAAGTAGTCCCAACTAGTAGATGAGCAATTTCATTAATGTTTGGTTTACTAACTGGAAAGTCAGTATACACAGTTACCTCTATCTACCTCATATTCATTACTTTTCCTTAAATAATATATTCATTGCTCGTGCCAGCACTACTTGTTGGCCCATGATTGATTGCTTTTTTATTATTATTAAACACTGCAAAAATCAGTCTTTAGTTTTGTTCTCCCAGCCAGTGTAGTGGCCACTGTATGGGTTAGCCATGTAAAGGTGTGGGTGAGCCATATAAAGTGCTTCTGTTGTCCTTTGAAGCAGTTTCTGTACTAATTAAACTGTTTGAAGCTACTTTTGGAACATTTTACCTTGGTGACATGTGAAATCTTTCTCCTGCAGCTGGAGGATCCCGCCATTAGGTGGCAGATGGCACTTTACAAAGATTTACCAAACAGAACTGAAGATTCCTCAGATCCAGAGAAGACGGTGGAAAGAGTCCTTGATATAGCTAATGTACTGTTTCACCTGGAACAGGTGAAACACATTTTCCTAATTTCATTGCTTCTTAATCTTTCATTTATACTTTCACCTGCTATATTTAATGTTATATTATTTTTTCTGTCTTTTCTTTCTTTGATGGCTACTGTTTATGTGCTTTGCCTTGTGTTTCGTAATTCAATATAGTGGTCATATTGATCACACAGTGTGTTTGAAACAGCTCCAACAATCATTTATTTGGAAAAGGACTAAGAAAGTGATAACCATGTTTTAGCTTCCTTTTGGTGCATTTCAACTACAGGAAGTAATCTCTAAATTGTCCATAGACCATGAAATGGGAGTAAAAAACCATTTAATTATTGAAAAAATGCCTTTTTTCAAGGTACTTTTCCTCAACTGAGATTCTTGAATTATTGAAGTATCAAGAAACTTAAAACTGCCTACATAGATACTTGGTTAGAAGCTGCATATTATAGCTGTATGGAGGACAGTCAGATGATTTGATAACTTCTAGTGATGGCTTTAGAAAGCTGTTTACTATGTATTAGTTAAAAAAATTGTAAGAGGAACGTCCACTTAACAAAATCTATATGGAAGTTTGTGTGAATGTGGGTGAGAACATATGCATTTAGAAAATTAAACTGGCATTGAAATTCAGAAAATTCTTGATAATCTGGAAATTTTCTCAAGACTACTCTTTGGTGGTCCAGCAAACTTCTTGCACATGTGAACTCAGACTCATTCATGCTGGTGCAATGGTGAATACAAACCAAGGTTAACCTGGCCAGCTCAGATGTTACTTGCTGCATTCAAGAAATAGTAGAAGCAGGGTGGAGGAATGATTTTTCTGAGGAAGTTCTGGCAGAATCTCTATCTTGTTGCAGAATCTCTATCTTGTTTCAGAATCTGGCATGAATCTCTATTGTTTTATATAATATTTTTTGCATAAATATATGAGCTTCCCATGTGACCTGGACTTAACTTTCATTAAAACAATTCTGTGATTTGTTTTCTGTCCTTCCAGCTAGCACTGGTACAATTTTGTCTGGTACAATTTTGTCCCCAGAAATAGGTCAGCCAAGAATAAATGTTGGAAAATAGGTGTTTCTTGGTTGTTTTTTATTTTGTTTTTTCCTTCCTTTGGGACAGAATTCTATTACTTGTCTTTAAGTTATTAATTCTTTAAAATTTTAATTAAAATAATCCCCTATATTGGTTCATTTTACAAGACTATTTGATAAATTTCCTTTTCCCATTTTACTTGCTGATTTGTTAGCTATTTTGCACTTTAGATTTGTTCTGTGTTTTCCAGGCTTCATTTTTTAAAATGTACTGAAGAAACAGCACATTAACTTGAAGGGTATTCCTGGTGGTTACACCATAGACTAAGCAGACTGCATATAAAATTTGCTCAGGGTTTATTTTTTTTCTTTCTTTTAAAAGAAAGTTTGAGAATTCAAGGTTCTCTTGCCCTCTCATTAGCTTAGTTGGTTTCACTCAGAAGCTTGGCCCAGGCTTTCAGACCTCGTGTCAGGAATTTTCCATATTGTGATATCACCGGTTTAGTCAAGTAGGAATTGGAGAGGTAGGTAAAAGTGCCTGTATGTACACTGTACAGCACTTGATTGCTGAAAGTGACTTTCAGAGATCTTGGAATGCACAGTGTGTTGATGTGAATACCTGTGTCCCATCTATTGCATCACACAACTCGTCTTGAAATAGTCTGCCAGCCTTAAGATGGACTTGATTGAAGTTCAGCAGCCTTATACAGTTTGATAGAAGAGGTTGAAGAGGTGTCACTAAATTTTACCTGTTACTGAATATATGTGAAGCAAGGAAAAAGTGGTAGACTGTGCAAGTAAATGCATGGCAATCACAGCCTCCTAGAGAGAAAGAGAGAACATGTGTTGATTTGAAAGGATATAGGAAGGCTGTGAGGAAGAAGGAAAAGTAGAGGAAAGATAGAAATGGGGGGCAAAATGTCTTGTCTTTTACCCTAGTTTTATCAAAGTTAACTGAGCTTAAAGGAAATTGATTAACATATACAGAGTTGCATAATTCAGCAATAGACACTTGTATTTGAGTTCAAACAGCATATACAATCTCTTGATTACTGACGTTCAAGGTATACCATGTATATAAATTGGTTAGACTTGTGTAGTTTGGAGAAACTGTTCAAGGGAGTGAAACTCAAGGTATGATCCTCGAGTTTTCCATGTTCTGTCACAGGATCAGTCTCACAGCATATACAATCCAGCAGTAGTACAGAACAGGGTAGATTCCCATTGTAATACCCAATTGACATGTCAGATCAGTCCTTCTGATCAAAACTATGACTTCTAGTAAAGTAAATGCTGGCTGCTTTTATTCTGGGTACTTTGCACCTATTTGTTTAAAGATTTGGCGTCACAGGTTTATTTATCTTCTGTAGACAAGTGCTCAGGTGCTTTTGATACTGAAATGGGTAATTCAATATCTTTAAAAATAGTAAGTATGTGAGCACTGGGCCTGGTTTTATGATGATCTTGAGTAATCGTTTGCTCTCCATCTACAAATACTGTTCTCCATATATACATACTCTGAATGCTTTCCTTATTGCGCTGTCAAAGATCAGTTCATGTTTTGTATTTTCTTTCCATGCACAGCTAACTACTCTGTTTTTATCATTTCCAGAGATCTGCTTGTGTAGGCCGAGGCTATTTCTTTTGGGAAAGTATAGAGAGTTTTATAGTTGTTTGTGAAGCTATTACTAATTACCTAACTTTCACATTTGGGTTTGTCTGACTTCTAAATTATTAGTGCTGACTTTGTTTTGTGACTGTAAATATGTTTGCAGTGAAAGCTTTTCTATCCTCTATCTTAACAATTATTTTTCATTTCTATTTTACCTTTTGGAAGGAACTTGTTTTAGAATGTCACCATTTAATCTTACAAGTGCGATTATCCATTTCACTGAATGCTTGGCAGTATTTTAGTCCGTTTTATTAAATATTTCCTGTTTAACTATGAATAATTTTTCTTGTTTCACTAAACTAGAAAAATCGTCTTGGATAGCTATGTTTGGATTGAATAGTGAGTCTACATAGACATCATCTTCATTACATATTTGAAATAAAATAATTAATTTTATTACAAGGGAGAATCACCAAGTCTTTCAGGGCAGAAATACTAACTTCCATTGACTCCCTTGATGATGCTGGGTAACAGAGGAGCTACTATTCCACTAGCACAGTTGTCCAAAAAAGAAACAAACAAAAGCCCCAGAAACATTAAAAAACCAACCCCACACAAAAAACACACCCTCCCTTAACTCTTGTGGAGTTGTGTAGGTTAAATAATCAAATTATATAATCTTTATGGAACAGTTGTGAAGTAAATCACAAAAACTGTGGAAAAAACTGTGGGGCAGACGTGACCTGTAGTTGTAGCTCCCAGTTATCCAGTCAGGCTCTAATACTGTTGCATGTAGTTGCTCTTCTGGACCACAGTCATTTTCTTCTGATAGAAACAAAGATGGAAGGTGGAACAAAAGAAACTGAAAGAGCAAACAAATAGGATGGAGCACACCCAATTTTATCTCATACTACTGTAGAGCTAGGATGCAGAAAGAAAATATATCTGAAGACAGAGCTGTAGTATTATGAAATATAGCTGCAGTATTTTGGAATATTTCATGTTCATTCAAGCTATGCAGGTTCATGAAAGGGATTTAGCCCTAAGCCTTTCATGCCTGTCTCATTTTTAAAGTTAATTCCTTTCCATTGTAGCTGGTCATGGTAAACATTACAAACAACAGATTAATTGTATTTAAGACAATTCCTTTAAAAGTGTTGTCTGAGGCTATATGAAGGTGTAAAATTTACCTGTACATATGTAAAGAGTTGCATATAAAAGAAAGAAGAGATGGCCTTGATGATGATGATATTCTAAAAGGTGTAAGAAGTAAAATTAAGTAAAAAAGGAGAATATCTATATCATACAAGGAAAGGGAAAGATTTGGGTTTAAGGTTTTTTTTTCTGAATTCTGATTCTACAGTTTTGCTGGTCACTTGAACTCTGTTTAGAAGACTTTTTTCCATCTATCATTCTTCTGTTATCTTTCCACTTGATTTATCTGTTATGTCACATTTTCATTATTAATACTGTGCCCAGACAGTAGGGACATTGCCACATTGTTTGATTTTTCCATGTGTATTTTATGTAACAGGTTGAGCATCCTCAGCGGTCCAAAAAAGCAGTGTGGCATAAGCTTCTGTCTAAACAGAGGAAGAGAGCAGTAGTTGCCTGCTTTAGAATGGCACCATTGTATAATCTGCCAAGGTAAGAGCTATACTTGTTCTTTTGCAAATGCATTTATGTTTATGCAGTGCTATTTGGCAAGACCAAAATGAAGAAAAACATGTAAAGCAGTAATCGATAAACTGCTAGTAGTGTACTTTGAGTATTACTTTGTTTTAATGGATCTAATTACTTTCTTGGAATATATCTTCTGAAAAGAATAATAAAAAGTATAATTTTAAAATTCTGGTTCTCTCCCCCTGCTGTTATTCCACCTGTTCCTCCTGGTATGTTTTCTTTTCTGGAAAGTAGACACCTTTCATAGGAGATAAATGCAGAAAGAGACATATTGGTGTCACTATAATATCATCTTGGGAGAGGAGTTTTCTCCTAAGCCATGGTTATAATCTGGAAATATGGAGTTACCTTCATTATTATATGCTAAATGTTCTATATGCAGGAAATAAACTGATACTATTTATCTGAAAACTTGTCTATTGCTGTGTACTTTTGGGAAGAGCATTCTGTTATACAAGAAATATATGCACATACTCTAGGCATGTCACACCTTTTCCTGTGGCTTCTTTTCCTGTTCTTTCGTGATCAGTGGAGAATGGGATCTATAGTCAAGGAAGTTTCAGAATTCTGAGATTCTGGAAGGAATGAGTGTTCAGAAAAAGTAGACACATCTGTGTTTTCATGCAATTGCTAAAAATAATTTCCAAAACACATGTATCTGATCTTTTCAACATAATAATGTTCTCAAATTTTTCCCAAAAGTATGCATATTATTACCATAGTTAGTAGGATGAATCTCAAAGTCTGTCTCAGGAAGAACAAGGGTATGAAAATCATACTAGCTTGAGATGAGGCAGCTGTGACAGTTGAAAATAGAACAAAGATATTTCCATCTGTAGTTGCTCTTACTTTAACAAATAGGTCACCTGCACATAACTAGCATTCCTGTATATTTTAATTATAGTTGTTCTTTTTCACTATATGAGACTGGCAGTTTTTTAAAAAAATGAAGATGATTGATAAAATTCTTCATGGAGAGTTGTTTGTCACACAGTCAAAAGAAAAAAAACACAAAACACTAAACATCATGATTGGCTTATCCTCTTTCCCTTAGCCTCATCATCCATTTAATTTCATGGAGTTTGGAGAAAAAAAAATGGTTTATTGTTTTTGATATGCAAGTCTAATCCTGACGTTTAAACAATGCAATTATATGAGCACAATCCAAAGTTGTCTATTGCTGTTATCTTAATATTTAAATTAAAATAATCTGAAAATATTTTCTATTAAAAATAAAACCACTAATGTGGCAAAGTATTTGATTTTATTTCTTACTTGTGTTTAAATTTCTTTAAAGTTCTACTTATTATCTGTTCCTAAAATCATTATTATTGCATTTTAATATAAATTTTGAAAGTTAATCGGACACAGTTTTGAATAGACCATTTTAATGTAAACTAAAATAGGTGCTCTCAGCAGGTTTTACCATAGAAATTTTGCTTTCCTTTTAAATAGTAGTTGTAATGGCTGGACAGTTCTTCAAGCTAAATGAAATTCTTGTTGACCAAATCTTCTCTTTAAAAGTTTACAGCTCTTGTTTGAAATGTCCCTTTTTAGGCACCGAGCCGTCAATCTCTTTCTTCAAGGCTATGATAAATCTTGGATTGAAACAGAAGAACACTATTTTGAAGACAAACTGATAGAAGACTTAGCAGTACGTCTGGGTGCAGAGGGTCATGGGAATGTATTATGGATTAACATTCATCTTTTATAATAATAATTATAAGTCTGTGAGGTACATAAGATATCACCTAAGCTATCTCTACTGAAGGGCGTGAGCCATAACCAAATCAGTCACATAGGTGTTAAAAATTACAAGTGGTGGAAATTCCAAAATCCCCTCAGACACTCTGCTTCAGAGCCTCAGTAACCTTTTATAGAGCTTTTTAAACTTTTGTCTAAATTTCGTGCCAGTTGCTTTCATTGCCCTATCTTTTATCTCCTGCCCTGTGGAGAAGGGGAACAGCCCTGAAGTGTTGTCTTTAGAGCTCTTGTAAGGAGAGATGTGTTACACCTTTCATTCAAAAAAGCAAACAAAACTCTATCTTTTAAATACATTTCTATCACATTCTTGCTGCTTTAAAGCACTCTCCTGGAGTATGAGAGTCTGAGGTTCTGCTTTTCAGCTCTGGAAAGCTGACCCAAACTGTTGTGTGGACTCCATGAAAGATGTGGTTGTGATGCTGCTGAAGGTCCTCTGTCCCTCTTAGAGAAACTGTACGCTGGTGTACAAAGGAATTAAGGATTTATTGTATTGCCAAGATCAAGTCACAGCTCAGGCTGTGACGGCAGAACTCATCTGGAAGGGGAGAAAGGAGGAGCCTATTATATGCTTGAAAGGTTGTCTCAAGTTTCTGAACTGTTCACATATTAGGTAGAAAACTGGAACAATTCAGGAAATAGCCTAGAAACTATAGCCAAGACTTCCTGTCCTTTAACTTTCTGTAGTCAGTAAACTACAACGCTGTATGCTGTAGTATGCTCTTTCTCTATACTGAGAATCTTGAACTCTCTTTTCTGCTATGTAAAAATAATTTAAAGGGAGAGATGCAGCAAAAAATACTTCCTTCTTGACTTTCTCGGATCCAGGCAATTTATAGACATGTGGTGAGGGCTTTTTCTGGGATGTGGGAGACGAGTGTTTGCATCCCCTAAAACAAAGGACTGGACTAAATTTGCAGTTTTGTTCCCCAAATCTTATGTCCTTAAGTCTATTACACAAAAGTGGCACTACTTATTCAGTCTCTGTGTACTAAAAGAAAAAAGTATACATAAGTCCTCTATTTCAGGAGCTTAATTCTGCTGATTCTTAATTCTGATTCAACGGATCAAGTCTCTAAGGGAACTAGATTTTTCATGTTTTATATTAAAATCATAGGATATTACATACTGTCTTTACTAATAGTTAAAATGCTTCTGCTTTAATGAATTAGATTATATCAACACACTTACGTGATAAAATTATTGATTGGTTTTGTTGGTAGGCATTACTGGACATAATTTATAAGAACAATATGTTTAGTGGGCTTTTAATAAATAGATTATATAAAAATTAACTCTTAAATCTTCAGCATTTAGAAATGGCAACTAAAAGTTACCCACCTTATTTATTTTGTCCTCTAATGTTAAGCTTTTTATTTTACATTTAAATAACTATAGGGCAAACATCTCAAAACACTGAAAATTAGTAATACTAATTTCTCAGAAATGTCAGAAAATTTTTTGGTTCTAGTGTTCATGCTGTGTTTAATAATGAGTCCTACTTAACTCAGTCATTGGTGAATTTGATCCTCCATTTAATTTGAATTAAATCTATGCAAACTAATAGCTTGTATCAAACATTAACACAACTTGTGCCCTTTCGCTTCATCAGTTTTGATAAGATTAGAGAGGTATTCTAGTTGATAACATCATCAAGTATAGAATGCTGCCATTTAATTAAAGAGAAAGGTCAGCATCCTAAATGAGATTGAAATAAAGAGCAGGGGAAGACCTCCATAGTGGTGAGTTATAACTAGTTATAATTTGCATTGTTCAGATCTTTCTATTGATCCTGAAATTATTGTTACATGTTGTAAAATGGGAAATTCACCCTGTATAGCCATCATAGACTAGCATGTGAAACAATCATTGTGCATATACGTCAACTGAAGTGAATTCTCAGCTGCATTCAGTCATGTTTGGTACAACTGAGTGGAAAAGGTGGACTTCACAGGCACCTGTGAAGTGTGGTACGCACAGAGATCTCTAAGCATTTCCACAGGAATTTATTTAGCACACAGTATTTTTCTTAACAGGCAAGAAATCCATTTTCCTTGTATCTGTCATGTGGCCAACTGCTGTTATTGGTAGCAGATAACACCTGACTTTCTAATGGTTTCTTACTTGTGCAGCCTCACCTATGCATGGAATTCTTTCTCTCTGCAGATAGGTGAAAATAAGGGGGCATAATTTATGCAACCAATTTTCATTGAGCTACCAGATATCTAGTAGAAAAATATCTCTGGATGAAGCAATTTTGTTAATAACTTATTATGCAAAACTTAGTTTCTGAAATGTCTTTTGGCAAAAGACAGGAAGTCAGAGGACAGATTTTGTATAGGTTCTTTTCAAAACACTGCTTTGGTGGTTGCCATTATAGTATTTAGGACTACAATTTTATTGTAGAGTGAACTAGCTAGAGCTGTCTAAACCTGAAAGCAAAATAATAATGAAAAAAGCTATTTGTGTGTGTATATATATTATTGAATAATATATAATATTTTTTTTCTACATTATTGATTTGTTATCTTATAAAATTCTGCATCCTACTAGAATTACTGTTGGTGGTAGATTTGGCTCCTTCTGTCTAAAACGATTGGTGAACTTCAAGTTTGGGTTTCATCTCCCTCAAAGCCTCCGAGTTCCTCAGTGAACATTATACCTGGTGTAAGACTTGGAACAGAAGATTCTAATTTTTAGCTGATGAAGTTTGTTAAGATAGAGAGGAACAGAAAATATAATAGCAAGCGATAGCATCTGGTTACCATTTGTCCTGGATAATAGCAGTAAAAGATTAGTCTAGGGAAGAGGTTTAGTTTTTATGAGGAGAGGAAATCTAAAGTTTTGCAAATAGTATCATCTTTGCAAGTCTTCATGGTCATAAACCATCAGGATTCAGGCTTTTCATGCTTTGCTTGGAACTTGTTTCCTCCCGGTTGTCCAAATCAAAATTACGTATGTGATTATTTAATGTTTAATAAATTGTACAGAGTAAAATGTTTTTCACTATAGATAATTGAATATTTTTCCCTCTACAGAAACCTGGGGAGGAACCACCAGAAGAAGATGAAAGCCTTAAAAGAGTTGATCCTTTACATCAACTTATTCTGCTATTCAGTCGAACAGCCTTGACTGAAAAATGGTAGGGATGTTGTGAGAGACTGCAGAGTGTATGCAGATTTTCACATTACTCTTGCATTTGAAGTTGTACATGTCTCTGTTCAAGTGAGATTGCATAGACTAGACCAAAACATGTGCATACATGCATATGGTGAGTTTGAGTTACACTCAAAAATCTTTCTAGCCTGTGGTATGTAAAGTGATTTTAACATGACTGATAATGAGATGTAAAGAGTTTTCTAGAGACCAATAGATGCCCCTGTACACTTTTACACAGTTATGGATGCTGTGTTCAGAACTTACTACCTTTCTCTCTTCTGTCTGTGTTCCCTATTGACAATTATATTCTGAATGTGAAATATAAGTATATTCTAGGTATAATTGAAAAATTAACTATGTCCTCTTCATTGGAATGTGTTTGTGAATTTCTGAGCACTGTGCTTGTCAGCTGGCTTTACTTTTCAGTCTGTATTAGTTAATCAAGTCCTCAGTTTCCAAAAAGACGTTTGTAATTAATTATGAGCATAGAAATCCTTTAAAAAGATTTTTAAGGTGCTTAAAAATGTTTTGGTGCTCCAATTATATGATACTGGCTCTAATCTTCCTCATTTTCACTTTCCTCTCTCTATTAACCAGCAAATTGGAAGAAGATTTCCTGTATATGGCTTATGCTGATATTATGGCAAAGGTAACTTTTTGCTATCTTTTGCATCTTTTCTGTTCTAATAAAATTAATTAATTAATGAAGAAGATCGAGAGAAATTATGTGAAGGAAGGCCTAGTCCACTTTGATGCCAACTTATCAGTAAATGTTTTCTTTCTACATGGTGCCAGAGCTGCCATGATGAAGAAGATGATGATGGTGAAGAAGAAGTGAAGAGTTTTGAAGTAAGATTATACTTCTGTTTTGTTTTTCTTGTCATGTTAGACATTATTTCATAGCTTCCAACTGACATTTCTGTTTCTTGGTTCATGGCTTACTGCAGCTTGTTATGCCAGTGAACTGCATGTCAGAAGCTGCATTGGCATAGATGAGTCACCAGATCCATAGTAGTAAAACAAAACCATATGTAGTATCACATAATATAAGATTAGAGAGAGAATAATTTAATGGATCTTACATGTTTATCTGATCGACTCTAACTTTTTAGTTGTTGAAGAGAAACCTTATGTGTGGTAACTTACTCTGGAAGTCTGAAAATAGCAGATTATATCTTGTAAAGTATCACATCCTCCTTTTAGTTTGGATACTTAAAATATGGAAATAATACAGGTTTTTTTTCAGTAGCCATTTACATTGGGTACCAGTCATTTATACAGTATTTTTATCTTCACTATATATTAGTGCTTCTTAGTAAAAGGTGAGCTTTTATTTATCAATATTGCCAAGCTTTTTCTTATGTTGAGAATAGGAAAACTACAGGTATTGTTG
The DNA here is from genome assembly GCA_013398125.1 of Aegotheles bennettii. Lineage (NCBI taxonomy): Eukaryota > Metazoa > Chordata > Aves > Caprimulgiformes > Aegothelidae > Aegotheles > Aegotheles bennettii. The sequence goes on from VZRW01002778.1 coordinate 187,691, forward strand.
TTTAATGTTGAGATTTTAGTGATCATCACTGTATAAGGAAACACATGAGCAGATTACAAGAATAAGAGATGAATCCTTGTCCTTGTTTGTTCTGGGATCTGTCTCTCTTTTTCCATTAATAAAATGGAGTTTATGAGAAATTTGTCTGTTCTGAGAGGCACTGAAGGAATGAACTTGTTAATATTTTTAATATTTTAATATATTTTAGCATATTATAATTTTGACATTAAAAATTGTCTTATATCTTTCAAATCAATATCTTCACTAAAACACAGAAACATAACATACATGCTTTTATAGTTTCTTTTAAATATTTCTAAGTATACTGATTGATTTGACATAAAACAGCCTGTGCTGTTTTGATTTTTGAGGAGTGACTTGGGGTATGTTTACTTTTACTCCCATTGTTTTGTACACATCAGCTGTTCTGTTTGTTTTCTACATGATGCTGCATGAGATAGCACAGAATTATTTAGGTACTTATTCCCTATTTGGCTGTATACAGAAATCAGAAACAATACCAGTACCAAATTGTTTTCACTCACTCGGAGGTTCTAGTCCAGTTGAGTTACAACTAACATACCCAATATATAAATTTCTTTTTCTTGGTAAATATCTAAGTATAAAGCCAAATTTCAGTGGTTTGGGGTTTTTTTGTTTTGTTTGTTGTTTGTTTTTTTCCCCCTGGAAATGCAATGTATGATGTATCATTGGGTAAACAAAGAATATTTATTTCTATAAGCTTTTTTCAGTTAGCCCATGCATGCTTGTTAGATATCAAAATTGTTGTGCTTATAAATGTGAAAATTTATAAATAGGAAGTCATTGAGTTGAATGAACAAATTTATCAGAAAGGGATCCATTAGTGCTCCTTACCTAAATTATAATGTCTTTTGTTCAGCATTCAACTTTATCTTTTGAGACAAGATCTTATTAATTTGTTTTGCGTTATTATTTTTTCTGTAGCTATGAAACTTATGTTCAAATAATGTATTAATTTGTTCAAAAGAAATTTTGTGTATGTATTTGGTCAGTCACCTGAAGAAAAAAACTTTTGGACTTCTTTTTCTTATTACTATTTCGCTTCTTGTCCTTGCCCTTCCTTAAGGTGACAGGATCACAACGCAGCAAGGTAAAACAAAAAAATATGTGTGTATTTGTCTGGGTCTAATTTTGTGATCTTTTTTTTTAGGCCCAACGTCTTGGAATAATTCAGCTAAAGGGTCTTGAAAACATTTTTAACATTTCAGTTCTACCATGACATCTCTAACAAACCCTTCTTGTGCACAAACTTTTTAAAGACTCCAAGAATTGTTTATGCAAAATAGATCATATAAAATTACGTTGCCATTTTGGGGAAAACAGTGTGTCATTCAACTTGTTCATATTGTTTTGCTTTTCTTGCCTTTTGTGCATCAGTTATCTCCTTTCTAGCTATAATTTAATTTGAATGACTAAAATAATTTATTTGACTCTTAAGGGAAAGCAGTTGGACTTCTGTATCTTAGCAGACATTCATTTCTGATACAGTAGTAAAATTCTGTTTCCAGTGTTTGTCACAGAGAGAACGTCAATTATATTACAGTTTATCTGTGATTCAGATCTGTTGAGTCCTTAGCCTTCATTGTGGTAGTATTTGATAGAAACTCCATAGCTACTGGGTACCTGAAGTGATTCCTAGTTGTTTCATGTTTTCTCTAAAAAGACAATAGCTGCAAAATTTCAGTGATAATTTTTTTATTGGCTCAATTTCTTACAATCTTTTGTGTCTCATCATAAAAGTCCCACCATTTGTTTCTAAAAGGTGGCTCATGGCTTAAGCACCAGCCTACTTGCCTATTTAATGCAAGTAGAAGTCTCAGTTCCCACTGCTGACTCAGGCTGCTTACTGATAGCGCTACAAGGTTGATATTCTCATAGGAGGTATGGTGTGTGGGATAGCTAATTTTTGGTTCCAAGGTGTTTAAATATAGTGATTTGTGCTGTGGCTAATAGCATCTAGGCTACGTAGAGATGGCTTGCTTGAAATTGGGAATGCACAGATTTAGCTGATGGTCAGACTCGTCGGTAGCTTCAAAGTTCATTGCCTGAGGCAATATGGGGAACAATTATAACCTTTTCCATTGAAAAGAGCAAGATTATTTCAGTGGTCTTTTTGCTAGCACTTCTACTAACATTCAGTTCACAAAAATAAAAGGGGCTCCTGTACAGCTGTGGAAAGAGATGTGTTCCAGGATCAACTTCACTCTAAGTTTGCACGTATCTGTTCCACCTTCATACAATAAAGGCACTATCTGGGAAGATGAATGCACTCACACAGACCCACAAAAAGTTGCTGTAAGGTATTGTAATTGCCAGAAACACAAACTACGTATTGCAAAACCCCAAAGGATGTATATAAGCAATCTAATAGTAGAATTTCTTGTTTGTTTCTTCCATTAATTCAGCTATTCAAATACTGCGTGTCTATCACTCTGCCTACCTGGTTACTGTACACTAAATGCTATATATTCCGTAGAAAATTTTCTGTCTTGCTGATGGAGAAGTGTTTTAAAAGGGAAAAAACACAACAATAAATAATCCTTGCTTCTTTCATACATGACAGGAAGCAGTTGTAAAGATATGAGACCATATATACCTGCTCCATGTGTGTGTTTGTGCATTTGTGTGTTTCTGTCAGTCTGTCTATCTCAAGGTTCAATACTGAAGGCACTTTTTTTATTCTGTGCTCTGTGTGCATGAGAAAAGACTGACTATTCAGTTTGTATGGGAATAAAACTCTACAGCTTGTTTAGACTTAAAAAATGTGTGATGTTTGAAGTCCTCAATCTTTTCACAATCAGAGCAACAGAGACCTTTGGGCAAGCTTAGAATGTGATAAAAATTATGCTTGTATTTTATCAGCAATTTTAATGCCCATATCTCATGTAACGTAGTCTCACTGTGTACACATAAGCTATATTGAGATCCCTGTGTAGGCACTAGGGAAGTCACAATATAAGCCCACAATAAAGTTGTCTGTGCATTACTATGTGCCTATCTGCATTTGCCTGCTAGTATTTGCTTTGAATTATTATGACTATCTTTGCTCCTTGCCCTTTGTCTCTAAGTTAACTTTCCATCATATTGAACAGGCACTCAGCTGATTCTCTCTAGAGTTGGTGTCCTTGTCCCACTTGATTCTACCTGATAAAATCAAATTGTTGCACTAGCTGAATGCAAATAGGTTCCTGCATTTGACTCACTGACTCTACTGGTTTGCTACATATTAATGTGCTCTAAACAAGTGCAGGATGGGAACTAAAAAAAAAAAATAATCAAAACCTAGCTCATCTTTTTAAGATGGAGTCGTATAAATTGGCTTTTCATAGGAAGAAAAGAAATGGGTCAGGTGGAGCTTCCTAGGTCAATTTCTTCATCCCTGTTACTGGTAGCGACTTTGTTGATAGACTTTTGTATTCACTAGTTTTTTTGTCAAAATGGCACATTGTGTTTTCACTTATCTCGGGCACAAAAAGACTTGCAAGTTTTAGTACGTACAAATAATGCAAGCTCTTAAGGCTCTAGCCCATCGGAGATGATTGCTGTTATCTCTCACTGTCACAAAGCCTGCATAAATAGAGTAACTATATATCATGTATTTACAATAAGTAACTTTTTCTTGAAGCACAGTACTAATTAAGGTCAGACTCCATGATCAATGTATCAGTTCTTAGGAATTAAACATGCAAAAATGTGTTTCTCATTAGTTTTTCCTATCTGTAATAGAATGAATGCAACCGAATACATGGTTTCACTCTACACAACTACAGGATAAGTTATTTATGCATAGAATCATAGAACAGTTTGGGTTGGAAGGGACCTTTAAAGATCATCTAGTCCAATCCCCCTGCAGTGAACAAGGACATCTTCAACTAGACCAGGTTGCTCAGAGCCCCTCTTGAATGTTCCCAGGGATGGGGCATCTAACAACTCTCTGGGCAACCTGTGCCAGTGTTTCACCACCCTCATTGTAAAAGAATTTCTTCCTTACTTCTCATCTAAATCTACCCTCTTTTAGTTTAAAAACATTATCCCTTGCCCTATTGAAACAGGCCCTGCTAAAAGTTTGTCCCCATCTTTCTTAAAAGAAACTTTAAGTACTTATAGGCCACAGTGAGATTTCTTTGGAACCTTTTGTTCTCCAGGCTGAGCATCCCCAATTCTCTCAGCCTGTCCTCATAGGAGAGATGTTCTATCCCTCTGATTATTTTTTATGGCCCTCCTCTGGACCTGCTCCATCAGGTCCATATCTTTCATCTGCTAGGGACTCCAGAACTGCAGGCAGTACTCCAAGTGGGGTCTAACCAGAGTGGAGTAGAGGGGGAGAATCACCTGTCTCAACCTGCTGGTCAAGCTTCTTTTTGATGCAACCCATGATATGGTTGGCCTTCTGGGGTGCAAGCACATGTTGATGGCTCATGCCCGGCTATTCATCCACCAATACCCCCAAGTCTTTCTCCACAGGGCTGCTCTCAATCCCTTCATCCCCCAGCCTGTATTGATACCAGGGATTGTCCTGACCCAGGCGTAGGACCTTGCACTTGGCCTTGGACCCTTGGACCCACTTCTTGAGCTTATCCAGGTACCTCTGGATGATGTGCCATTCCTCAGGCATGTCACCTGCACCAGCTTGGTGTCATCTGCAAAGTTGTTGAGGGTGAACTCGATCCCACTATGTCATTGGTGAAGATATTGAATAGTACTGGTCCCAATACAGACCCTGAGGAACACCACTTGTCACTGATCTTCATCTGGACATTGAGCCACTGATCATTACCATCCAATCAATTCCTCATCCACCAAACAATCCACCCATTGAATCCATATGTCTCCCATCACCCATCGAATCCATATCTCTAAATGAGAGAAGGATGCTGTGGGGAACTGTGTCAAAGGCCTTACAGAAATCCAGATAAATGACATCTGTAGCTCTTCCCTTGTCCACTGATGTAGTCATTCTGTCATAGAAGGCCAGCAGGTTGATCAGGCAGGACTTGCCCTTGGTAAAGCCATGCTGACTTTCTCAAATCACCTTCCTGTCCTCCATGTGCCTTAGCCTAGCTTCTAGGAGGATCTGTTCCATGATCTTCCCAGGCACAGAGGTGAAGCTGACAGGTTGGTAGTTCCCAGAGTCTTCTTTTCTACCCTTTTAAAAAATGGGTGCAATGTTTCCCCCTTTCAAGTCACTAGGGACTTCACCTTGCCACCATGACTTTTCAAATAACATGGAAAATGTCTTGGCAACTACATCAGCCAGTTCCCTCAGGACGGGATGCATCTTGTTTGGTTCCATAGAACTTACGTGTGTTCAGGTTCCTGAGGTAGTCATGAACCTGATCTTCTCTTTCAGTGGGAAGGACTTTGCTCCCCCGGTCCCCATCTTGTGGTCTATCCACTCGAGAGGGGTTGGAAGTGAGGTTGCCAGTCAAGACTGAAGCAAAAAAAGTTGTTGGGTACCTCAGCCATCTCATCCATTGTTACCAGTATTGCTCATCAGGGGAAGCGTGCTTTCTTTGACCTTCCTTTTCTGACTGAGATACCTGTAAAAGCCCTTATTATTATTCTTTGCATCACTTGCTGAATTCAGCTCCAGCCACACCTTGGCCTTCCTGACCCAACGCCTACACAACTAGGCAGTGTCCCTATACTCTTCTCAGGATAAACTACATCTGCTACAAAACCATAAACTCTGGTTAAGTAAGATTTGATCAGTTTTTACATGTTGTCCGTTAAGGACGGTAGAGTTAATTTGTTCTTTCTTACATACTGATGATGGTGTTATTGTGCTATTCGTTAATGCCAGAACCTTCTATCTTCTCCTCGTGGTCCCCATCACACAATTTCCATCAGTCAATGTTTTTATTTATTCTATGCAAATAAATAAATAAAAATGTCTTGCATCCAGTTAGTGAATTTATGATGTTCACTACTAGATGGTTGGCCTTTCACTTCTCATTTGTTCCTACTTGTTGGCAGTGTTTTAATTCTTCCCAATCTAGTTTGTAATACCAATAACGTAGGATCAGTGCCATTAATATTTTCTTTGTTATAAGATCAGCTGTTTCTCCGTTTATTGCTTCTCTCACATTGCTGTTTTGGGCTGTATGAATAACCCCCCGCTGACTATAGGAAATGTGCAGCAAAAGTCTTGTAGAGAGTCTTGGTTTTCTCTGGGTTTCAGTTCAAGGATAAATGACGATTTAAGGCTATTCATTAAGATCTTTCATTGCATCCTCTGCCTGCTTCCCATCTTCTGCGTATAGCAACATGTCTTCCCATTATGTTGTTTCTGCTGTTTATACCAGCATTAGTGTGGTACTTTTCAAGAGTACTCCCAGACATCCATCTGCCCTGTCTTTCAAGTCAAACACCAGCTGGCACTCTGTGCTTCACTGCTGTAGCACAACAGAACTGCCTTTGGCAGTCCTGAGGTAAAGGAGTGATGTACTTTGAAGAGCAAATGCATTGCAATGATTAAGTGACCATCTGTAGCTTTCAGGTTCTGTCCTTATTTTTAATGCAGTAATTACATAATAATCTTACCAAACTTAGCCCCGTACATAAGATTTTCTACTCCAGATAAGTCATTCAATTCCACTCATAGTGGAATCTTCTAAACCATCCATTACCCTTTCTTTTTATTATTCCTATAGAGAGTTAGACATTTGTGTCAGCTATTTCAAATACATCAAATTTGCCACTCAACTTTAAACAAGAAAGGATGACACAGTTAAAAAAGTAATGTGTAGTTTTATAGCTATGTACCGTTGGATAAAAAAATTGGAAACTGAGAATACATAGATTTGAAGGTCACCCAATACAGTATTTTTCCTTTTAGAGACTCAATACTTTGTCAGTTCCTATCCACTTGAATAGGAATGAATATGTTGAGTGATCTCATCAGCATGATAAGAGTGTGGAGGCAGTATGTAGGAAACAAAACTAACTTCTTTGCCAGGGAGGAAGATAAAAATGAATGAAAGTATAAACATGACGGCATCAATATATAGTCTGCTGCAAGCTGAAATGGAGACATTTTAACCAAAAGACAATAAGAAGTGTAGTGAAGGTTTTATTTCAGGAAATCTTTATTCCTGTGAATTTGTAGCTCAGATTTAATGCTGTTTTAATACAGAGTAGTATTTTGTTTAGCTTATTATATGTTTTTTTTATTTGTTTTATAATTAAAACTATTTATTGTATGAACTACATATATTTGTAATACAACATTAAACTTTTTTATACAGATTATTCAAATGTTAGGAAATGTGAAATTTAATGTTGATAAAGCAATCCTTACCCACGTGGATTATTGTGCTGTTAATATTAAGTAATATATTTGTGTTTTAAAATCTAATGAGGACATGGTAATTCTTTTCCCTCCCAGGCATTTATTACTGGGGAGAGTCAGCAGAACACCAGTACTTCTTTCTCTGAATATTTGTGTTAATACAAGAAATAATTTTGATGAGTTATTACTATAATACTTGTGTCTTTTCAGCTGTTATATTATGAGGCATATAATAGCTTTTTGCTATCTTGTCTGAAATTTGTTAAAAATTCATTAAGGTGGTTTGTTCCTCTTCAATTCTCTTTTTTTCCCAGATACTTTTTAGATCAAAGTTACTTCCTTTCCTCTCATCTCACCATGTTACAAAATATTGCGCTAATGCCCAGGAAAGCTGAATGTTGTTTACAGCCAATCAAGTCAAACCAGCATTTCTTGCATACATGTTTTTCCTACCTAGATTTTATTTTTATTGTTATTCTTTGTTTAGCCTGAACAGTGATGAAGATGAATGCAGGGAATATTTTCAAATCTTATGATTGAGTCATTGAGTTAAGATAGAGATGATAAAGTCATATGTTTACTTAATAATATTTAATAAATCCCCTACTACAGGATGTCTACCAGTGTTCTAAAGTCTTGTAAAGTATTATTATATTAAAATGAAATAGCTGTAGTTTTGAGGAAATTATAAAATTGCTATCCGACTGCCACTGATCGCATGTATCGAAGAATGTAGTAGTTAATTTATGAACCTATTTATCATTTTTAGAGATGATATTTAGACACCATTTTCAAGCATTTTCAGAAGTACTTACTTGTATCATGGAAGTAGTATCAATGATAGACAGCTTATAGATGCCTGGCATTGAGCCGTGACAGTATTCCTAAACTATGGAAGAGCTCGTAGAACAAGAAAGCACAGCAGGTGGCAGAGAAATGGCTTTAGAATGGCCATTCATTTATTATTAAATTCACTTTTGAGATGAATTATATTTTAATTACATTATGTGCTAGTAGTTCAGTAGTCTCTAAATGTCCTGTTAACCTTATTCTTATATTTACCATCTGTATTTTAAAGAATTCCTTGTGTATATGATAATTTGGATAATGTCAGGTTTCAATATAGAAAGGATATTTCAACACAGTGAGATATAGTAACAGATATCATCTCAGCTAGTTAAAAGTTACTTTTCAACTATAAAGAAACCTTTTGGGGTTGAGACTTTCAGCAGAAGCAGAAAACTGAGTATGAAATTGCAGGGATTGAAATATTTCTTTAATATGGAAAGCATATTTGATAAAATAAACTCCTAACACTCTTAAAATCTTATGTATTTAATCTTCGGGAATTATAATGCTTTATGTTTTCACTTTCTGTATACTCTTTTTAGAGCTGGTGAAGTCCAAAATTAGTGTTTATAGAGCATAAAACAGCATTTATTGAGCTTCAAGGCTTTATATATATAAAGATATGTTATATTTTAATACATAACTTGTATTCATTCATGCCTGACACTGAAATTAACAGATGTTTTGCCAGTGTAAGGCCTGTCTAATAGGATTTATTCTCTGGACTAAACAGGAGTCTTGAAAAGTATAAAATATGAAGACAATTCAAAGGAGAAGCACTTAGAATAGTTGAAAGTAATTCATTTCTTTCCCTCTTTTTGCTTGTTTGATTGATTCTTTAACTATTTCATAATTTCATGGTTTTTTAAAAGAGAAAAGAATGCTCTGTAGGAATGGGATCATACACCTGCACCCCTCCTTACGGCTTAGCTCCAAGGGAGACTTCAAGGATCATTATGAGAAAATAAGCAATTTCAGTGGCACACTTTTCAGTTAAAGCTCCTATTTAGTTTGTGCAAGTTTGTTGTTTACAAATTCAAGCTAAAATTTGTAAGCTTGCCCAATGTGTATTTTTGGGCATATATGGTCACTTGTAACAATTTAAAGAAAATAAAAATAGAATGAAGTAGAAAATATTTGAGTCTCTGCTTTCAAAGAGTAAGATGAAAAAATTTCCTTGGTTTGTAGGTTGCTGGAGAGAGTCCATGTAGGAATACATGTATGTACTTTTCCAAGTGGTCAGCTTTTTCCCATATAGATGAAAAATACACAAGATCAAATACACTTGGTTTTCTTTGAGTTTTTTGTGTTATTTTTGTTTGGTTTTTTTGTTTTTAAACTTTATTCTGGTGAATTTCCTTGAATGTTTCATTCAGTATGGAGTATTTTTTCTATTATTGTCATGATTTTTGTGAATGACAGAAAATTCAAACCACTAGCTAATTAGTTTGATAGTTTTCTTGATATCCATTGACAAGCATAGTAAAGTGCAGAAAACTGTGTGGGTAGCACAGATAACAGTGTTAGCAGTAAGCACATCTTAGAGAAATGGGGATATCTTGACCAGCCAGCAGGTCTCTTTATTTAGTATACTTTATACGTAATGGGTGGCCCACTTCATAACAGCACTGCCATCACACACACTATATATATATATTATATATGTATATATATAAACATTGCATGGAGAAAGCAATAGTGGAAAAGCATTGTCAAGCTGAAGAAGGGAGTGTGATCTTTGGGGGATCATCTTCAAAGGAATGTTTACTTTTAGAAGAAAAGTTTGTGGTGTGTTTTTGTTGGTGGATTTTTTTATTTTTTTTGTTGTTGCTTGTGGCCTAGATGGCTTGATTTCCATGGAAAATATATTTTTTTCTCACTTGCCTGCTTCTCCTGTTCTTCTGTAGTGCTATTGCAAGAAGTGTGTGTACCCCATTCTTTTAGTCTGTAGATTATGCAGATGCATCCTCACTATAAACATTCTTATAAGCTTATCAAAAAAATATTGTATGATGGAAGTAGTATAGCTGACATTAGGCTTGGAACAAAAGTGAATAGTAAATCTTGCAATGGAAGACAAATGAAAGATTGTTGAGTCTAAAAGTAAAAGGAACTAGAAATAGGAATTAGTTTTTTAAAAAAGAAACACGGACCGATTTTCAGTGGCGTCTGAAGCAAATGAAAATATTTATTGTAGCTGTATTGAACCTGTGATGTCATGATTTTCTGGTGGTCTGTGCGTGTGGTGTGTGTGTGCGTGTGTATGTGTGTATGTTTCTGTTTTGTTTTTGCTTAACTCCCAGGAAGAGGTTTAAACATGAAGGCAAAACTTTCAAACCTTAGCATGGCTAAATATGAAGCAAAGCTGCCATTTTTTTTTTTCCTTTTTGTGCCTCCATCTAGATCTGTCACATAATTTAAAGAAAAAAAGAAAGATACAATTTAACCACAGGAGAGCTAATAGTGTGAAAAAAAAACCCTGATGAATTTTGTTTCCGCAGCACGATATTATCAAAGATTTAAGAAACAAATTTGCCAGCCTCGGCGAGAACTCTCTGGTAACAGCATAAATGTCTGTGTTGGTTTGCTTTTGAGTTGAAGGTTTCTTTTTCATTCATTTGAACATATTTCTCTTTTTTACCTCTTCTTTTTTAATTTATTATTCATACCCTCTATTTAGCAAGCCTTCATTTTTTAAACCTCTTCCATCTTCCAATGTCTTTTTTCCGTAATTTGGATGGAAAGTTTATGGCAGCAAAGCTGTCATTCTGGCTACTTCTGCTGCAGCTGTTCCTGCTTTTAGGTCATACATGTTTTGGGCGTTGTGTTTTTGGACATGGTACTAACTGATTGTGTCATGTTCCTTTTGAGTAAGCTTTTTACCACACCATCTGAGGGACTTACTGTCATAGGGCTCTATGCAACTTCCATTTTGCAACTTATACTGCTTAGTCATCCTCAATTCTCCAGCAAACTTCAATTTACTTGGTGAAAGTTCAAACTCATCTGGAATTAACTGTGCCTTTATGTTTGCTCTTTCTGTTCTTTATGTTTTCAGTAGTAGTTTAAATTATAAAAAACAAACTTCACCATTGCTCAAGCAACGCCATGCAGTATTGTTTGTTGCCGCTAGATAATGTAAAATATAAAAGCACAGTGTATTCTATCAAATATTCTGTTGGTAGGGTGGGCAATCTATATTGCAATATATGTATGTTTTGAAAAAAATTCTGAGATGCTTCTGTTACTCTGGTATTCAGCAACAACTTGCAACTCAAGAGCCGCATACTGAGCAGTATGAAGTTATGGTCACACTATAGAAGATTACTAAGAGTATGAACTGTTGCACAAAAACACAGCACAAAAGTGCCAGTTTGATATATACAGTATATATAATGAACTTGGGCTTTGAACTAACCTAATGATTTACAATTCAGATGACTCTTTTCAGATAAACTGCTAAAAGCATATTAAAGAAAAATACCTAGGAGTGAATATTACTTGAACATGTTAAATATCTGTTCAGTAGCATTGTATGTATTAAAATGGTCCATGATGTTGCCATAGAGCCCATATACTAAGAGAGAACCAAAAACCTTTGGAGAACGGATAGTAACTGAAGTCCTCATCTTAAATAACTGGAATTTTTATTCAGGAAAAAGAAATGGAAAAACAGAAACTTCTGTATCAACAAGCCAGACTGCATGACCGGGGTGCTGCTGAGATGGTTCTGCAGACAATCAGTGCTAGCAAAGGTAATGTTTTGTTGTGTAGATTACATTTTAAACCTTATTTTTAATGATCTTTGAAATTATTATAATTCTTACTGGGCAAAACCTGCAGATGTTTGGCACTAAAGTTTGATTTCAAAATGCACCCATAGTTTTAAAAAATATTGACAGCTAATCCAAAAAAGTGTAGTGAATAATTCTTATGAGAGGGTTGTGGTGATTGTTGTTGTCATCTAGCGATAATTGAAAGGAAGTGTGGAAGTGTTCATAGCTTTAGCAGTATGCAATGACAAAAAGGCTTCTGAATTCTGGGTTGTGTACAGTTCTGAAGTAGGTGTAGACTTTGGTCCTTTTTTTTTTTACTCCACTCTCCGAATATCTACTTTATTGGTGTACACTGATAAAACATTTCAGAAGAGTAAATGACACTTTTGGCCCCTAGACACCATCTTACTCTGAGTTTTGATGCTTTCATTGTCTGTTTTGTGATTTGTTTCTACAGTAGCGATGTTTTAAAAATTGGTTTAGTAATTTCATTTACTGTAACTGAATGCTTTGGATCACTGTCATTTTCTGAAGAAGCAGGAAAAAGAAATCTAGACTGGCATGCAGAAGAGACACATTGTTAAACTTGAAAGCTAGCTTAAAATTGTGCACCCATCCTTAAATCGACTGGTGCATGTTCTAGTGAATGAAACATTATTATAGTCATTGAGTTCAGTTCTTCTTATTTTAGAACTTCTTTTGTGTGATATGTATACATTACAGTATATCTATAGGCACTCAGGAAGATGTAAAGTCACACTAGAGATCATGAAAGAAAAATAGGTATGTTTTACAGGAGAAAAAAAAAGGCCCCTCCTGGTAAATTACCATTGAAGTCATTGTAGGGATAAGTTAGTAGAACGTTCTTATTTTTATGTATGATCTAAAAGTATATTTTAAATTAATTTTAAGGTGAGATGGGGCCAATGGTTGCAGCTACCCTAAAGCTAGGGATTGCCATCTTAAATGGAGGAAATTCTACTGTTCAACAGGTAAGGTACTAATTTATTTTCACCCATTCTAGTCAACATAGATCTTTGTACCATGGTCATTATTATTGTAGTAGGGCATTATGTATTGTGACTATTTGTCAGATGCTGTTTATCCTCTTACTCTCATTCCCAGAAGAAAATTGTGTACAAAAGTACCTTGTTTGCTAGACATATTTATTTGTATACATATCATAAATCTACAGATACAAGGCTAAAAGAAATTTGTTTTGCACTTCAGCTGGAAGTGGGAAATTTTATGTGAAATCCAGAGGTATTCTGTGAGAGGGGAGGATTTCTGGGGAGATTGCCATTGTCCCGTAGCCAGTAGACGACTGACCCCAGTCTTCACCACAAAAACCCGTTATACAACTTCAGAAGTCCTTAGCTTATGTCATGGAGAGTCTTGGTGATAAAAAGAGAGAACTCAAGCTTTATTTACTGATCTATAGAAAGATAACGTGCTGAGCAGTGGACAAGTCTGATATACTAACAGTATTCTGAACTGAAGTGACATTCAGTGTTCTGTACTAGTTGTAGATTCCTGAGTCCAGAATGCTTCATACCTGTCATTACTACGTTGCTATAGGGCAGTTTGAAGAATACAGACAGCTGGGAACACTTAAGGTCCCAAGTTAAGCAACCAGTGAAGCAGCTGAATACAGCCAAAAATAATGTTCTTTTCAGGTGCTATCATTACCAGGAATTGATCAGAAAGACCACAAATTATGCAGAAAAGTATCTGCTTGAACCGTTGTCAGTTCTTTGTAATGTCATGACATTAAATTACTTAGGAAAATCATGACATTTGTACACAGTTATTTAGTCTGAATTTATAATGCTACAGTCAAATTTTTTTAAATGATTTGATAAAATCTTAACTAATCAGAATGCAAGAAACAGTTATTAGTATGGTTACAATAATACTGAAACCACTAGTCTAAATTGCATACTTAAAACATAAAAGCATCAGTAATACAGTTAGAATTGCTATTTTTTCAGTTGCTTCTTTTCTACCCCTTGTCTCTGGTGTTATGCTCACCTTTCTGGTTTTCCTTTAGGTCCTAAATCAACCCTTCAGTCTTCTTTGGGAAGAATGGTATGGGTGGGGGGAGAGGTATAGAAGTGGTTTTTAAAAGTTGTCACCGTTATCCTCTGAAGTTCTTTGCTTTGATTGGTATGCTGTTGTTGATCGGGGTGTTCTTTTTCTATGATCTTGGGTCTACTTGGGTTTATGCTAATACTTTATGTTAACACTGCTTACGTGTGGTCATTTTGGAGGTTATTTATTATCCATTTTTCCTATTATTTTTGTTATTTGCAAAAAGAGTTTTACCTCGTTCACAATGTGAATTCTTGTAGCATTCCTACCAAGGATTGATCTTTGAGCATTGTGATTTTTGTTCACAACTGGTACCTCTGGTATCATCCAATACCTTTGCTCAACAGCACATTGCCTTCTAGAAACAAAGTTCACACCACTGAATAACTTCAACAGTCAACACAGCCAGTATAACTTAGTGTTTATTTTCCATGTTTTAAGAAGGAATATCCAAAATGGATGGCCTTCTTTTTTTGTAAAGGACATGACCATTATGTGTTAATTTTTGATACCTGGATTTTTCTCTGCAAGACTCTTCTATCTAATTTGTAAATATTTCAAAACACCAGCATCACTAGTAATCTGGAATCCATATAGTATTAAGTTATCTAGATTAACACATAGTATAAATATTCTCTACATAAATTATTTGTGTTTACTGCAGAAAATGCTTGACTACCTCAAGGATAAAAAGGATGTGGGATTCTTTCAGAGCCTTGCTGGTCTTATGCAGTCCTGTAGGTAAGAAGATATCTACTTTAAAAATGTATTATATTGCATTTAGGATTTATTCCACAGGATTTGTAGTTTTGGAAAGATCCTCTGCATACTTTTTGCAGCCAGCACCTGGGGACTGTAATCTGCTAGATTTGGGGTAAAGGACAAGGTGATGTTCATGGTCAGAAAATCTTCATATGATATGGATCTACCTTGGTAAAAGAGCTCTCTTCACAAATGTTTATGGCATTTGTGTTTACTTGAAATATGCCAGAAAACAACTCCAAAGTTAGTAGCATTCCTCAGGGGTGAATCCTTGAGTCTGGAGGTGTCCTGTAATCCTGCAGAAGACTAGGTTAATGATTGATGTTAAGTAATCATGCAGATTTTGGGAAAACTTTGTTAGAGGTATTAATAGAACTTTTTAGAAGGCAGAAAAATGAATGGAATATTGTGTTTTAATAAATTCTGACTTTTTGTCCATTCACGCTTCTTGACAGTTTATACCGATTTTATAGATAGAAAACATTTAAATGTATATATATCTATTTATATGTCATTCCTAAGAATAAACCATATCAATGAGTAATATATGGATGAACATAAAACATAGGACTAAAAGGGGCTTCCTGGATCAAGCGGTTCAGTTGTCTGTTATGTCAAGGGTACCATGTTATATCCTTTTTTCTTAACCCTTTCTTTGGCCAAGTTTTATTTTTAAATCAGTGAGGTTTCTTGCCAGCAGAACTACTGTGGTAGTTGATCTACATTCATCTGACTTTCATAAACATTCTTGCTTATGAAGAAAATTTATCTGTCGCTAGCTGATATATTAAGCCATGAAAGCCAGAACTTTGCAGATTCACAAATGGAAATATGTAAGAGTATATATTCCTTAAATCTGGTTAGTTGAATACATGTGAATCCCCCTCTACTCGGCACTGGTGAGGTCACACCTAGAATACTGCATTCGGTTCTGGGCGCCTCACTACAAGAAAGACATTGAGTTGCTGGGGCAGGTCCAGAGAAGGGCAACTAAGCTGGTGAAGGGCCTGGAGCACAGGTCTTCTGAGGAGTGGCTGAGGGAGCTGTGGTTGTTTAGTCTGGAGAAGAGCAGGCTCAGGTGAGACCTTATTGCTCTCTACAACTACCTGAAAGGAGGCTGGAGCAAGAGGGTGGCCGGTCTCTTCTCCCAGTTGGTGAGTGATAAGACAAGAGACAATGGCCTCAAGTTGCGTTAGGGGTAGTTCAGGCTGGATATTAGGAAAAATTTTTTTACAGAAAGAGTGGTCAGGCATTGGAACAGGCTGCCCGGGGAAGTGGTAGAGTCATCATCCCTGGAGATGTTCGAAAAACATTTGGATGTGGCCCTTGGGGACATGGTTTAGTGGTGGACTTGACAGTCCTGGGTTGATGGTTGGACTCAATGATCTTGAAGGTCTTTTCCAACTGGAGTGTTTCTATGATATTCCCTTTTGACAGTTTCAGTTTTTTAGAACATGGAGGCAGAGGAACACTAAATGGAACTAGTAATAACATAGTTTCTTAGTGGACTTTGCTGCTTAGGATGAAGTGGATTATAATATAAAAGTATAATATAACTTCTTTGTAATCCCTAAAATGAGCATATATCTAATAAACATATACATTCCCTCTTTTTTTGGTCAATAATAACGAGCCAAATTCTATTGTAATTTGCAGAGCAAAGCAGATTAAGTCTGTAGAGCTGAGTTTTATATTCCTGAAGCAGACACATATATTGAGCCACTTAAATGTATCTTTTTGATACTAGTGGGATTGTATACTTAAATCACAGAATCACAATCACAGAATGTTAGGTGTTGGTAGGGACCCTGGAAGATCATCTAGTCAGAGCTGCCAGAGCAGGACAACCTAGAGCAGGTCACACAGGAATGCATCCAGTTGGGTTTTGAATGTCTCAAGAGAAGGAGAGTCCACAACCTCTCTGGGCAGCTGTACCAGTGCTCTGTCACTCTGACAGTGAAAACGTTCTTCCTTATGGTCACCCGAAACCTCCTATGTTCCAAGTTGCACCCGTTCCCCCTTATCCTATCACTGGACATCACAGAGAAGAGCCTGTTTCCACCCTCCTGACCCTCACCTTTATATATTTATAAACATTAATGAGGTCACCCCTCAGTCTCCTCCAAGCTAAAGAGCCCCAGCTCCCTCAGCCTCTGCTCATAAGGGAGATGTTCCACTCCCTTCATCATCTTTGTGGCTGTGCACTGGACTCTTTCATTCAGTTCCCTGTTCTTCTTATGAAATCACAAATCCTTCTCTACTTTTCACAAAATGCAGTATTACGTGTATTTAATTATCACAGGACAAATGTAATTTTTCTTATTGCAGTGTTCTTGACCTAAATGCATTTGAACGTCAGAACAAAGCAGAAGGCCTTGGCATGGTGACTGAAGAGGGATCAGGTACTATTGATTTAACAGAAATGATCTGTGAACCTTTCTCTTTTGCATTTTTCAGAAACAAGCTGAATTTGAAAGAACCCTGTCAATATATATTTAGAGACTGAAGCGAAAATATGATTTGTAAGAGTGGCTTGTTTTTAATTGGCCTGCTTGTCAATAGTAAATCCACTAGCATGTGTTGTAAATAGTACATCCACTAGCATTCTAGTAGACTAGAATGGTCTCAGAGGTCTCTTACTGATCATTCTGAAGAAGTGAAGACATTACATATAAAATTGACAACAGATTCTAGCTACAAACAGCAGTGTTTATGCATGTAAAACATTTCAAAAGTCCCTAACCAGTTTCAGCATAAAATGAAATTAAGAGTTCCTACCTAATTTCTAAACCTGTCTTAGCTGGAATGACAGGCAGACAATTTAGTTAAATCATAAGTTAAATATTAGAGGTTGACAGAACTGTATCTGCTGCTTGGAAAAAAGCCTGCTGGGAAGGCTTTTTCTTTGAACTAATTCTTTTCTGTTTGTCTTTGGGGAAATATTACAGAATTTTCTCTTGACTTTTGACTTTGAAACAATTTGCCTTTCTACCCTCTGTGTTGTCAGTTCACTGTCAATTTATTTCTTCTGTTTGACAGTAAGTTCTACTACTCTGTTACTGTGATTGTGTGGAAACATTAGGTTCCTTCTTATGTGACTAAATAGAGCTACCAAAGCACATTTTCTCCCCTTATCTTCCGTACTTTTTATGGTGCATTTTCATGTTTAAATCCGACAGTGACCTAGTCTTTTCAAATGTTTGTATCTTAAAAATAAGGTAAAAAGGCTTGACTGTATAATCATTATTGCATTTGGGGGTTCATAATTCATACCTGCAACACTGCATATCTCATTGGCTACAATGCCTGTAGCTCTTTTATGCGGCATATTTCTTGAATATTCAACTGATTGTCTCAAATCAAAATCACGAATTATTAAATTTGACTGAATGAATTCAAGATCAATCAGAAATGCTGCTTCTCCAAAAGTGCTCCCACAGTTTCAATCATAGATCAAATCCTGCTAGATTTATATGAGTAAACAAAGCCAAGTGAACCCATGTAGATAAAATTTGGTCACAAGATTGTGGAATGAGCACTGATGCAGCTATCTGGCATATAAGGATTTGGCCATTACTTTCTTGCTTTCCTGAAGATTATTCTGCACAAAGTTTTGCTCTATTGGACAACATTTCCACTACTAGATAGTTAAATTTTTTATTTATAATGTTGGAATTTTAAATGGACTGTAAGGATACTGGCTCGTTTTTCTTTTGACGGCTGCCTCTGTTTCTAGAAATGACTGACTTTGCATGCAAATATAAATAAATCTTTAAACGCTGCATAATTGACTCTACCTATGTTAGAGTATTTTTGTGCTTCCTCATTTGAGGGAATTTTTTTTAATTTTCTATTTATTTGATCTTTCTCTTTTAGTACAGAACTAATTTTGCCAAAAACAATACTAACTATATTTTGTATTTGCTAAAAACAATTTCTCAACTTTTTTTTTTCTTTTTTTCCCTGTTTCTTTTTCTTTGAACTAATTGTCCTGTCCTCCCTTCCTCAGTCATCACTCATGAGCGTGGTAATTATTAAAAACAACTGCCTATTCTTTAATTTTCCTGCTCTTAGCTTTGTGTCAGCACTGTACAGCTCCTGAACACCGTTACATTTTTCTTTTGTTCCTTTAAGACTGTTAAGCTAGTGTGTTCTCTTCTATTATTATTAAAATTGTGTATTCCAAAATTCTTGGGTTTTGTGTCAACTCTCCCCACTTTGTTCTTCCTCCGTTTCTCAGGATTTGCACAGTAACTGGCACACTAGATGTAAGAGCAGCAAGCTTTTTTAAACTTCTTTTTTTTTCCCTGTTCTTTTTTTTTTTCATTTCATTATGGTGAGCCCAGTATTTGCAATGGATGAATGTTAACAAAAAAAAAAGTATACCTATACATACACAAAGCCTTGTGCTATAGTCCTCCTGTAGTATTTATGTTGTGTATTGAATGTGGCTTTATCGCTGCATTGATTTGTGCAAGCGCAGGAAATCAGTGGTGGATCCAGTGAGGATTTGAGGGTGGTTAGTAAGGAGAGGACTTGCCACTGGCTAGGTTTATCTAATGCGGTCAGGAGTTGATACAAGAAAGAGGTGGTGCATCACTAATTTAGAGGAATTAATAATGTTCACAGGTGGTTCTTCCTTGCTCTGAAAGCTACTTGATTTGTTAAGGTTCCTATACCTCAAAGGCTCCTTACTTCAAGTAAAGAAAGAGCTTTGTAGGAGCAGTTGCCATGAGATGTTCCTGTCGCCATGAGAAATGAGAATTTACAATACAAAATGTCTATACCATTCAGCAGAAACAATAAGCTCAAACACAGCAGATGTCTTTCAATTAGCCAAATATTGGGAAGGGGAGTGATCTGGATTTTTATTTGTTTTCTCAGTGGAAATTTTTTATTTGGCAGATTAACAAAATTCTACACTTAGGATGATGTGTTTTCATCTTTGTTACTGAGCAGCAACAATATTAAGATACGTTAATCATGCTATGTCAAAGATTTCTTGGCACAAAGGGATAATAGTTACTAACAGTACCTTTTTGTGTATTAATATGCAGCTATTGAAAATTGAAGAAAACAGAACAAAGCAAAGCCAAACAAAAAAAGACTGTACTTTTCCTTTTCAGGGTTACATTATTCTCGATACTATGCTACCTTCAATAATAATTTTTATATTATGAAGCACACCTTTTTCAATTCATTGAAAACTAGTTTACATAAGAGCTGTACAGATACTGGTATTAATACCTGACAGCATTATGAAAGCCCAGCCAGTGTGTCTGTGGGGAAACTTCTGTAGTGAACAGTTCAAAAATATCCCAGATTTTATGGGCTACCTGAGATCGTATGTCTGTTTGCAATCCTATGATTAACCATCTGTAAATAGTACAAAGAAAGTACCAAAGATGTGGAAATGTTTCCTCCCATTCCCTTTTTTTTTTGAGGGAGATACTTACTCTATGAGTAATTAATTACTCCTCAATGAAAGATCATTTTATTGATTCCCAAGGAAATGGTGGGATGTAAAATGTGCACTGTAGCCTGCTTCTCATGTCATCTGAATCTGATGCAGGAGCATGTTAATGACTAATTGTCATTGAGTTTGCAACCTATAAGCCTGAAGCTATTCTTGCCAAAGTCAAAGAAAAAGAAAAACTGCTGTTGACATTTATGGGAGTAGAGTTAACTTTCCTCAAGGACAGTGCTTGATTTCTGGTCCCATGTCAACCTTGGCAGTAGGTAGAATGCCCTGTACTGAATCAACATGGATTTGAGATTATTGCTCTATTCCAGCTGTTTCTTTGTGCTGTCCACATGTAAGCTTCTTGTCCTGATATTGCTCTGACTGATACTACCTTCCCTTTCCAAACCCTGGAACCCCCACTGGTAACAACATTGATGGTTCTTTAGCAAACGTGTTTCTTCCTTGTTTTTGTGATGTACTCAATGTTGTTTCTTCTGTATGTATTTTGTTTTGATTATTCTGTTTCCTTTTTGAAAAAAGGGAGTTCAAAACCAAAGACATGTGGAAATGCGTATTATCTTGCAATGGTTTTTCATTTTTAATTTAACACTCATACTCTATGCTATTTCACTGAGTCACAAAAATCTTGAAAGTGCATTGTTTTCCTCCTTTAGAGAGACTTGTTTTACTTATCATATGAAGTAAAACCTAAGATGTTAAGTTTACACTTAGATTATTTTAACTTTTTTCCCCCCTTTTGTAAGGAAAGCTCTATTTTTATTTTTAACCTTTTAATATAGTATCATGGCATTATTCTTTTCTCCGTAAGTTCTCAGAAGGCTTATTTTAATAAAATAAAATTTTAGAATGAAATTTGATTTGATAATATATCTTAAAGGAATTTTATTGAACTGACTGAGATTGGTACACGTCATATAATAAATAGCTATAATGAGGGTACACATCGGGACTATTTTCAGCCATTAATAAGGTGAAATCAATAAATATGCTTTTGTCCTTCACCCACCTAGTCCCACTTAAAGTGGATTTTTAAATTCTTCATGATCCACGGTAGGCTACTTTAGAGGAACGTTTTCCACCTTTTTATCACTGTATTTGAATCAGTGTTTGCATTTAAAAAGGCTTTTAAGTGTTTGAATTGAAGTAGCTTCAGTTCAGAGAAATTGTTATGCATCACTCAGTGAGAAAACAAGTGCTTTTCTTCTTTAAATCAGGTTATCTAGAAGTCAAAGGCAGGCAACACTCACAATCCAACCCAATATTGCTTAAGTCTTGTGATAGAATAAATCCACCTGGTTTATCATTAGAGAGTTTTGCTCTTGCTTAACAGACATCAAAAAGGAGCCCTGTTCCTTTTTGAAAGCTGTTAAGTATTTATGTTTCTGTAATATGTAGCATCAGACCAATGTTTCTGAGTAGTAATAGAAGTAATATTTTTTTCAGTTGAGGATTTAAAAAAAAATAAATCTAGAAAGAATTATTAACTTGGACACGTGCACTTTCAAGGGAAAAACCCATGCATTTAATTTTTCATTCAATCTTATTTTTGTTTCCTCTACAATATCTGTTTCTATATATCACAAACACAAGCTACCAGTTCTGTAAACCTGCAGGCTTAAAGCCTTCATGTGTGTAGCCATATCATTTACATACAGCATGAGCAATGGCAGCATTTTAACGTCTGGCAAATATATGCCAGAATATACATCATATCAACAGAAATTAAAGAACATGGTTTTATGACAACCTAAGCCACACTATATGCAAAGTGTTTGTAAGTACATTATGTATAAAAATCTTTGTGTGTACTGGCATGAATTTGTATGCACGGCAGCAAAGGTTGTTCTCTTAGATTTTATAGAAAAAATGGATCAGCACTTCAGTTCTGTAGTTGCCAGTGAGACACAACTTGCAGTCAGTAAGTAACATCTGAAAATTAAAAAACCTGTCAATACCAACATTGGTTTTAGTCAGATTTTGATCAACTATGCAAATTGAAAACCAGGATTACTTTAAATTTTAGTGTGGCAAAGCCATTTGAAACGGGTTTTTCCAAAAGGAATTGGACCTTTCAGTTTAATGTGAAATGCTATACCTAAACACCTTCTCATTTAGCAGAACTTTGCAATAGCTCATATTCATTTGGTGATTTCTTTACAGTAGAGCTAATAAAAAGATCCTTCCAAACCCTTCCAATATTAATACTGGACTTTATTTTGTAAAAACTCCTGTGAGTGTACTAAAAGCCAGAAGATTACTTCATAACTTAATCTGTATGGTTGTTTTAACTTGAGACTTGTTTTGCTTCTTGTTCTGAAAAGTCTTACTTGATAAGAGGACAAGTAATATAGAAGTGGGAAAGTATTAAACGGTAATATATTCTGTAGTCTTATTCATACAAATTACTTCAATTCAGTGATACGTTAATATGCAAGAAATACATGGTTGGGACCTTTATGGGCTTGATTTTTCCAACCTTTACTTAATACATCAGCAATTTTATTTGTCAGTTATTTTTGAAAATTGTTGCCACCCTAGCAATCAAGCTACATACATTTCATGCATGAAGGTACAGGCTCCACCAAATATTTGGCTTTCTTTAATGCTTACTTTTGCAAAATATAAAAGCTTATCTAGATAGCAAAGCATGTGACTCTAAGTGTAACTTTAAGCATGACAGGAGTTCAGTTAAATTAAAACAAAACAAAAAAAAAAGAAAATTACTAATCCTGCAGGATATTCTATACTCTAAACTTTGGCAAGCAACATATGAAAGTATCTTGCAGGGCTAAACCTGTGTATAATGTTGAATAGTATACTTTTAAGTGCACAGATGCCTCTTGATCTGTGTAATGGAATGTCATTTATAGTATTTGGCTCATTCTTGGAGAAAGAATTGCATGTTGATTGCCAGTACCATAAGTACGCATCTGGAATTAGGGGAAAGAGCATTTTAACTTTCTCTATGTTACAAGAAACTGTGTTGGTATATACTTTGGTGATATGTGCTCTTAATACCAAATATTAAGTCTTGATGACAGAAGGAAAGAGTGAAATTCTGTACTTTAAAAATATTCATATTAGTTTTAAAAATGCTTTTGCTTCCTAATCCTACCATTGTACTGAAACTTCTCACTTTAAAATTCACAGGCTGTGGATTGATAAGTCCATTAGATTTAACTTGTAACCGTTCATGACATTATGTAAAGTTAAACTTATGTTCATGTTTAAATATATTCCAAATTGTACTAAATAGTTTACAATTCAGCTGTAGTAAAGTAATTGTAATAATATAATAATTTATAAATGTAGACATTTAATTTAGAGTTACCCGCTAATACAACAATATGTCAGTAATTGTTAATGTAATAATTATTATACGTAACCTTCTTGGAAAAAAACGTGTTTTTTTCTTTTAAATTTTCATTTTAATTTTGCAGTTTGCTTACATTTTTAATCTCCTTTCCTTTTGTTGTCTACAAATAACACTTGGACACATATTCAAATTATGTATATTCTTAAAAGGCAGAAGTTTTTATGGCTTCCATTTTTGTTGCCATACTCATTGCAAATACTTTTCTGAAGTCCTAAATGGGAATTTCCTTGCTTTCAGTAGGTGGCCTTTATGGTTTTGAACACCTATGTTGTTGTCCTTCTGTGTCATTTTATCAGCTGTTCTACGTTTTCCTCAGTTATGATTGTTTTCCTGGGTGAATGGTTGTTTCTCCTCTTCACGTGTCAGTGTACAAAGTTCATTGTATGTATTGATGTAACTAAAATAATGATGTGTGAAGAGCTTTTTACTTTACTGTTTCCTGTGAAGAATCAAGCAAATGATTTGAAGCTTTATACATTTGGATATTAGCTATTTACCAAAAAATTAACAGAAGGGCCTAATCAGTAAAGCACACTGGCATTTCTTCTAGTTTATCATAAGTTTTTTATTTTGTCAAGGAAGACAAATGCCCAACATCCATTTTGTGTCAGCAGCAGACAGGTACTAAATCATCAAATATTTCAGACTAAATGATTCTTGAGAATGCACACAGCTGTAAATTTCATGGATTATTTTAGAGTATTTTAAAATCCAATGGTTGATTTGAGGGATTATTTTTGTTGCTGTTTGATTAAATCTCTTTCTGCATTTTGAAGTACCTTGTTTTGTGATGAATGGGAAGGAAGTTAATTCACTCCTAACCTTTGGATGTAATGCAGCATTCATGCCCAGCAAAGTCAAATCATGGATTGTTTGTAAAATGTTGCCGAGCTCATGCTGCCATATTTATAGATCGAAAGTTAAGTTTTATTTTTATTTTCATAACCAAATAGCTATCTGCCAAGCACAAGTCATATGTGCTTCAGATAGATTGGTGGTTATAAAGTTTTTCTCCCCTTCTCTCTTAAAATTAAATATGGAGATTTTCTTCAGGGACACTGAGGTGTTACTTGGCAGCCTGTGATAATTTCCTTCCATCTGGCCTTTCTACAGGAGAAAAGGTGATGCAGGATGATGAGTTCACCTGTGACCTCTTCCGCTTCCTTCAATTGCTTTGTGAAGGACATAATTCAGGTTTGTGGGCAGGCTGCCAGTCAGCTAAGCCAAGGTGATGGTAACTGAAGATAAAAGCTCTTCATTGCTGAAGGTTTGGCAGCCTTCATAAAATATTATGTAAAATGGAGTAGCTGCTAGACTGTTTATGAAAGGAAAATATTTATGTGGAATTAAATTGCCAGGTTTTTTAATCAGCTTTAACATTGTAGAAAAGATAATAGTTTCCAAAATGATGAGTTGTGGATCTTAACCTACTAGGAAAGGTAAATTTATATAGGAAAATGTGCAAGATTTATAACATACAGTCAGTGAAGATGTAGAGGAAAAATATAGCAGGAAGGTGTATTTATCGTTCTTTGGCATTTGTATGCTTTCTGGTATGCACTGTTCCGTTCTGTCAGAATTGTATGCAAAATCACAACAACATACACAATAACTTTCTTGAAAAAGTTGCATCTATTTTAAAAATACAAAAAAAAATTAAAACAAATACATGCTGCTAAATGTATTTTTATTTTTAAATACATTTCCCTGTGTTCTCTGTGTCATTATTAGGGAAGAAAAAGAAGAAAAAGAAAAAAAGTTAAACTTTTTAAAAGCCGTTGAACATATTTATGACTTTAATCAGTAATTATGTAATTATGTGATTCAATTTTGCTTTTGCTTAACAAAATATATGCTAGGTGTAATTATGTTGATATTGATGGAGTTCTAGAGAGATAAAATTAGCCATAAATGAGATGAAAATAAGACTAAGTTGAAATTCTAAAGATGAAACAGGTGATCAAGCTCTTGGCTTCAGAGCTCACTGGTATGTGATTCTGAAACAGAATGCTGAAACTCTTAGAACCATTTGTTGCCAAAAAAGAAAAAAAAAAATGAAAAAAAAAAATCCATTCCTTTAAGCTATACTTTCCTAATCGTGTTAAATCAGAATTAATTTGCAGGAGTAGTCTTTATATATGTCTTTAACACCTAAAGAAATTTAAATTAACCTTTTATTTGAAATGTTTAGATTTTCAGAATTACCTGAGAACTCAGACTGGTAACAACACAACTGTTAATATTATAATTTCCACTGTGGATTACTTATTAAGAGTTCAGGTAGGTTAACTTATATACTAATTAAGTAGATTACAATAATGACTTGCCTCTATACAATATTTACCATTTTAATTTTTTTTCGTTTATTTTCATCGTAAGACAGAAATTTGTACGTGGAGGCTCCAAATTTCTTAATTTCTCTGGAATTTCCTTCAGCAACACATGGTTTGCTGCCATGAAAGCTCTCTTTACAGCAAAACCAAACTTCCTCCTTATCTCAAAACATTCCTTTTCGTTAGAGGAGCACATTTATTTGTCATGACATTTATTCTGTTCACTTTAGCCCGTGTTGATGAGAAAGGCTGTAATTCTCTACTGGTTACACTTCTCACAGCACACTATTTTGTACTGTGAGAGTCAAAGGTGACCAAAGTGTGAAAGACTGATTGCAGCCATTATATGCAAGACTACAATGGAGTCTGTTAACCGGTGAGAGCAGGCAGAAGGTAGATACATGCTAAGTGTATCAGTGAATACCATTAGCCAGTTGTTGACTGAAACTACGCTGTGACTGAAAAGTATTTTGTATTGTTCAGGGTAAGCTTCAGCCAGCTGCGTTTTTATCCATGGATCATCATAAGAACAACACATCATTTTCCAAGGGGGAAAAAAAAATTAAAAGAAAAAACAAAAGCAGAAGGCTAAGTTAAAAACTCTTCAACCCTCTCATTTCAATGATCTCCCTAATTTTTAAATATGAAAAGATTACATTGTCACAACCCAGCAGAAAGTAATGAAAAAAAAATCTAATTTGTTTCCAGATTGGAGCATGTCAAAGACATAAAAACATATTTTGTGATAAATGTTAATAATTTTTGCCTGTTATTCTCATCTTTCTGAAAATCACCATCCATGATAATATATTTTGTTATGATTTTTTAAATTTATCTAGTGAAGTCTTCCATTTAGCCATTTATTTATTGGGTCTTAGAATTCCAGGCTTTGAAAATTGCTGGTTTTTAAGTTGCTGCTATCAGCCTTGCTTTTTATCCTTATGCATTCCATAGAAGTTGTAGGGACACTACAATGATTTTCATTCCCTTGCTTACTTTGTTGAAACTTTAATAAACTCGCCTTTGGGGGAGATAGAAAAAGAAATCGTGCACACAAAGCAAGATTTGTTACCACTGTTGACTAGGCATCAAGCACTCAGTATATAGAGAGATTGTTTAATGAACAGAATGCAGAATGGTGGTACTACTGAGGGCTCCTTTTCAGAATGCAGGTGGTTGTATTTCTAAAAGCAGATATCAACAGGTCTAAAATTTTGTTTTGTTTTACTTTGAGGTTTGCTGTGGGGTTTTTAATCATTTATTTCAGTTTATTTGTTTTCCTATTGATTCTCTTGAGATGAAAATACATTTCTTGAACTAATACTTGACAATCGTTGGGGGATCATTTAAAACCTTTATAAAATAAGTACTTTTCAGAACTAGAATCCTATCCAATGTTATTTTTCTTATCTTGATGAATAACCAGTTAGAGACAGTTTGATTACATCATCTCTTGGTGCTTCTCACAACTGTTTTTAGGAATCCATTAGTGATTTCTATTGGTATTATTCTGGGAAGGATGTTATCGATGAGCAAGGACAACGAAATTTTTCCAAAGCCATCCAGGTTGCAAAACAAGTTTTCAATACTCTTACGGAGTATATCCAGGTAAATTAGTTTCATTGGAATTTTTGGGATTTGAAAGAAAATTAATCATACTTTTGACATGAAGATGTAAAGTAGCTATATACAACATAGATAGAAATACAACATAGATGCATTTATGCTTGAACATTATTTTAGTGTATTTATTTAAGTAGACAGTGAAGTTTTGAAATATATATATATAGCTGTCACTGCTCTTGGAATCTTAACAATTTAGTCAAATTACTAGTAAATAATCCTCCTCTGGCTGTATGCAAGATAATGGAGATGTTTTGTTTTCTTGAATTTGGTCTAGATTGCAGCAGTGTTATCCACTTTGAAATCTTCACTTTTAATCCATTGAGAAACTAAGGTCAATGCAAAACAGTTGATATTTAGTTAACAGAACATTAGATTGTGTTTTCTGTCAGGAATAAGGCTGTTTTAAAGTATCAGTGCTGTGTTTGAAATACTGAAGTCACACATTACATTTGAGATTTGAAGAGCTGTAATTAAGGTGGATTCTGCAATAAGTGAGATTGGGATCAATTCTGTCAAAATAACAATACATCTTACATCTGTCAAAATAACAATACCTTCCATGATATGTTAGGAATTCAGTGTAATTTATTTCTTAATTAATTCCTCATGTAAATCAATCAACAATATTACAGTTTGTTTCTGCATATAATAAGCAGGTTAGAGAGAATTTCATTAGACTGTTAAGTGTCTATTATATGGTCTTCATTTGAATGAAAGTCATTATAATGAAAATAGTATTTTATAGTTCATGAGGATGAAATGTGATAGAATAGGACTGAATAAATATGTTATGAGGCAGTTTTATATACATGTGTGTCCATGTATTGAATGTATACATATTTGGCAAATCAGAAGTAACATTGTTAGCTGGTAAAGGTTTTATTTGTTATCTTTTGAGGCTTTGAAAGATTTTTATATTCCTGCTTTCCAGAAGTTGGAATATTCTTTAGCACTGTGTTCTCCCACAGCAAAATATGCTGGGGAAAAAAAAAAATCAGGAGTCTGATTCTCTGATCCCTTACACCAATTTTGCATTAACCTTCTATAAAGTTATTCCTGATTTGCAAGACCATGTAGGGAAGAATCAGCTTGAAGATTTGTACCCCCTTAGCATTTGCAGTTGAAGGTTGCAAGCAGATATACTTTTTGTGGTTGTGAAGTAGTAAATTAGGACTTGGCTAAAACAGAGACAGTTATTAGGAATAGGCCTGGCTTACAGTCAGCAGTGTTATTAAAGAGATAATTCTATAAATGTTCAATTTTTCATAGCAGCTTCTAAAGGACAGCCCTGAGCTATGCACTTACCTGTATATCTTCCTGGGTTTGTTGAGTTTCTTGCAAATTAACTCTGCTTTTGTTTGTTTTGTTTGTTTGGCTTTGGTTTTTTGTTTTGTTGCCTCAACAACAGGGGCCGTGTACTGGGAATCAGCAAAGTCTGGCACACAGCAGGCTATGGGACGCTGTAGTTGGTTTTCTTCACGTGTTTGCCCACATGCAGATGAAGCTATCTCAGGTATCTTTTTGTTTTACTTTTTCCTTTTAAGTTACTGGGGGTTTTGTTTGTAAAAGATAAACAGACTTGTTAAGTACATTTGAGTCATTAATAACAGTTAACAGGGGAAGTATGAGGACAAATAAGAGACAGAGGTGACAATACGTTGAGAGAGTAAATTACAAGATTGTAGTGGGTGGGAATAGCAGGCCTGTAATTGGATTACTGGCCACAGACACAAAACCGATTAGATCAAGCTGCAAATGAAGCATATCACCAATACTCAGAAAGAACTAACAATCTCTTGTCTTTCACACCAAAGTTCTGTCACTGCTTTCTGCAATTTTGCTTGAGCCCTTTATGCAGGACCCATCTTCATTCATGTGTCCTCAACTGAGCCCTAGTTCATCATTGTTGAACCCTAGTTCAACACACATCTGCATCTAACCCTTTTCTACTCTTAGAGAGTAATTAGACCTTAGAATGGGTGAATTGCTATTGGTTGTGAGTACTCATTATATAAACTATAGAAATAATGGAGGGGACTGGCATAGATAGCTCTTTAGAGCGTTAAAATGGGAGAAGAATCCTATCCTTATACACTGCATTTTTCAACAACTTGCCTTTTTAAAAGAATTACACATTTTAATTGAATGTAGTGATTTTACTTTTTTTACATCCTCAGATAAAAGTGTCATAATCTTGTAAAACTTTTAGTTATTAAGGAATACAGCTCAGCAGGCTGTGAGGTTTCATTATTTGTCTCCAAATGTATCCATGTAAGTATTCTTTGCATAAATAAGTAGTCTTGCTCAAATTATTTTCCTCCTTGCCTTTGGGACCTTATGACTGAAAATAGGATGATGCTTAGATTTGTAGACTTCATGCTACAGGTATGCTGCTCATTCTTTATGGCTAAATAAGAGGTCTTCCAACAAATGGCATCACAGTGAAACCTGTTTTTCAAGAGTGATGCATTGAATTTCTACTGAAGTGTATTTATAAGTGCCTGTAGATACTGTCTTGGTTTTGGAACATCTTTCTTATTTGAAGAATGGAAAAAATAGTGAATGTTTGGGTAGGCCATGGTGGTGGCTCTTGTGCTTTCTTCCTGTACCACTAAAGCAGCCTGGAAAGCGGTATCTAAGTAATTACTAACAGCAAGTCAAACACATGGTAGCTATGTATTGATTGAGAAGTATGATGTGGCTATTGGCAGGATTTGTTTTTACAGTAGCGTCAAGTTTATAGTCTCAGCTGTGTCTGGAGTGGCTTCATAGCATCTTTTAATTACTGCATCTAGAAAACAATGATACTCATCCTGCTGCTTCAAAGAGAGCCAAGAAGCTTTGCACAACAAGATCCATTATAGTGTGTGGAGTTACTCGTGCTGTTCTGTGAGATGACAGAAACACAGTCTACTCCAAATGGATAATAAATAGCAGTGGTGTCTTTCTCTTGTGCTGAGCTCAAGTGCTTGGTTTTTGGGAGCTCCTTTAGGGGGCCAGCAAAACTTTCGGAAAGACCAGAATAGACGTGGGCTCTTTTGTTCATTTATATTTATTGCTAGAATATATTAATTAGCTTTTCAGATTCTACTGAAGTACCAGTTTTCAAAGATGGTAGAGTGTGGCTAAATGGATTTATAAGGAGTTACCATATAGCTTTTGTCTGTAAAAGGGGTCTGCTTAGGCTAAGTATTTTGTTTCTGTTTTAAATTGGGAGTTTCCAGAGCACTTTTGGAGAATAATAAAACAAGATTTAAATAGGAACAAAACTAAATCACTACTTTCTTTTTTAGTTTTGATGTTTGGGGGTTTTTTTTAGTTTTCCTTCTCTAGTCTTGTACTAGGAAGCAACAAGGTGATATTGGTAATATTTCTAAGAAATCTCTGAAAGGCAGAAAATGAAAGTAGAATTTTTAATCTAAATTAACAAAGATCATCCAGGTCAAAGCAACTTTTGAAATAAGAAGATTTATAATGTACAAGACTAATTAGAAATCTTCATTATTTCCAACTTTGCTGTTTTCAGTCCAAGATTCAAATTGCCATAAAGTACTTTGAGTCTGTTGTACTTATCACCAAAGTTCAGCAATGTCTTATCAACAGCATGATGGAACATTGTATCACTGAGGAAGAAGTTAAGTAGTTGAATAAATGTATTCAGATAGACTCCAGGTAGAAGTGAAATAGTAACCTTGATAAGCCAAGTGAGATAAAAGATGGCTAAAAGATTGAATGTCATGTCGATTTAAGGATATACTAATGAAACTTTATTAATTAATATTTTGAATTTTTGCTTCAACTTTTCTTTCTCCCAAAAAAAGTTCAGTGGCTTATAATGGAATCACTCACTTTGAATCACGTTACACTTTGAGCTCTGTGTGCTGCTGTCATTGTTGTTTTTACAAATCTTTATAGCTGTAAACTTGATTACACCAGCAGTGACAATATTTTAGCTGACATGAAGCATTACCGAACATCTGTGAGCTTGACATACCCAGTTATTGCTTTAAATTTTTTCATCACCGTTATTTTTCACTTTGTCTTTATTAAATTACTGTTTTCTAAACAGATGATCATGTAAATGTTTAATCCTGTAAATGTGCTGTAATGAATCAAGCAATTAAATATTTTTTCACTGTATTACCAGCTTTGACGCTACTAGCTTTTTAATTTCTGAGTCTCTTTTTTTTTACAGGCTGAAATATGCATGCATGTATATAAATGTCAAATAAGTCAATAGATACTTCATTATGTGTACTGTGTTCATTGTTTAGGATTCCAGTCAAATTGAATTACTGAAGGAATTAATGGATCTTCAGAAGGATATGGTTGTCATGTTGCTGTCTATGCTTGAAGGTAGTAAAAATTTGATTTTAAATCGTCTTTCACAGTTGTTCTAGCTAAGTTTTACTTTTGTGCTTTTTCTTCATGTGAGAAATAGTGCTTCGTTTTCCTTAGGGTTTTTAATTTTCATGTCTCAGTTATGAGAGGAGTTGTTAGGTCTTAAAGCAAATGGGAGATTTATACACTGTAGTTGATATAGTAGTTTTATTAACACCTTTACTGTATTGCATTTATTTTGATCTTGGCCATAAAGAACAGGCTTTGATGGCTCTAGTGACTAGGTTCAAGGTCCTTTATAGCTAGTACCTGAAATCATATTTCCACAGAGAATGTACATTGATCATTGTCTAGAAATACTACTATTTCTTTAGCTCCTTTATGTTTTTGTATTAATGCTTCCAATACTGAACTAATCAAACATACATGTAGATGATCCAAATGCCTGTTTTTCCTGTTTAGTTCTTACATGTATCCTTCTTTTACTTCTCACATTTATTTTCTTGAGAGAACTGAGGGTGTGTAGTACATGCAGCATAGATTGCAGCGTAGCGTGCATTGCTACTGCTCTGCTCATAGAAGGTAAGGGAGAAGCAAAGTAAATTCTTAGTATTGTTGGCTGTGCTTCATAGTAACCTACTGAGCTACTCATCCTAACTAAGGTGGTGTTAGCTCCCTCTGTGTCGCACTAGAGTAAAATTTGTAGTGTGCTGCCTCATGCTTAGTACTATACTAAATTTAACAGATGTCCTGTAGGGCTTGTTAGTTCTTCCTTTCTTTAAAGGCAAATACGTAGTCACCTGTGTTTTTTCCATGTCTTAGGGTAGTGTTATTAGTAAAAGATTTCTGATTTTACAGCTAGCTTTCTCGTGAGTGTGTTAGCCAATAGTTTATTATTCTTACTGTTTGATTATTTCACTAGTCATTATTACACTCTTTTCTTTGCCAAAACATTTGCTGCTATCGGTATCTCTAACTTCATGTAATCCCATCTAGGTAATGTTGTGAATGGAACTATTGGCAAGCAGATGGTTGATATGCTGGTCGAATCGTCCAACAATGTGGAGATGATTCTGAAGTTTTTTGATATGTTCTTAAAATTGAAGGATTTGACGTCCTCTGATGCATTCAAAGAATATGACCCTGATGGTAAAGGGATAATTTCAAAGAGGGATTTTCACAAGGCAATGGAAAGCCATAAGCATTACACCCAGTCTGAAACTGAGTTTCTGCTATCATGTGCTGAAACAGATGAGAATGAGACCCTGGACTATGAGGAGTTTGTGAAACGATTCCATGAACCTGCCAAAGACATTGGGTTCAATGTTGCTGTTCTCCTGACCAACCTGTCAGAACACATGCCCCATGATACCCGCTTGCAAACTTTTCTTGAACTGTCAGAAAGTGTGCTGAATTACTTTCAGCCTTTCCTCGGACGCATAGAAATCATGGGCAGTGCGAAGCGCATTGAACGAGTTTATTTTGAAATCAGTGAGTCAAGTCGGACTCAGTGGGAGAAACCTCAAGTAAAAGAGTCAAAGAGACAATTTATATTTGATGTTGTAAATGAAGGTGGGGAGAAAGAAAAGATGGAGCTTTTTGTTAATTTCTGTGAGGATACTATCTTTGAAATGCAGCTGGCTGCCCAGATCTCTGAGTCAGATCTGAATGAAAGGTCAGCAAATAAAGAGGAGAATGAGAAAGATAAGCCTGAGGAACAGGATCCTAGAATGGGTTTCTTCTCTCTTGTGACCATGAAGTCAGCCTTATTAGCTCTCAAGTATAATTTAATGACTCTAATGAAAATGCTCAGCATGAAGAGCCTAAAGAAACAGATGAAAAAAGTGAAGAAAATGACCATGAAGGACATGGTCATGGCTTTATTTTTTTCCTATTGGAGCATTTTGGTGGGTTTACTACATTTTGCTTGTAGTGTCATCCGGGGCTTTTTTCGCATCATATGCAGCTTGCTGCTCGGAGGAAGCCTAGTAGAAGGAGCAAAGAAAATCAAGGTGGCTGAACTATTAGCTAATATGCCAGATCCCACTCAGGATGAGGTGCGTGGGGAAGGAGAGGAGGGGGAGAGGAAGCCAACAGAAGCTGCATTACCTACAGAAGACTTGACAGATCTGAGGACTTTATCAGATGAGAGTGATCTACTCTCAGATATATTTGGTTTGGATTTGAAACGAGAAGGTGGACAGTATAAGTTGATCCCTCACAATCCAAATGCTGGTTTGAGTGATTTACTGAGCACTCCCTCCTTAGCTCCAATGCCTGAGGTGCAGGAAAAAGTCCAGGTAACTTATTTCTGCCATCTTTTGTATGTTAAGTATAGTCTTGAAACAAAACGTGCATCTATGTTTTTCTGGGTTTTGTGACTTTTTTAAAGAATCATATATATCATTACTGGTGTTTACCCTCTCTGGCATCATAAACTTGAATTCCTACAGCCTTTTCTGAGTATGTGGTGTTTTGGTTTGCTTTTAATTCAGTTTTTAAATGTCTATTAATGTTAGTGTAAATTGGAGGGTCATCTTCTCTCAGGGTTTCAATTGGTTTTTTTTTTTAAAAGCCTAACATTCTGCACTGTGCATCCTTTTAAATAACGCTGTGCTGTATAAAAATGTTTTTTATATCTGACTTTCTGTAGGAGCAGGTGAAAGAAGAAGAAAAGGAAGAGAAGGAGGAAACAAAATCCGAACCTGAAAAAGCAGAGTATGTATTAATTTAACCTCTGATCCTACAGAAATGTGGTTTGCTTCACTGGAAAAACAGCTTGATTTGTACTTACTTCTTTGCCTTTAATTTTGTGTCTATTCACGTTCGACAGTTAGGATTATTTTTTTAACCATCCTCCACATATTTGCACATTTGTGCCATGTAAATAGCATCACTCAGAGATTTTATGAATTTCCCTCTTCAGCAGCAGCCTTTGTAATTTTGTTTTAGTTTCCTTTGTAGTATAACTTTGTGAAGGAGAGTCTTGCTGACTTTTGAAGGTCACTTCACTGTTGATTGATCCACTTGACTGCGTGAGTTGCAGTGATACCTGTATTCTTTGAGAGGAGTGCAGTGCCACTCCTAACATAAGACAAACTTTCAAGTGAAGTTTCAAGTGAAAGTGTATTCTGTGTATTCTAGTAAGAGAAGCAGCTTAGAGCATCGGTTATTCTGTTTGTAGATAGGTAAAGAGAAATTAATAATGTAACTTACAAGTTGCTTCTCACTCTGGTTTGACTTCAAATGGTCTTCTGTGATCCTTTCATCTATCACGCTGTCAGGTCAAATTAACTTGTAAGATAATTTGCAGTTCCTTAGATCATGTGTTTGGAAAAGTCAACCCACTAACTGACTTTCTGTAATCAAGCAGCATGTCAAGCTTTTTATTCCTGTCTTCTCCTGGAGTAGGTACTTATGAATTCCTCAGATGGGCGGAAATGCAGAATTTAAAACTTGAGATTTAGCTTGTAAATGCAAGAACCATCAAAGTTCTCTGCAACCTTTGTGGGAACCAGATAGTTCAAGCGTATGAGGTTGGAGGGGAGCACTTAGACTTATAGGCATTCCTACAAGCATACAGCTGTCAGCTTACAGACATTTGTCAGTGCAAGTATTTGCTGCACAGTTATGAAGCAGACCCTCAGGTAATAAGGTTGGCAGATTCTTGATTACCTGTCTCTACCAGCTAGCACCCTTGCTTCAAGATGCTAAGCCACTAAGTTTAATTAACTATAGACTTAACCAGAGTGTCACACTTGCTGGCACTTTGGGCTGAAGAGGGATATGTCTCCTTGTTTTTCATGTGTGTGAACTGCAGGAGTTGTCACTACTTGAACCTCATGAAAAGGTACAATGGCCTCTTTCAGAGTGTGGTTTTAATGTTTTGTTTAGCAATTTTATTAACTTGATGTACTATTTTGGCTTCATTTGTGTCCTAAGAGGAGAAGATGGAGAAAAAGAAGAGAAAGCCAAGGAAGACAAAGGGAAACAGAAATTAAGACAACTTCATACTCACAGATATGGAGAACCAGAAATTCAGGAATCAGCTTTCTGGAAGAAAATCATTGCATACCAACAGAAGCTTCTTGTAAGCTGTCCTCTAGACTGTGTGTTTAGCTGTTGGCAGGGATGTGTACCACGATATTATTCTACCAATGTAAAGACAAGTTTACATCTGATGAACCTGATTTTTCTGTACACCATAATCCATAAAAAGGACATAAAGGCAAATGTTTAACTGGAATGTTTAGAGAAAAAGAAACCACACAAATAACTTAGTAGACAAGACATTCTTAGGAAGACTATTA
Source organism: Aegotheles bennettii (assembly GCA_013398125.1). Taxonomy (NCBI): domain Eukaryota; kingdom Metazoa; phylum Chordata; class Aves; order Caprimulgiformes; family Aegothelidae; genus Aegotheles; species Aegotheles bennettii. The sequence goes on from VZRW01002778.1 coordinate 223,973, forward strand.
TTGTCCAAATCCCAGATCTTCAGAGATGCCTGTCCATCATTAGAAAACAACCATGCATTTTTATGTGAATAAAACATCCTGAATTTTCCAAGCAGCTTGTGAGCCTGTAGGATTTGTCTTTCCCTGAGAGACAACTATAAAAAGAATTTATTAAGATACAATGCTTAGCCTAAAACTCATAAGAAAACAAGTTACAGATTTTTTTGTGAAATAGCAAGTTACTATTTGAGAAACTTTTTAAAATCTGTGGAAAATTGCATAACTCTATCTGAGAGCATCTCAGTAAAATATGATATCCTTGAGTTTCCTGTAGAACTGTTTAAAACCCATTACTTTAGTAGCTGGGAGATTCCACACATATTCTGTGAAGCTAATGTGACATGCAATCAAAAAGAAATGCACTTTTGCTATATATCTAGTAGACACAATTGTGTAGGGACAGCCTACTTCTAACAGCATAGCAAAACTACAAAACCACAGTCACAATTTTAATAAGGAAATATGTGTTTAAGTTTTGCTTCATTTTTAGGCTAATCATGTAGCAGTCATACAGATTTCATTTAATTTTTCTTCTAAGAGTCTCATTTAATAATTCACTAATAGTCATCTATAGTTAGGGCTGAAAAATGGAGGAATTCTCATGTGAGAGAAATGTTTGTCTGGAAGGGAAAAGGTACATTTCTGCAATCCTTTTCATAGGATCATAATGTGAGAGAAGCTTTCTACTTGTGGTGCTCAGGTCACAGATAAACTTGCTGATCTGGTAAAAGCACAATTGATTTTGGAATAGAAAAATATTTAAACTTATATGAAGATATTTTTGTTTCTTGGTAAAAGTAACAATTTGCCACATGCAAGAATATTGAGGTACAGGGAAGATACAGATTTCTGTACTACTATTACATTGTGATGTCTCAGTGTTGTCTCCAAGTGGATTCAAAGGATAATGAAAAAAAATGTAATAGGCAATAAGAAATCCTTCGCCCCTTCCTGCGTGGGGTGAAGCAAAAGGTCCTTTATCCATTATTGCACATATGGAGTAGAAGAGAGTTTATACAATACATCACTCAAAACATTTGATTTTTCTTTCTTTCTTTTTTTTTTTTTGTATTTATAATTCTATTTGAAAGCTCTATAGGGAGCAACAACCTAATAATGATTATAGTATCATTATTAGGCAAAGTGTATTTAAGTTCTGTTTTTGTTTTCAGAATTACTTTGCACGAAACTTTTACAACATGAGGATGTTGGCGTTGTTTGTTGCTTTTGCCATCAACTTCATCCTGCTTTTCTATAAGGTAAACTTGTCAAAATACTACTTCTCCAGTTGTATACTGAAAAACATTCAGGTTTTGTATGTTAGGGTAAAATTGCCTAGCCTAACAGATTAAATACTTGTTTCATACTGACACTTCAGAAATCTAAAAGAGTGAGAGCTAACGTGTTTTTGTGAAGTAGCAGTAGACTTCCAGTACAGAAATAGCTGTTTACAAAGTTCTGTGCTGTGACAGAGGCAGCAGGCTGAAGGGCGTACCCATGCCTCAGATGCTCCATTTCACAGCACAGTGACTCAGGCAAGCCCAGCCTTCACTGACAACTTCAACTAATAGATGTCAGCTGAGGTGGTTTCTTGTGGCACTGTGCTCCCCTGAGAGGCTGTCTACAGCAAGGAGAAGTCACATCATCTGAAGCTACCAGAATATCACTGATCATTGTCAAGACTTTTAGTATTGTTACTACAACCCTAGAGGTTTCAGACTCAAAGCAGTTTTTGGCAGAGCCCTGCTGGTAAAGACTACGTGTGGGAATGTCAGGAGTTGACTGGGTTTCTTCTGAGAGGGCTGTGCCCTTTCTTGAGTCTGAGGTGATAAAATTCAGTATTGCCCAAATTTGCTACAGAACACACAGAGAGTGAGCTAAAAAAACCCCAAACAAACTATCACAGATTGGCATAACAGGATGGAAGGGTCTATCTGAGATATTTTCTGTGGATATTTTTATGCAAACAATTCTTTCTTCACAATTATATTGTCCTTGGTGTCATTGCTTTCAGTTATACTACTTAGCTTGTAGTAGTGTAGAGCTCCTGTCAAAGGAATACAACTGCAATATTAAGATTAAGTGATTTGAACAGGTCTCCACCTCTGCTGTGACAGAAGAAAAGGAAGTTCCTGTGGTATCTGCTGATGAAAGTACCATGCTGAACAGCCTGGATAGTGACACCCAGAGGGTCATTGCAGTGCATTATGTCCTGGAAGAAAGCAGTGGCTACATGGAGCCCACACTGCGGATTTTGGCCATCCTACACACAGTCATCTCATTCTTCTGCATCATAGGGTATTACTGTTTGAAAGTAAGAAAAACTGAACATTGTTTTTTCTTCTAGTTCCCAACTTTTTTTATCCATAGAGTGATATAAATTGGAGCAATGCCATAACAGCTTTGCTTAAGCAGGTTGAGGGACTATGTAAAGAAACATTTGTTAGTGTATCCTGCATATAAATTGCATGTTAGGTAGGTGTGAATTCAGGAAGTTACAAGCCAGAGCCTAAGTTGCTGGGCTGACACTGGATCATAGGATCAGCATTTGCACTGTTACCACGTCAGCCAGACAATTACAGCTGTAACCTGTATCAGAAGCTGCTTGTGGCTGTCAAAAGACAAGTTGTGAATGAACATGGCTAGAGAAAGCTAGATGACAGTGTCTGCATTACTAGCCTGTCAACTGGGTCATTTGAAAAGCATGGAACGTTTTGGACTACTGCTACTGCATGTTGTGGCTGTAGACAACGCCTGCTTTTCTTACACTCTGGTGGTAGTGTTTTGACAGGAGCTTAAGCATCCTTTAAAGGAGTATCTTGCAGAGGATCTCTGGTAGGGATGTAAGAAATAAAGATGCCACCTTTATTGGCAAAATGCTGCTTCTGGTTTAGGAAGACCAAGTACCATAAATCGCTGGAGCTGGGAAGAGTATATCTGGGATGTACTTCTCCCATTTTTACACTTTTCCTAAGGCAAAAGCTATAGGTCAAAGTGCAAAATAGTACTAAATTTAACAGACCTTTGTTATGATGCAGTATCGATGCTCATTTGTCTTTAGAATTATTATTTATTTATTAAGCTTTTATGTGGCCCTTGATATTTTTATTTTCCTCTTTTAATGGTTAATACTTCTTGTATGCTAAAAAAGACAATCTGCATTTGTAGTTGAGGCAAACGGTCATCATACTACTGCATTAAGTGATTGATTTTTATCTCTGCCTAAAGTGTCTCTTGCAGGTCAGTAAGTACTAAAACACTTTTTCCTGTTTCACTGGTTGGCATGCAGCATGAAAGCTTAGATTTCTGGCTTTTGAGATGTCCTCTTCTCCCACTTCATAGATTTATTTTTTTTAGTCCATGACGACTTTTTATACTATTTTCTCACATTTTCTTTTTTCAAACTACATTTATTCTCTGACCAGAAGGGAAAGAAATTATTATCATTATTTGCCATAATTACTTGCCTTCTTTCCAATTTTGAAACCCCGAAGAAAAGACAAAATACGGTTTCAGTCTCTGTCTTTGGAGATACACTGCTTTCAGAATTAAAAATCTTCAAAGCTGCAGGTCTGTGTGTGATATATTTTCTTCTGAAGATTGCTGTGCATGAAATCCAATACATTTTTTTCAGTTAGCTGTCTGAAAAAAAGATTGAAACTATTGTTATTTTATCTGGTGTGATCACCATGTTGCTTGAGTAGTCTAATTTTTATTATTATTATTTCAATATACTCATGTCTGGTCTTGACTAGTAATACAGATGTTGGGGACTTGTGAAATAAATCCAGGGAAGACTAGGGTTTATTTTTTCTTGGTAACAGATTTCTAAGAAAAATCCACACCACTGGCAGCACTAGTTAGATCTGCCTTCTGGGAATGTACTTTTGGACATCATCCAGCTGATGAAAGAGAGTTGTAGGTAAAGCCTGATCCTTACTGCTCAAGTGTCTCAGCTGCTGGCAAAGAACTACAGAGCACAAATCAAGTATATGAAATGTGAATGTGATTTAAGGATTTTTTCTTTTTACTACTTCCAATCTTTCGTTGCTCTGTGCTGGGAAACTACTTTGCTTCCCACTGTGAAACTTCAAGGATTCTTTAACAAATGAAAGACAACCTCAAACACTTCTGGATCTCAAAATGCAATCCAAAAGTGTGATCCCAAAGTCATATTTTGGAACTTGAATTTCTAAGCATTTAAAAAGTATTTTTATTTTAGCTCTCTTTCACTTGACTAGCTCTAAATACTCCATAGCACTGAAGAACTATTTTTATTTGAAGGTTCCCTTTTCAAGGTTTTTGGCCATCTTTTTACAACCATGTGGTAAACTGTAGTTATGTGATTCTGAATGACCTGATACTTGCTTATCTATACCTTTGCAGTGTCCTGGGCAATTGTCAAATCTTTTAATTTTTTTAAATAATATTTTTGCTTTGTTCAGTTTTCATACTGAATTTTTCATAACAACCAGCTTTTCATAAAAATCTGTAGACATGTCAATGCATTTGAAATAATTCCTGATATTTTTTTCAACTGCAGGTTCCACTTGTTATTTTTAAGAGAGAAAAAGAAGTGGCAAGGAAATTGGAATTTGATGGACTGTATATAACTGAACAGCCATCAGAAGATGATATTAAGGGACAGTGGGATAGACTTGTAATCAACACGCAGTGAGTTTTTACTTACTCTGTCTCTTCACAGCTTTGCCAGAAATTGTTCTTCAATCACAATTACACAGTTGATCATCCAGCTTGTCTGAAATAAACAATTGTAAGGGATATATTTCTAGCAAGGATTTATAAAGTATTTCAGGCACCTGTTACGCTAATGTTTACTATTACTTTTTATTTTTAATTAATTAATTACTTATTAATTCCCAGGTTTTTGCTTTAAAATTATTTCTGTTCCACAAAAGAAAAGAAAAATTGAGATGGATTTCTGTTGGCAAGTGCAGTGATGTTTGTACTGCTGTGAGTTTGAGAGTGAACTGTGCTTTGTGTTGTTTTAGTGTCTCTTGAAGGCTCTCCTTCAGGAACATATTTAAAGTCCTGACTCTGACTGGTGGGACTGCTTGATCCAGTTATTTTAATATTGTAGGTTGAGTGCCTTTTGGCGACTTTCTTTCCAATGACTTCACAAACAACTAGCAACAACAAAGGGCCTATTAGAAACAAAGTCAGTAGGTATTTTTATGATGTCTTAGTAACCACTACATCTTCTCATGGTTGTCTAAAATGTAATCTTGTTTATCTGTATTTTTCAGGTCTTTTCCAAATAACTATTGGGACAAATTTGTGAAAAGAAAGGTAAGGCTTATTTTTAAATATATATATATGAAGTTAAAGTGAAGTTTTAATGTATGTTTGGCTTTATGTTTGAAGAAATGTGGACTGTCTTTGAAATATAACTTTGATTCACTGTAAGTTTCCATATTTGCCATTTCAAAACACATAGAATTCTTTACCTCATGCTTACAACTACTTTTGTGTGGTTTGGATAGTTATTCTTTCAAATTTTTCCTACACACCTCTTGTTTTTATAAAAAAATAATTCAGGAAATTCTGTGGAGTGTTTCAGTGTATACTTGTATGTATATTGCAACATACGTAAATTATTTTGTCTGTATGTATTTATATATTCACCTCCATGCAGGCAGAATAGTGAGTCTTTCACCCAGGAGACAGTTAGAATGTAATTTACTAAGAAGATAGGACAGATTGAGAGGTTTATACACAAAGCATAGTAAGACAACTGTACCGACCAGCAAACTGCATACATGCATCTGCCCCTTTTTGTCCTTTACTGCTCTGTTTTCCCACACTTGCTCCTCCCCAAATCACCTAAATCCATCCCTTTTCCCACCTTTGCTTCCTCCCTGTAACATCCAATAATAAGTTCTGTGAAATCCTCAAATGTACTGCCTTCGCCATCCCACAATGTATCCCACATTCTTTGGTAGCAACCTTCTTAGTCTGAAAGGTGATTTGAAGAGCTACTCCTAATGATTCATCTTGTTGGGTTTCACACTTGAACGCTGGGGCTGAGGATCTCCTGGGACAGCCCCATGAGAGTGTCCATTCATTGGGAGTCTTTAACTTGGGTTCCTGCTTGCCATTGTGCCCTTGTGCTCCACTAGGCTTGAGGAGATGCACCTTTAATGGGCTGATGGCGCCTGTGATGGGAGTAACTGGGCAGGGACTTATTTGGATTCTTAAGACTCTTCCACAATCATTATTTCTCTGTGGACTTTTGTGAATGTGCAGATGAGCTTTTATCACATAACCTAGCAATCTCTCTCACTCAAAAATAGTCCTCCATAAGTAGAGGCTGTTGAAGTTCATTTCTTACGAACATTATGACAAATGTTTTCTCAGCTTGCTGTTAGAAAATAAGTATTATATATGTACCATAGCTTACAACAAGAAAAATCTTCCTAGTGCCTTTGATTGTAACTGAAAAACAGGGTGTTTGTGATTGGATCAGATTTACCTTCACAGCATTTAATGCCAATCTTGAACCACACTTTTGGAAACGTGTGTTGTTAAATACTGGTAGGTCTTCTGCTTCATAACAGTTTTAGGTCAACCTGTCTCAAAAATACTATTCATTTTGCTGTTGACACTATATTTTTGCATATTGTAGGTTGTTAAAGACATATTTCTATATGTCCATCTAAGCAAAGGAGGGAGTAATTTGCACAAATACTCAAGAAAGAAAAAAATTCTACATTGCTTCTGTCAATGTAGTAGGTCAAGGTTGGTTCCTATTAAAAGGAAGGGAGCATGGTTTTAAATTGGCTGGAAGGTTTGGTTCTCTTATCTGTGGCTAAGGAACTGCTACATACATTTAAGTGCCTTCAAATACAGTATTTTACAGAGAATGTTTTCTTATATTTTTTTTTATATGAGTATGCTGAAATCCCCAGTCCAGTCAATGATTCACAGTCATGAAGCACTGTTTTCAGGCATGTGACAAAAAAGACATGTCTCTCAAAATCTAAAAAAATATCAACAAAGAGATAAAGCACTCCTTATTAGAAAGCTGGTAAAATACCACCTCACCTGCAGGAGACATTCAGTTATGATCTTGTTATCCAAAATTTTGTATTTCTTGAGCATTCTTTTGACAGTGAGAAGAGACAGATAACCTTTAGGAAAGAGCTGTGTGTTCAGTGACAGTGAGAGCAAGTAAATGTTCATTTCCAGAAAAGTTTCATATGAAACGTTAAATTTTGTAAGAAAGAGACAAGGGATAGTTTGAATTCACTGAAGATCATTTTTAACTGTAACTCTCTGTTCAGGATCTTCCAATTCCTGTGTATTCTATGTGTATTATAGTTTCATTGCATTATTAACTAACAAGCATAAGATTGCAAAATTATACAATGGAGCTAGTTAATAAGTGAGGGCATTGTTCACTGCTATTTCCATATGAAGTACTTCCCCTTAAAAGAAAAAAAATAATCTAAAATTCCCAATCAAAATATTCAGGTTATTTAAAAAAAATTTAAAACTGAATAAATGTGCATATGTTTTGTTTATTTATTTTTTCTCCTTAGGAGGACTAACTAGTAAAGGTCAAATACTGTCTTCGAGAAATCTTATTTTAATCAGAGCTTTTAACACACCTGGGATATTCAAAGCATCTCTTTCCTGTATGACCTCACAGTTTATTCTTTTTCTGTCAGTGATGATACTGATTTAGCTATTCTCTTCCTGCTGAGTTGCTTTCCTCTTACTGCTTTCATTAAATGAGTAGGAGCATCTTATCTTTGACACCCACCTCTTGCCTCTATTACATTGATTGCAACTGAGCAGGAAAAAATAAATATTACTGACTGATAATGATAGACAGGTGGAAACAATCGCGTGGAAAAGATTGCGTGTGTTAAACTTGTCTTCAGAAACCAGCCTGAAAAACAGCTGGTTTACCCAACTGATTCTCTTGAATATTTCTCCTAACTTTAGGTCATGGATAAATATGGTGAGTTCTATGGCCGTGACAGGATCAGTGAGTTACTGGGAATGGACAAAGCTGCTCTAGATTTTAGTGATGCTCGAGAAAAGAAGAAACCAAAGAAGGATAGCTCCTTATCTGCTGTGTAAGTATTTGCTTCTGGTTTGTTTGGATGATTGGGTTTTTTTGTTTGGTTGGGGGTTTGTTTGTTTGTTTGGGAGTATTTTGTAAGTTAAAGACAAGCTTTCAAAGTTTGTCATTCAGCTTTGAATTTTCTTGTTGCTCTTTTATGTATAGCTGTATAAGATAAATCAGTTCTTAAGATGAATGATATAGTGAAATTATTTCATTATAGACAATATATATGCAGGACTCCACTGTCTTCTATGTATGAAGATTTGGTTTAGTGCACAGCTAATGCATCATATTCCCACTGTTTTGATAGTGTCATTACAGCTAGGCTGGAAACTCCTTTTTATAATTCTCTCAGTTCAGCTCAGCTGGAAAGAGTGGGCAAAATTGACACTGTGTTCTGATTATAAAGGAATGATGGAATATATTTAAGTAATAGTAATGGGTAAAATCTAGAAAGTTGCATGATTAGTTTTCATATCTTTTTATAATTTGTTTTCCCTAAACTGTGTGTTTCAGAAACATCTGAGAGACAGACCTGAAAAAAAGCCCCTAGACATTGAGAGTAATTGCATTCATTCATTTCTTAGGGAAGAGACATGGTCAGTTTTTGTAACACAGCACAAAAATGTTGGGTTTTTTTTTATCAGTTCTGCATTATTTAAAAAAGATATTCAAATAGATAAAATATATTTTAACAGATGAACTTCCAATGCTACAGAGATTCTAAAGTAAGGCTTTATTTATAGCTTTCTTTAAAAGCAACTTTTTATCAATGGGTTTGTAAGGACTATATGATGTAGACTGTGGAACCATTAGTAGATTTGAACTGCATTGAAGCGAGGGCTGATTTTGTAAAGAGGGATCTTTAATATCTGTATTTTGTAAAGATGGATAAATAAACCTGGAGTCCATCTAAACAATGAATCAGGTGCAGTGTTAAGGCCCAAGGACTCTGGGCATTGCAATACTAAATAAAATTTAAATTTCATTTAATAAAATTTAATTTAAACACTAAATTCAGAAATACTTTCCAGAATACTTTCTAACCTGCTGTTTTGCTGCTAGATTATAGTAGGAGCCATGCTTGAGTTTAGAAATTTAATTTTCTTATTATTATTGGTATAAAAAGAAAATGAAACTACTTTCCCTTCCCTGTGTGCTTATGACTCATATTTGGGAAGGAATTTGAAATAATGTTTCTGTCAGTCTTCTTGAAAAAACAGACCAGAATGAAACAGTTGAAGAAGGCTGATGAAATACTTTATTACAGAATCAGGCTTGAAGAATGCCAGGTTTTTGTTACATCTTTCCTAACGTCTATTACATGTTATATATGTTAAAAAGCAAAAAAAAGAAATAAAAAAATTACCTCATCTGTCTTTCATGTTCTCCCTGGAGAAATCATTCCATACTTATAACAGATGAACATGCTATGGGAAAATAAACAACTATGGTGGAAATTTACAGAACCATTTGCATAAAATTCATATGCTTCAGGAAGATACATGTATCCACTTCTTACTAGTTTCAAAAAATGAACACTAATCTACTAAAATTAATTAAAATTAATCTACTAAAATTTAGGCATATTCCAGATTCAACATTTGAAATGTATTTGCAGTGCAATGAAGAGAGAGGTGGGAAAAGCACTGGAGTTGAACCCTTACTGCACCATTTTTGGGCAGAAAAATGGAGAATGGTATGACCTGCTGCATATCCCAGCTCTCATGCCTCTGCTTCTGCGTGTGCCAGCAGGAGGTGTCCCAGGCTGAGGCCAGACCAGATACCTATGTCTCTCTCAGCACACAAGGGAAATGCAGCAAAGTATTCCATGGGAGTGTAATATTCAAATAAAACTATTGCTTCTATGTGGTTAGTGGCTCTGGCTATACAACTAAGAACTTCGGAAATCAGACCTCGATACACCAGGGTTTAACTCTCAGTCTTCCATCTAAGGCCTCAAGTAATTCCATATAAACATCTGACACAGAAGTACTACGTGCTTTCATATATGGCAGATGTATGACATCTTCCAGCATTATTTCTACTTGCTTAGCCATTGTCAGCAGCTCTTCTCTTTCAGGAACACTTGAATTCACTCACATTTTAAGGATAAAAATAGGACAGATGACACTTTTCATGCTATTATTTATATTTGTTCCTGAATTGTGATCCAGGTTTAGGATTTTTTTTGTATGTAAATATAATACAGATGATCCAAACTTTTCCAAAAAGGAAAAAGTCAAAAACAAGATGCAGCAACAAGCATATATCTTGTTTGGTAAGTTAGTCGTATTGCTACTCTACAGAGGATTTAAAAATGCTTTAAGCAAATTAACAGGTTTAATTCTAGTGCAATAAATGTAGCCTAACGTTGAGACATTTATTTTTGTTGATTGAGTAAGAGGGGAATTAATACCTAAAGGTATTAATTAAAGAAATGCAAGGGAAAAATTTGGAGAGAATAGTTTACAATATCAGTCTGTACAATATAAAGGTTTGTCGAAGAGAGGAGAGCAGTAAGAGAGGCTAAATGGCTTACATAACAAAGCAACAAAAACTGTGAAACTGGGAGCCCAGACCGAGACCCAGCACTCCATGTGTGACCTTACTAGTGCTGAGCTAGAGGGGAAGGATCCACTTCTTCGACCTGCTGGCAATGTTCCTCCTTATGGAGCGCAGGGTACCATTAGGCTTCTTTGCAGTGAGAGTGCAGTGCTGCCTTATGCTCAGCTCGTGGTCCACCAAGCATCTCAGGTCCTTTTCTGCAAAAGCTTTTAATATACATTGCTCTTTCATTCACATTTATTCCTGATGTCAATGGGAAAAGTGAAGGACACAAGCTCTCAGATTCATTTCACCTCACTTTGTCTTTAATGTCATCTAATTGTACCACCCAAAGTATGCTATCATAACCAATGGTAGAGTTGGAATTTTGGGGTGCAAATTCTCTAACCCTTTTTGACAGCTGATTTATGCTTAGATGAGTTGCATTTTCAAAAAAATAAATATTTTTCTCCGTGGATTATAAATACAGTTTGTTTCACTTGTATATGTATGATAATATTGTAGACATCAATCAACATTAAGTCTGATGAATCCAAAATCCAAACTAGTATTTATTAATTTGTTTTTCTGCTTTTTTTTTTTTTCTTTTGGACAGGTGGTCCATTCCAGAGTAAAATTGTGAATTAGAACAAGGTCCTGATGTATTTCAGCTTTTGGGGAAACAGATGAACTGTTGTCTCCTGTGTTTATGTGACAATACACTTCCTACAGATTGTGTGGCATGTTCTCCCATTGTGTTTTGATATAAAATGCAATTGATTTATTTATTTTTACAGGCTCAATTCCATTGATGTTAAGTATCAGATGTGGAAATTAGGAGTTGTTTTCACAGACAATGTAAGTTTATCAGTGTGTGTGTGTGTGTATATATATGTGTGTGTGTGTATAAATTCACCTTCTAAAAAGCAATATACGCTTGTTAACCCAAAGTGCTTCAAAAGAAGAAAATCTTGGAAGCTTAAAAAGACACTGCTGAAATCTTTTCCCACTTACATAGGTATTACTGTATAGAACCTTGGTCCATTCCCACTCCCCTTCTGATATGCTTTATTCAGAAGCAATAAGCACTGTACTGCAGAATTAGGAAACTGACTATAGAAATTCTAATTGCCATTTTTCATATTGTTCATAAACTTTATGAAGACTCAAATATTCCTGGAGTGCATTCAAATTAGTACAGTTAATGTGTGTGGAGTTGCTAAAATTTGTATTGCTGAAACTGGTAGTAGGATGTGACACAGGAGGAGACTGATGGTTTTAATCATTTATAAAAATGAGTCTTTAAAAACAAACAACAAAAAAGGAATTATAAATAAGACTGTTAAAATATCTTGCAGTTTCAGAAGTCACTCATCATATGGTCTCACTAAGAGTCTTGTGATTATTGCTTACCTAACTCAGCTTATTTTACTGGTGGAAAAAAGGTTGGGGAACTAGGTCTGCCAGAGAATGAAAGTGTAATCTGTCTTTAGTCAGGAAGAGTGGAACAATAAGTCTCCAGGTCTACAGACAGCATGAGCTGTAAAGAGTTAGGCTGTTCAGGATTAGTTTTTTTTAAAGGAGGGATTGTAACTTCTCTTATAAATATGTACTTTAAGTCCAATAAAAATCAAATGATAGTGGCAAAGATTAAATTAGCATTTGTAGTAATAGTATACTACTTAAATGATACTTTCATGTTTTGGTAATAGTTTTATTAATTTGAATTAATTATAAAAATCCTTTTCTTGCTTGCAGAGTCCATTCATTTGTCATTAACCACCTTAGGGCTTTAATATTTTAATGTAATTATTTAGAAATTAATGAACAAAAAAATCATTTAAATCAGAAAAACTTTTTACATTAGAAACATGAACAAGTAAGTGTTTAGCAAGTTAAAAATTATTTTTTGCAAACTGCAATTTAGAAAATGTCAATTTTGACCATGTCTTGTGAACACTCTGTTTGCTGATTTAATATTTTTGCACAAAGAGAAAATTCTCAAAGATCTCTAGCAAATGCTAGGCAAAAAAAAATATTTGTTTTCTATTTAAAGAAAAGGGCACTCAAGCAATTTCTACCTCTCCTTAGTGTTTTGAATTAAGTTTAAGATAATAGCCATGAGTTTTATTTTGTGATGTACTTGTTTTTTCTGTTAGTCTTTCCTTTACCTAGCATGGTACATGACCATGTCAGTCCTTGGCCATTACAACAATTTTTTCTTTGCTGCGCATCTCCTTGACATTGCAATGGGATTCAAGACTTTACGAACTATCCTGTCATCAGTGACCCACAATGGCAAACAGGTATCAACTGTCACCTCTTTTCAGCTTTTTTACTTAAGGAATACACAGGAAGGATCACTTCATGACTTAATTCAGCTGCTGTGCAGATTGATAACAGACTTCTTCTTTCATCATGAAGTTTAGAACTTGGGTCAGTGGGGGCACTAACCAATGGGACTTATAAGCATAAGAAAACTGGACTGAGATGTATGACAAGCTCTAGCTGTTATGAGCAACTGTGTCGTAAAATTACTGTTTAAACTTTTTTCAAGATTCATCTAAAGAAAGGTCCAGCTGAGACCCAGTTACTCTTGCTGTTAGAGGACTGTTTGAGAAACTCAGCTCTTTCATAAAAAGAAATATTTTCTTAAAAAAGCTATAAAATCTGAAACTGCATTTCTGATTTAAGTAAAGGCCTTTCATCTACTGAGATCTGTTGTAGGAATGGCATTTACTGTAACCTGAAACGTAGTGTTCATCAAGTCTGATGGCCTTCCTAATTCAAAGGACCTTTGTAAACAACTTACAATGATAAAAAAGCCATCCAAAAATCTCTGGTCTGCTTAGAAGATCTTACAGCAAGGAAGTTAATACAATTCTTATTCAAGGAGGCTGGGAATGGTAATATAAAGGTCTTCTCTGTTGTTTATACTTATGTGCTGTCGTAGTAAGATGGAACTTCAGTTCTGGCTTTATACAATGTAGGTCCTTTAGAAGTCTGGTGGCAGGTACCATTTTGAAATTTATCAGTAGCGAGCATTTTTGTAAATGCAAAGGGTGATTGATTTAATTGAAGTCTGCCTTCAAATGCAATGACCTTGTCAAGATTATTAAAGAAATTATACACATTTAAATGGATGCAGTTTATATTGCAAAATAGCTAGTAAAGCACATGGTATAGAGGGCTCTTAAGTATGAACTCACCTTGACAAACTGTTACTTGTTTTCATTTATGTGGCAAACTTAAGTTTCATTTGTGGAACAAAAATTGTGTCTTGAAGAGTTCCAGAAATCAACCTACTGCATTCTTCAACCTTTAAAGAACAGAATTTCTTAAATTCTTAATTCTAATTTCTTAAAAGAACAAAAAAGAAAAAAAAATCAATATTCACCTGAAAAAACTGAAATATTTTACGTTTTAAAAATAGTCCTGAAGTTTTAGCAATTTAGCTATGAAGTAATGGGGCATTATTTATGATAGGAAAATTTTTAGGTCTGTCAGCTATGCAAATGAAATATCAACTTGCAGAATATTGCAGTTCACTTCCACTCTATAATTGTCTTCCAGCTTGTCCTAACAGNCTATTGCAGTTCACTTCCAGATGCTTTCCATGAAGCTCAAGGCAAAATTTTAATGATGCTGCAGTTGAGCAGTGGAGTATTTGTTGCTGCATCTCTGAGGTAGATACTAAAATATTAGGAGCAGTTTGTTTTATATGCGACTTCATAGATGTAAATAAAATTGTTTCAGTATTAAATCAGGAGAAATACCACATTGCAATTATATAATAGGTGATATTAAATAGCAGTACTGCTACTAATAGATAGTAAACTTTCAGATATTTGTCTGATTGTGTGCGTTTTATATGATTCTAATGGATTTTTTGATTGTGTATATATCCTCTAGATTTTGCAAGATTTGTCTTGGTAATTGTGTTTCTATGGTGGTTTTCCTTCATGATAAAACAGCTGAAATGCATAGTCTTTGCATGAAAATATGCATATATATTACCAAATATTACAAACATATGCAAAGAAACAGAGAAAAATTTTGCCTTCTGCTAGTACATATAGATTATTGTTACTTCCCTTCTCTTTTTGCAAATAAAATTGTATAACATAATGCCATGGTGGTGTTATATCCACTCTATAATTTTGTCTTCCAGCTTGTCCTAACAGTGGGATTATTGGCAGTAGTAGTATACTTGTATACCGTAGTGGCATTCAATTTTTTCCGCAAGTTCTACAACAAGAGTGAAGATGGTGATATGCCAGACATGAAATGTGATGATATGCTAACAGTAAGTCTGATTTTGCTTTCTGGATTTTTTTTTCTTATACTGTTACATTTTTGTCCTTACCTTCTTGTAGTTCCTATTCATACAGTTGTATCATTAACAAGCAACAGGAAAGACTACAATTGAAGACCAAGGAACAAATATAATGATCATCCCTAACAACTAGATATACCTGTTATGTTAACCAAATGAAAAACAACCACAAGCTGTGAAGTTGAGCTGAGTCAGTTAAGTGCAGTACTTCTCAATCCTGAGATTCTACAGGCCATTCAGGAGGAGAATCAGTTATAGGGAAGGACTTTCATAAGCAATTTAGTTACTGAAATGCTTGTTTAAGCTTGGAAATCCATCAGTTTCCTTTAGTGTGAATTGCTGTGATTATCTTCAGTTGGTGACTAAAACTACTCCCGTGACACACTTTGCACTCGTGGATGATAGGTAGAGCTTAAATGACGAAGAATTTAAAATGCATTGCCACTGATGTCCTCCTAAAAGCAACTATGTACAACAAAGTTAAACGTATTTCAGTATTTTATGCAGTAGAAATAGCTTCTAGGGAACTGACACCATTTAAAAGCCCAGTAATTAGATAATCTGTCTAAGCAGACTAGGATGTCTATAATTTTGTCCAGTTTGGAATATTCAGTACAAGAAAGACATAGATAAACTGGAGTGTAAGTCAGGGGAGGGCTGCTAAATTGTCAGGTGTTGGAGGACTTGCCCCGAGAGGAGGGACTGAGCTAATTGGGCTTGTTTGGCATCCTTGGTGGGGGAGGATACAAGCAGCTCTCCAGTGCCTGTGGAGAGGTTATTGGGAAGACACATCCAGGCTTTTTACAGCAGGAGACCATGGACACAAAGTGGGTGTTCTGACTGAGGAGAGCCAAACAGTGCATCAGGTTCACAGAAAGGTTGTGCAGTCTCCATCTGTAGAAGGTTGTAATGACCTGACTGGATAAAGTCCAGAGCAACTTTGAGCTATAGTGGAGCAAGATTTGGACCAGAGACCTCCAAAGTCCCTTCTGACCTGACCTGCTCTGCAGTTCTCTGAAAATACGCTTTAAAAAAGGCTATAATATTGTACAGGAACAAGTTAGAATAACATTTCATATGCTATAAAATCAGAGTTGTCTTTTGTAAGTGGTAAGACTTGCAATGTGATGTTAAAAATAATAATACAAAGAAAATATTTTTATTTTTAGAAGTAGAAAACTAACTCAAAACTTTTTTTAGATAACACTACAATTATGCATAAAGTTAATGATTTACATTCAATGATGAAATAAAAACTATCTCTAAAAGTTGTTACATTATTCATCTAGTGTATGTTACTATATAAATTTCTTACATAAGGGATTTGGGGTAGTAAGTGTGGCAAAGGAATAAAAGAATGGATTTTTTGTATGGTTAGGTTTTAGGAGTTAGTTATTGTCATCACTACTTTTTGATAGGGAGTGAAAACCCTCGACCTGGAGTTTGCAAAGCTACTTAAAGAAAAAGAACCAATCCCTTACTCCAGACCTCTGACAGTGGTATCATAATTTTCTATTAAATTATAGCATGATAAACTAGAAGCGTTGCATTGTCAGCTTCCCATGTAACTATACTGGGAGACCTATTATACCACTTCTCAGATCTTAGTTTCACAGTATTAGTCTCAGACTTTTTCCATCATTAGCCTGTGCTCTGCACAAACATTCTCAAAGGTTTTTGGCTTGCCTTTTTTTCTTTTTTTTTGAAAAAAAAAAGAAATTTTTGTTTCAAACACCAAATATATGGAAAGTCATTCAATTTTGAGCTGGGAAAGCGATAAGATGGCTGTGGTGGTAATGCTATTTGGTGGTAATGCTATTTCCTATTTGCACATTACTGAAACGATTGTATGGGAAACATGGAGTGCTGCTGGGCTTAAGCTAGTTCAATCTTTGATCTTTTTGAACTGCTACATAGTGACAGAACATGAATACTGCAACTTGAGCTGCACAACAGCATTTCATCTCCCTCAGAAATACAGAACCTCAAAGGGGAGAAAAAGATGACCTGACCTAGGATGGTTGCTAGACTATAGATCAGTTCTGCCAATTACTGAATTTGCAACAATGGGTATTTGTACTTTTAGCTGCAGACAAACTTTGTATATCTTTGTTTTGTTTTGTGTTTTCTAGTGCTATATGTTTCACATGTATGTTGGAGTACGTGCAGGTGGAGGCATTGGTGACGAAATAGAGGATCCAGCAGGAGATGAATATGAAATCTATCGGATTATCTTTGACATCACTTTCTTCTTCTTTGTGATTGTCATCCTGCTTGCAATTATTCAAGGTATCAGTTTGTAACCCATAGTGAGACTGAAAGCATTATTTAGCCATACAAAGATCTTCGTGCGACCGTAATCACACACCTAGATTCAACCAGGACACCAGGGCAGATCATGAAGCACAGATATATCGATTAAATCACACTCAGCTGGCTTTTATCCATATGCTGCTCTTCCTAGTCTCTGTAAAATCAACAGTCTTTAACTGGATGAGTGGAAACAAAAGTTTGCACAAATTAATAGAAGTATATTCTTGATTTTGGAAAAATGTGTGATGATTTTTGCTGAGTCCAGTTACTGTTATAAATAGTGATACCTTATTGTTTTCTATCAGCTAGCAGTTACCTAGTTTATGATGATTTTGAAAGTAGTAAGGATGCTTTTGCACTTTCTATAAGAAAGTCTAGAAGGCCACTCTGAACTCTTGTGGTAAATTGTTTGTAACTCTTACTCAAACATTAAGGGTTTTTTTAAAGGGCTTAGGGAGGGTGCAAAATTTTTTATTAGCCTGAAGTGGCATATCTCATACTGTTTGTTTCTTCATTTTGTGAGTGGCTGAAGAGTAGAGGCCTTAGCTGTCAAGCTTTGAGTGTAATTCTAATCTGATATTCATCAGTTTTACAGCACAGTAGTTTCAATAATGATTGTGGAGTTAGTCCTTAATTGTATTGGTGTAAGTGAAGCAAGAATCATAAAGAATTTATAATCTGAGCTAGAGCCTGTGGTGGTTTTTCTTCTTTCTATACCTCCCTGAAATGACCCCGTACTTCTGTAGAGTTCTGACAGTGGAACCTCATACTACATAACAACCATAATGAGAGAGGATGCACAGAGCTCTGGGCCTCTCTGCATCTGCCGTGTAATAAATTCCTGAACTCTGTGAAATGTGTGGTAGTATTCTTTCTATAGTAAAGCCACGAGTCTTCATGTACTGAGTCAAGATTAGACCACTGTGAATGAAACAGAAGTCTGCTTGTCCCATTTCATAATTCCAAATGACACTGCCAGCCGTGTTACTTGTAGCCATTTTCTTTGATTTTCTCATTTTTCTTCATGTACCAAGTTGGTTTTGTGGTCTTTGGAATGTATGTTGGCTTCTGTTATTTCTCCACAAGATTAGAATTTAATATTCTTTGTCTGAATTATCCCTGGGTAATCAAAATATTCTTTCTCATAATTCTGCTCTTGAACATTAACTATTATTTTAACTTAAACCCTAGGTTTAATTATTGATGCTTTTGGTGAGTTAAGAGATCAGCAAGAACAAGTTAAGGAGGACATGGAGGTAAGAATATCAAATTGCTGAACCATAGCCTATTTTCAGATTTTATGAATATCTCTTATTTTAAATAAAAATGTGACGTAGCTAGTGGATAGCTTTTTAAACTAAGAGGAAAAAACAGTTCTGTACACAGTCCAATATCATACAATGCCCTGGAAGATATTCTACTCCGATATCTCAGTTCATTCGATCAAAATAATAACGGAGATAGTTTTATATTGACTTATTTTGTATCAAAACATAAGAACTGACACAAGTAGTTTGGTTAGTACCATACAGAATTCTTTTTAGACAGTTTTATGAAGAGGAAACTCTGCTAGCATCCAGGTTCTGAATAGCATTTACAACTGCCTCCCATGAAAGGGGTATGCTATGCTTGGACAGGTGCTAGCTTCTAACTTTGCATGTCTCTGCACTGGGGACAAACCCAGGTTGTCTAAACTGATATTCTGCTCTAAGTGTATTTTGAATTTGTTTGCAAATTCCTAGTATGGATTTTTTTAATACTCACAGATCGAATGTGGCCAGTTTTTTGCTGTCAGTGATAAGTTTATAAAAATTCAGACAAAAGCCTAGCAGCTTTTTCTTATGACTTTTTAAAGTTTAGACTAATCCCTGTATCTTCATTTTTGTAATTTATAATATGTCTGTGTCTGTTGAAGTCCTTTGAATCTTCAGACTGGAGGTTTCTAACACAATGTGTTAACACTGTCATGTTACAGTTCATCTCAGATGTATTTTTCTTTGAGCAATCTATGTATGAAAGTATCCTGTATTTGGTGGTTTTCTATTCTGCCTTTTAAGTACAACTATAAGAACTCAGAAAAGTGTTGCAAACCTACTGTGTTTTGTAATCTAAACTTTGAGCATGTTCAATTTCAGCTGGTCAAGAACAACAGGCATTGAGATAAATATTGTCATATGTTGCAGTGAGTGCTACTTACATTATTAAAGAATAAAAATCAGCTTTGACTGTTGTATGCCATTCTTTATCCTGATACTTGTTCACTTACAGCTGGCAAAGATTGATTTTTTTAAAAACAGTTAAAAGCTATTCTGATGGCAGTTAAGCTTTTGTTCAAGTGTTTTGGCTGAGGTATCTCATCCCAATCATTAAAAGAAAAGCCTTTTTGTTCAGCACATGATGCATTGCCATTTTCAAGAACATTGTTCCATTTTTATTGACCTTTTCTTGAAGGGGAGCATGGTTATATATGGTGTTGAAGTGCTCTGTATTCTTTCTTTTAGACTAAGTGCTTTATCTGTGGTATAGGAAATGACTACTTTGATACAGTGCCCCATGGCTTTGAAACACACACACTACAGGAGCACAACTTGGCCAATTATTTGTGAGTACAGTAAAAATGAACTTCTTGCTAACTTATGACCCTTGCAACCTCCACAAGTACCTGCTTAATTCTCTTGCTTAAGTAAGAGTCAGTGCTGTTCCGCTTTGATGTGCACTCATGCCATCTGAATATGTAATTCTGTGGCAATGGGAGCAAGAAATGAACACACTTCAGTATCTTGTTTCCAGCTTGGTTGTGACTCCAATTTGTGTGAGCTAGGAGGTGAAAAACAGGAACTTAGTAGGTGGCTGTGGAGGTGTTGTAGAATTGAAAATGTTGTGTAAAGGTACAGAGGAACAGTATGACTTGACTTGGAGACTGCTGGAGAAAGTGCACAAGCAAAGAAGTAAGGCAAAAGAGGGAAAATTTCCATTGGACAAAGTATTTTGAGTGGACTGATTTGGCTGACTAAGAGCACCCGGGACAAAAGGAGGTAAGGGAACTGGAACAAGGAGCTAGAGAGGGATCAGATCAAGGGCCTCTAAGTCCACCTTTGGAAAATCCAAGCAGAGAATCAATGACCACTAAACCTGGTCTTTTTAAATCTGGTAATAAAAGCATTTATCAGGTCCACAAGCAATGGAGGGATTGTGACTTTGTGTCTATAAACTAACACTGTATGTGCACAAAATAATAAGATGGTAAAGTCAAACATCTCTATAGAGAACTTCCACCTGAAAAGCAGGTTGTGCAAACAAAATACATTAAAAGCACCGTCATGTGGGATTTTGTTCCTTACAAAGTGCTACACAAATAACATACTGTAGCATACTTACTCTAAGTGCATCAACCTAAGTGTTTTTTGATATTTTTGTGCAGGATCGTATTTTATATTTTTACATATGTTGGGAGAGAATGTCTATCATGAGGGAAAGTGTGAAATCATCACCTAGTGTCTGCCAGGTATCTCAAAACCCTAAGACTAATGTATTTTTAAAATGACAAGTTCCTTTCTGCTCATGTTGATCTTGAGTTACATACACTAGTAAAATATCCCCAACCTATAATTTCAAGAACAGAAATCTGTAAACCATCTTCAGCATCTCTTTTTCATTGAGAGGAGAGGAAAAAGAAAAAAAAGATACAATGACTATTCACTGTCTACTTCCAAGTTGACGTTTTTGGGCCAGAAAATGTCTGTTTTAATATCAAATCAGAAAGCTCAGAAAATATTCATTTAAGCTGAGTTACTATTTACTGTAAATCAAACAATCTCTTGCTTTTTAGCATACTATTCATTGAACCAGCAGTGTCAGGAAAGTATATTTAATGAGTATGGGAATATTATCGTGAATAGAACTCTGGAACCTCTAAGTCCATGAACAGCATTATCACTGTACATGCTGAAAAATATCCACCCTCTGTGGGTTGCCTAATGTTTCCAAATATTGTATTCATAATAGCTGTTTCTTTGCTTGTAGGTTTTTTCTGATGTATCTTATTAACAAAGATGAAACAGAGCATACAGGACAGGTAGGTTGAACAACTCCATGAATGTCTACAGTTATTAAATAGGACTGATTCTAAAATAAAAATCATTCAGTCTGGGGAAAACTAAGAGTATTCTAATGAATAGCTCTCTATATGATAGGTAATTCTCATTCTTCTAAACAATTATTAGGACTTTGGTTTCTTAATGTTAGATTGAGTATCAATTCTGTAGTACTTTCTATTTCTGTTTTGTTATGTGACCTGTTATTCTTAAATTGTTACTTCCACAAAATAGAAATACAGGCTACGAACAAAAATAATGAGAAACAGAACATTTAAGTGTACTGTGAAAGCAGCACTCTTCATTTCTCCATGTTGATTCTTTTTGAATAGTCTTTGTCCTTTATCTATATGTAATGTTCTATGTCTACATTCTTGAATAAGTCCATATGAAAGAGCTTGTGCATATATTTAAAATGAAGCCTGTGAGAGAAGTTTTCCCTGGAATTTTCTTCTTTGCTGCTGTTATTTCCAAATTCTGGTGCTTCCTTCAACTTCCTTGACATATAGACATACAGTCAGCAATAAAATGTATCAAACTACTGTTTTTTTCTAGTGACAATCTTGCAGCTGACTAAGGAAATGTTCCCATGTTGCAGATCAGAAAACAAAAAAACCTGAAGAGCATCTTACTCATAGTCCTACAGATTTGGGTCAGAGGAATGATTTGCTATAAATCTATGTAGCTTACTCTTTCAGAACTGTGATGTATGTACTGGGCAATTATAATCATCTCCTTTGCATAAATCTTGTCAGCCTTTCCAGTATCAGATTTTATGTATTTGCTTTGCAATTTTTGAACATCCATTTGTCATTTGAGAATTTCATATTAAATGAGATTTTTTTTAAAAGTCTTTTTTATTTGCCTTTTCTTTTTTCTTGGCAGACAGTGTTTCCTCCTGTTTCACTGAAGCCAGATTTCTACTGACTATTCAGTTTTTGATACTGTTAGCTGATAATCTGAAAATTAAGAGTACTTCTTCATTCTACATAATTTCTAGGGACATGGTTTAGTGGTGGATTTACAGTTGGACTCAATGATCTTAAACATCTTTTCCAACCTAAATGATACTATGATTCTATAACTGCTGTAACACATGTCCTTTCTACCATAGAATTTGTATAATAAAAAGCACATTTAAGTGGTGTGATCAAAATGGAAATAAACTGGCATATCCTTTACTATTTTCTGCACTGCCTAGAGTCAGCCTTACTTAAATAATGAGAGAGAAAAAAAACCAAACCCATCACTGCTTCAGAAAACATTGCTTTTCTAAGAAATACCTTTAAAGGCCATTTTGTTTTATGCATTGTGTGTAGTCATGTTTTAAAATGACTGATGCAGAACTTCAGTCAGATTTCTGTGACAGAAAATACTCTGCTTAACCTGGTATTCATCTTGTCACCAGCTTTAACTGAGCTTTACAGTGCTTCTGGATGTGCAATAAGAACTAAACTACTGGGTTCCTCTTCTGTGTGTTTCTCTAGTGCTTTTTGACTAGGTGGCAATAAACAAAAAGCTACTCTGATAAAAATCATTAACATGACTTTGTAGATTGGTATGCAACAACCTGATATGCACAGAATCACAAAAGTGAAGCAATAAATAAACAAAAGAGAAAAAAACCAAGTTGGTGCATTGTCAAGTTAAATTATTTAAATTGTGTTTCTTTCAGGAATCCTATGTGTGGAAAATGTATCAAGAACGGTGCTGGGAGTTTTTCCCTGCTGGTGATTGCTTCCGAAAACAGTATGAAGACCAGCTCAACTGAACAGATGAGCTTTTCCAGATGAAAATATGTCCATGTATTTCCCATCTCGTTTGGGAATGTCTAACAGCTTTCTTAAATCCCCCAAAGCTGTGTGCTTTTTGGAGCACCAAAGCTCTGTTTTTAATGACCCAATTGCACTTTTATTTTCTTGTGTATTTGCTTTGACAACACTGGATTAAAAAACAATTAAAAATAACAGCAACTTTGGAAAACAAACCAACCACTTGCACACACAAAAGATATCCCTATACATAACATGTACACATAAGAAGAGACTTGAGACAACTTATTTCTGAAACTGCCAGATGATGCCCTTGTCTGTAAGATCACACATGGGATGACATGGTAGCAACACTCATTCAATCTGTTTATTTCATCATCCTGGAAGGAACTATATGTAGTTCGCAGAGCACTGTAAAAGAACGTTGTGGACACTAAGTTGTGAGGAAATAGTGCCTTACTATATGTGGGTTGAGCTATGCAGAAGATGAGTGCATGATGACATCATTATTTTTTTCTTTGTGTCTTCCCTTTCTTCCAAGTTAATATTTATTTTTGTGGTTTTGATGGGTTTGGGAGGAGGGGATTTGATTGTGCACACCTTTTTAACAAGACTGGAGTGTCTCAGGACAAGATTACGTTATTCTCATCAAGTTCATTTCACATTTACCTTCCTCTTTAGCTTTTGCTCTTATTTTGGTAATGCTCTGATACAACACTGCAACTTTATGAAATCTTTGTATGAAAACGAGATGACTGCAAAAAAAACTTTAACAAGAATTGTTTCATTGCATGTTTATTATGCAAGTTTAAAACAATCAAATAAAACAATCTTCAGAAGCAAGTTGATCAACATGAAAAAAACATTCACAACAATTATATCCATAGTAATAAAGTGTTGTGGGCTTTATTGTACATACGGAACAAGTGTCATCAGCCAACAATGTATGTTATGAATTTGACAGTAGTTTTGGTTTCTTTTCTTTTTCTTCCTTTCATTTCTGCCACCTGTGATCGATAGTGGAGTTGAAGATTTTCTTGTTAAATTATTTTTTAAAAGCAAAGCTGAAGCAATATCCATTCAGGGACTCCATCAGTTGCATCATGAAACACCAATGATGTGTACATCGCTCCATTTTGAGTCCTTTTCAATTGTAATGCCAGTCTTTACAAATAAAAAGAGAGATTCAGAGTGGAAAAAAGCTGATTTTGGTAGAATTTGAGGTCTTTGTTATGGAGTCTTTTTATTAATCCTTGAATTAATTACACCCACTTCAAAACAAGATTAAGCTGCTGTTTCCTTAATGAAAGTTCTTGGGTTTGTTTTTGTGTTTTCTCTTGGATTTCTTTCTGTTCTGTTGCTCCACCTCATTTCTTTACAGGCCACAGTTTTGTCATAAAATAAATTGACTGTATCAATATTCAGGAGGAAAGTTATAACTAAAGAAATAATCCTTTAAGAATACTAATTCTGTTTTCTTAAAAGCCAGGCTTTCAGTTCAGCAGATTTGTAAATATTGCTACTCTGAAATTGGGATCCTGATGAGGACTCTGGTGAAACTCTCAAATTCTGCAATATTTGAGGTGAGAGACAGGGCAGGCTGGTGATGGTGGGAGGGGCATGTACAGCAGCTGCAATTTGTACTCAGATTTTAAACCACCCTCACCCAGTTTAGAGGACTTATTCCAGCTTTGCTTCCTTCCTATTTGGCAGAATTCCATAAACCACTTTTAATCAGCCTTTCTGGGATTTGCATTTAAGGTTTAGAAATGGGGCATTGCAGTGGTGTTCCAACATGAGAACAGTTGTTGTCTGACACACAGGTACACACACTGTTTTGTTTTTGCACATTTTGTTAATTAAGTATGTAGCTAATGATTCTGACTGATATTTCAAGACCTCTTTGTCTTGAAAACAAATTCAAATGGACTTTGTAGGCAAATACCAGAATAAAAGTGACATGTTTCTTTAACCTCAACTTCCATGTCACAAAGCTTCTAGGGCATCCTTGCTGTTGAATCCAGTATGCTGTGTAACAAATATATGTGAAAGACACAAGTCTTTCAGGATGAGATCTACTGTGATGCAAAAAGTTTCAAGTATGAAAAAATCTTTATTCATTAAAGTAATTATAGCTACATTCCTACAGCTAAGAACTGGTTCGTGACAGTTTTCAAGATTAGGGTTCACTGCTGAAAAAGGGTGGGAAATGGCTTTGACAGACCTTCACAGCCTGGTTTATGCTGTCCCTTCTAGGGGTGGCAGCTTCCTGTAGATTTTCTGTGAGTCCCTGAAATTTGGCATTTCCTGTTTTGTTCAGTGAACAAAACTTGCCACTGAGAACCTTTTTCTTAACACTTAACACATCTAATTCAAGAAAAGAAACTCACTTTGAAATTAAAAATAGGGCTACATGTCATAGGAGATTTGGTTTATTTTAAAAGTATGCATTTCCAGTGACTCATACTGTTTCTGACACTAATGTGCACTTTCAACAGGGTAATGTTATTCAGGCAGGCTACAGGCTACCTGATGCAGACTCTGGCATCCAAGGTAATAGTGTTTAATTTGTTTTAGACTTAGACAAAGTTGAAGCAAATTCTTAGATTTTATTAAAAATTCCTGAACTTATTGTGAAAAAGCAGCTTCTTTGAATTTTTGCCTTGTAAAAGAGTTGGTAAATGAAGAAATGGGAGCGTATGAACACAGCCAACAAATACAGACAACTCACTGTTTTAATAGTTGTATCAAAAGAAATTAACATTGACATATGTGTCCTGTATACTAACACAACATACAAAAGCAGATAATATGTCACCTGAGAACTGCAGTTTTAAATCAAAGAAATTAAATTATAGTGCTTATGCATGTGATATTTAAGATGCGGTTATACTTACACACATATTTGTGTATGGTAATGTCTTTTTCAGCTGTTACCTGATTTTACTGATTGTGTCAGTAAAACCACAATTTTCAAGAGAAACTTTTGCACTTTATTGGAGATAGCATTGTTGCTATCTCGGGAGAGAGAATTGTTGCTGCTTACCTCTGAATAACAAGAGAATTGAGAAGAGATCTAAAACTGATGAACCTAGTGCATACATGATAATTTCAGCAAAGAAACAAAGGAATGAATGGCAATGGAAAAGCAAAGTAAGATGGAAGAGTAGTTGAGGGATGATTCAATTGTGGTAGTTGTTACCTATTTATATATTCTTAGAATTGTAGAATGGTTTGGGTTGGAAGATCATTTAGTTCCAACCCCCTTGCCATATTTTTCCACTTAGAATTGAGTTACCTGACATCTGTTACACATTCTGTGTAATACATTCTGTGCAATACTGTGTTCTTGTGTCTTTCCTTTCCCTAAAACTTTGAAGCTTAAGTATGTGTTCTGTACTGAGACAATCACAGAAAACAGAAGAAGAAAAGGACACTGTAATACCCTTGGCTTCTGCATTACTAATCTGCATTACTATAATTCTGCAAGACTAATCCCTTCATCTTGACCCCTAATGAGCTATTTAAGTTGTTGAATATTCCATTTGTGGTATCTTCCTACTATTACAGGACTCTTTCTAATGATTAATAGCATTTCGCTTATAATTGCATTAATGTTTCTAGCATCTTCAGAGGCACTGAATAATTCCTTTTACTTACACAATAACCTGTAAAGTGTTCACAGAATGTAGTATTTTTCAGTTGTGTTGTTTTATTTTCTAAAGTAGAGCATGTATTAATTTTTTTTGTTCATTAGCCAAAACAAATACAACTGTTGTGTCCAGAACAGTCTCTGTCAAAGAATAAGACATCTGTCACAGAGAGAATTGGTGGGTATGTTCTTTGATTAAATCTGTCTAATATTTATGGTCATAAGTGTAGCTTCCACAGTCTCTCTTCTTAAGTCATAGCCACTTTTCGTTGTATAATTATTTGCTTATATTTCAGTTTTCTTCAGCTTTTCTGAAGCCCTGCTAAACCATAGAGGCTTGGTTGCAAATAGAATTTCAAATTATATCATCTTACAGTCACTTTTTACTTGAGATTTGCAATATATTTAAGCACAAATATCCATTTATAGGTGAGCTTTTTTTTGCAGCTACATTTCTTTTTTTTCCTTTTTATTTTTTTTTGTTAAGACCCTTTTAATTTCTTTTCTGCATTAGAGTTTTCTCTGTAGTCCGCGTAGTGTTTTAACTGTACCTATGCAATTTCTTCTATCTAGTTTTCTTCACATTTTTTTTTTTCTTTGGATATTTATTTAGGCAAGAGGATGTGTCTCTTTTGAGTGGTAAGGACGACCCTTCTCAGCAGTTGTTCAATGTCTCTGGCAGCCAAACAACGTCATTCTGCCATGCTAATGGAGTTCAAGAGTTGAGGCAATTTTTGATGTGCACTGCTTGCTTTTGTAATAACATAGCCATGGGCTGATCTGCAGTTACAAAGATTTGACCTATACATTTTGGTGCCAGATGGGAAGATCTGAGCTAAAGTTCTCCTGAAGCTCAAAAATCCAAAATTACAACAAACCGAAGGACTTTGCTATCAATCTATGGTGTAAATGCTCCGAGTTTGCATGCAAGATGTAGTTGCTGTATTGCTTAGTAGAAATTGTAGTTATGTAGACTAAATACCTCTTTCTTAGATATATTTTAAATAAGGACCCTTGGAACACTGAAAGGTAGATAGTGAATGCTGGATCATGCAATCTGAGATTTGAAATAAAAGGTTTTGATTAATTGTTCTTTAGGTAGTGCTAGTAGGGTAGAAGGACACTTTGTGAACTGAATGCATTGAAAAAAAAATAAAACCACCTAAGGAGAACTAGAACATGGAAGGTCCTGAAGTAAAAGAAAAAATGAGTAGATGAAAAAACAAAACATAAATAAAGAATATGAAAGAAAGGTATTTTTTTCATCTGTTAAAAAGTAGGATTTCTTCACGAAACCTTCGTTGAGCTCTGCTTCTGCTCTAACTTGTGATGGAACTTCTATATTTCCTGTTAAACTCTTAAGAACTGTAAGGATTTTTCTGTGAGCCTAGGCAATGTCTGAAAAATATACAGATAACAAGCTTTTCTAAAAATAGCTTTATAAATTAAACAGGTTGAAAACCAGAATTTTTATGTTCTTGTTTTTGGGGTTTTTTTAGGTATAGATGCATTTTTAAGCTTTTTATGATTTATTTACAAAATATTTTTGTGCTATAAGTGAGCTTCAGAGTCCAAACCAAGAATTAAAGTCTTAGGGTGTCAGCTGCCATACCTATTCATAACACAACTGTAGCATCTAGCCTTAAAGAGCTGAAAGCCTGAGCAAAGGACAAGAGAGCCAATAGATAGATTCAGTATATGGACAGGAAAGGTAAAGTTTACAGTGGAGTAATATCAGGAACAGAATAAGTAATGGTGAAAAATTCATTAGCTGCCTACTTACTAGGTTATCTGCAAACAACATAACTGAAAAGAAAAAATAATTGTAGAAGTCAGCTGGCCTTATGCCTAGCAAGTTTTTTTTGAAGCATATTCTCTTTTTCTGTTCCGCCACCCCCCAGTAAATTATTTCTGCATAAAATCCCTCAAGCTCTATTTCATTGCAAATATTTTTTTTTAATTTTTAATCAATATCTAGGTAACGTATAAGATTTTGAAATTGTGCTTGCTTTTAATCTTTGGAAAATAGTAGCATTTTTGTAGCTTACTGTGTTTGAATTTCAGACAAAGATGCACGTTTCAATTGTTTCTCCACTCCATGTTTTTGAAGGAAGAATATCTTGCTATTTAACCACTCCACATTTATGAGCAAAAGAAGTACCTGCCTAGCTCTAGCATCTTTTCTCCTTTCTGCTTAGCTTTTGAGATATGTTAGATCAGTGCTATAAATTGCTCTAAAATTAGGTATTGGGCATTAGCCCAAATCTGTCACTCTCAGGTAGAATTCAGCAAAGTATGAGAGTTATTTTTACTTTAGCATGCGATGCTTATGTCAATAGGCCTGAAGGTTTTGTGAAGAAAAGGCAGCAGTGTGAAAGTAATTTGAATTGTCTGGGAAAAACTGCTGAGAACTGACTTCACTCTATTACAGTTAAGTATGCATTGTAATAAAAATTGGATCATTTTATTTTTGAGTGTTTATAAAATGTCACTATGATAAAATAGGTAGTGAAGTTAGGTAATATCCAGGAAAATCAGACTTAAGGAGCTCCTAGTAATTGGACAGCCTGTTTTCTGTGAAGACACCACAGTTGTTTTGCTTCTTGGAGTGGAAAAATAGAATGAAAAGGCTTGAAATTATTTTTAAATCTTGCTAAAACTATGAGTGAACAAAATATTATGTGAGTGAAATGGAAGAAAGAAAGGTTCATGAACTGTTGTTATATTTTTTTTTTTGGAGATCAATAAATTGCAGTAATTGTGAAGAAAGTGCTTTTCTCAACTTTGAGCTGTACTGTGCCCATTGTGCAAATCAGCATGAAGGGAGCAGAATGGATGGCATCTGGCTCAGTGGAGTATTCTTTTATTTTGTGGTCCATCCTGATGGAAAAAAAGAAGTATATTCACTGACTAGGAAAGTAGTATGACTGGACCATATAGCAGGCAGTTGATTTTTGGCTCTGTCCAAAGAAGATACAATTTCAGGCACTAAGTAAAGCACTGTGGGCATTTTAGGTATCTACAATCTTTATTAGAATAAGTGGCCTCGTAGATTTGGTGGAACTACTAAGCAGTTTTGAAGTGCTTCACAATATTATCCTCAGGTGTTCATAAACCAAGTTGTTGCTATTGAATATTAATATAATGTTAAAACTCCAAACCTGAATATAGTTTCTAGCTATTTAAAAAGATCATTATCCTTGATGCTCATCTACGTGCCCTGCTTTAACCCAATTCAAATGATAGGTAGAATGATTATTTATCTTTCTATGGAGCACGTTTTAGAAAATAGTGGTTTATAGTGTTCTGTGCACATGTGGAAAACTCAGTGCTGTTCTTTCTGCTTGGACAAGTGCAGAATTAATAATAATTTAAATATAAGAATATACAGAATTTGCCTGTGCTTGGCTCAGCCTTCCTTATCCTTGACTGTAATGAGGCAAGTTTGCTTTCTATTTACTCAGACTTCTGCCCCATATCAAGGGGTTAATATCACATTGCAGTACTTGAAAGTGATGGTATGAAAAAGTCAAAATAATCCTGGATTATTTCAGAGGAAAATGTAATATAATTTTCTTAACCGATAGCCTTTTGCAATTTAAGAACCTATTTCTTATTTAAATTTCAGATTCCCTCTGGAGAATCACAGAACTGTTATGGTTAATAGCCAGATGGAAATAATTCTTTTTATCTTTTTCTGAATCTTTACCTGTCTGGATGACGCTTAACATCTGAATGGTATGCAAATATGGAGCAGTTAGAGACTTTCCAGTACTGAGTGCTCATGGCAATCTCCTAAGTATATGATTTAAGATCTGTAAAAATGTTGCTTGTGTATGTTTCATGGAACTGACGTATAATTATTTTTTTGTCATAAATATAAGGTTTTGGTAAGGAATCCTTGTGCAGTCTGCAATTGTAGTAGCCTCTTATCTGGAGTTATTTGATTTAAAAAAAAAGAAAAAGGTAATTAATATGTTTGCAAGACTAATGTCTTGCACATTTCACCCAGATGATTTTTATGCAGACTATGAATTTCTTGCCATAGCAATCCAACAGAGTTAAAAAAGGTTGGTTAAAATAAGCTTCTGAAGGACTAATCTGAATAATACTGCTGAAAATGTATGTCTGCCTGGGAGAACTGTTAGAAAATAGTTCACATTAAGTTTTCCTCCTATTGTTTGCTCCTTAATTTGTCAACTGGGGCGATGTAAGCTACGGAAACTAGAGCTGTGAAAGGAATTTACTGCACAAGACTTTTATAGTTAAAATTTTGCATGTATGATCAAATCTTGACAAACTGTGGTCCAGTTACCCAACTTGCAGATTAACCGTGATTTGCATGTAGAAACACCTATACTGGCATTGTTTTGACCAACTTGGACCTAGAGCCAGTAGACAAACTTACCTGTTGTGCTTGTGGTCTTACCACTGTAGACTGATGAATCTCAGATGTCCCTGAGCCTTAGTCACACTATCTGATCACTCTTTTTGCCTTTGCATGCTCATTGTATCTTTCCACAGCTGAATTTGCATTCCCAGGATTTGGATTATTTTTGTTACCCGAGATCCCTGTTTCTTTACTATATGTAAATTGTTATATGCTCCAGAAACACACAAGCTGGTAGTCAGTGAGGTCTAAGTGGTGCACCAAAATTGACCTAACATGGATAACTTCTTGGGGCAAGATAAATCATGACTCAGGCAGCTGGATCTAGGGTGCTCTATTTCTAGGTTACATATTCCTTTCCTCTCCTTTGTGAACGTGACATGCACAGAGAGATGATATCTACCTGTCCAGTTGCATGGGAGCAATGAAAGGTTCCAAACAAATATAACAGGCAGGAGATGGCAATCCTGAACAAATAAATGAACCCACCTACAGAACTTTTACACAACCCTGAATGGCCCTCAGGGAAGTAAATGGCCAGGAGCAGGCAAAATGAATTGTTTTGACAAACTGAACATTATTCCAATTACATGCTTACCCAATGACAGCTGAGAAACTTAATGTATGTGATGAGGTTTAGGGAGGTCTCAAACCTACTATATGTTTTCTGTCTGTGCTATGCGTATATGGCATAGTTGGTTACATGGCAGTGTAAAAAAAGTCCTTCCTGTGCAATAGTCTGTGTGGCCTGTCCTGCTGGAAAAGGGAAATTCTGGCATAAATTCTCATTAGAAAAGAATTAATGATTTTTGTAGTGGAAAGGGAGCCTGTTTGATGCATGCAGTTACCATTAGATACTTTATTAATGCTACTACGAATCTCCCGGATTTTCTTATGATTAATGTGTAAATCCATGGTTTGTCTACATCTTGAATGCTGTGTGCAGTTCTGGTCCTCTTATCTTGAAGTGAATGCAGTAGAATTGGAAGAGGTTCACAAAAAAGTCAACAAGGATGACTGAAGGTATGAAATGTCTTCTGAGCTGCTTACAATAGCTTTGTACAAAGGACAGTTGCGTTGGATAGGATTCTTCAGTCATCCACAGAAAGGAATAGGACAACTCTCCTTGAAAGGTAATAATCTGACTATATACTTTCTACGTGGTAAAGCCATGGTTGCGGTTCTGTGCCTGTTTTAAAGAGGTTGTAGTGTGGTCTGACAGAAGTGTTAGTACTTCTAACAGAAGGCTGTTGTGAAACAAATTTGACTATCTGCCTTCATATCTGTTTTCTTCTGCTCCCTGTCAGCTGTCATGGCCTTTACCTTTCTGTTTTCCAAAAGATCCTCCTGTAACCTATCGCATTACTATCACAGTAAAACCCTGTTTATACTTATACCTGGAAAGAACAGCCACCTAAAATGTCCAGTATTCTTTTAAGAAATACAAATTGTCACCTTGTTAAGATTCATTGTGGAGAACACCGTCAGACATTGATCTTGCAAAGTACATGTACTAGGGTCCTACAGTGAAAACGAGTTTTATGGAATAGAAAACCTTTGCTTTAGACAAGAATTCATTTTAAAATTTGTTGTTAGTATTTCCTGAAGGCATAAGAATAAATTTAATTTCATAATAGCTTGACGTCAGCATGTATTTATTCTCAGTATTTTTAATCTACTTTTAATTAGACAACTCAGAAGAAGAATCAACATCATGTAATTCCTTAATTAAAAGTGTATGCTAATAGAAAGTATAGATTCCATATTAAAAACAGAGAGAAATCATTTTTCTGGCTAATTCTAATGATGAACCCTCATTAATGAAAAGCATGTCACTCAAAAGATCAGTGAGGGCTGCTGAGTATGTACACTGTTTTCCAAATTATTTCAGTGATTTCATTCTGTTCTTCTTTCCTATCCATTGTTTGTCAGTGGCACATTAAAAAAAAAAATGCTAATAAGCCCATCATGTCTGTAAGTTGCCAAGTGACTTCGTGATGGAAGATTAGAAGACGTATTTATGCAAAAAATCCACTTAAAATTATTTTTGCATATGAAAAACATATTTATTTTATAGTAGTTTATACTTTGCCTCCAGTAAAACTAACTTGTATAAGATGGTGTTGAGAAGTGCCAGTCTTTCTACATGGGGAAGGGCATGTGGAGGCACTGACAGCCACCAGTATTGAAACTCTGGGTGTTAGATGTGAGGTACTGTCAGGACCATTGATGTTCAGTAAGCAGGAAGAGAAAATGCCTGGAAACACTGAAGCTGTTGAAGCCAAGGTAACTCGTGTTACCTTGAGCTGTGTTGTCCCTCCCTGTGGTGCCATGGGGAGGAGAACGCCTTGGGGTATGGAATACCCTTGAAACTTCCCTAACACAATTGTGAAGCAAATGTATTTAATGCTGCTCAGTTTCTGTTGCTAAGGGATATGTTTCCTTAGATTTGCTGCAGGGAAATTGCAGGGCAAGAGGGTGAGAGGGAAGATTTTGTGCTCCATTTTGTTGTTGTAAAGATATGACTGAAAACATCCTATTCTCTGTTATTCATTCCAGTTCAGGACTTTTGAATTAAAGGAATTTTAGACATTTGTAGTATAAAGACATGTTTTTCTTAAAATCTTTTAAAGCAAGCCATATGAATTAATGAGTCGTGAAAAAGGCCCATTTTCTGGTACTTTTAAGGGCAGGCAATATCTCTTTAACATGGTGCAGCCATTTTAATGATTTGATGTAGTAATTCCTCCTTTTGGCTGTGTTGTATTCAACCTCATTTTAATTGGTCAGAACACTTCATTATTGATGCCTTCCTTTTTATTGATTCCTTGCAATGTTATCTTTTGAGTAAATGAAAATACTGCTACAGTGTCATTCTCATTTGTCTCGTTTCATAGCAATTCAGAATTCCTTTTCATTAAAAATACTTTTGTTTTCTTTCTAAGTCAATTTAATGGATAACAATTGTAGAAAAGACCTATTAGTACGTTGTCTGGCTATTCTGCAATTTCAAGATGTTAACACTTTTAAGAAGCTGTTAGGAAAGTATTTTATACTGGTGCTAATTGTGAGACTGGTTTGTTGCATTGAGGAATCATGAATTATGAATGTCCATGTGACAAGAACAGATTGTCTTGGGAGTCAGTCTTGGGGTCACAGAAATAAGTATGTGAATTCAGGAAAACAAGATCTACAAACTAATCATAATCAATGAAAGAAAAATGATCAGTAATTATGATCATTTTTTTCCTGGGGAAAGGGAATGACTTAGAAAAAGTATACTTGATGACCTAAACAAGTGTCTTCTACAGAAATGCAGAAAAGCAATCAAAACTGAAAGCTCATTTATAAAGTAGTAAACTTTCTGAAATGTAGTTATTGCCTTAAGGAAAAAACATTTAAAATAAAAAGTTCGTTTTACACTTACATAGAATGAGTCTTTTTAAGCAGAACAGGGGGTAACCTCTAGCTACATGGGACTTGCAAAATAAAACTGGAATACCATGAGAAAATGGTTGTGTTGCAATAATTTTAGAAATGGCAGAATTTAGTTGAGGGCAGATACATGCCCAAGCACTATTTGTGTGGCAGTATTTTGGCATGCCTTTGGGTTGTGGCTGAAGAAAGTCGGAGGCTGGATGGTAGCTGGGCTGCATGTGGAGAAACCCTTACTGTCTTTTGTATGCTGAACTCTATGCAGTCACGCAGCAAAGACTTGACTGGTGGGAAATTAGAGATGTAAACATGATCTTGGCTTCTCTGGCTACAGACACAGGTAGAGCACAATTGCTACCAGGATTTACCCACTGGGAACTCTGGAGGCTTTGTAACCAAAATGACACCCTGAAATAATTGAACCATTGCAGTCCCACTATTAGAGTTCTGGAAGAAAGCTGAAAAAGCAGGAAGCTTCCACACATCTTATGGATTTTTTTGGGCAGACCTCTAGCTTTCAAGATAGTGAGAAGCATCAGGAGACATCTTTATTTTCTAAAAGGACAAGGAATGGTTTCTCTA
The DNA here is from genome assembly GCA_013398125.1 of Aegotheles bennettii. NCBI lineage: Eukaryota > Metazoa > Chordata > Aves > Caprimulgiformes > Aegothelidae > Aegotheles > Aegotheles bennettii. Next base: position 259,228 of record VZRW01002778.1, read on the forward strand.
TTAATCTGGTGAATGCTTCGTATGAAAAACTCCCTTCTTTACACCATAATAAGGATAGAATAATGTAAAAGTGGCCTGGCATCTGATTCATAAGGATAATGAAAAAACAATTTGTGTATGTAAAATTTGAAACTGGATATTTGTTATTAACTTCAGTCCCTTTAATAGCATTATTATTTCTTTAGGAATGAGATAGAAACAATATTTTTTTTTTTAAGGAAAAAAATCACCATAAAATCACCAAGTATTTAATATTTCTATTAAAAGAAAGATAACAGGTTACATCAATTCCTCCTGCATTTCTATCACATCCATGTCAATGCTGGTTAATATAAAGGCAGATCTAAACTTGCCATTTTTTTCCCTCAGTCTATAGCTGGAGCATTTGGCTCATAGCATGTCTGATTTCCAGAGTAAGGTGTTTGCCCAGCTGAATCTGAACTTTGGTTCAGGCTGAGGCCCAGGTGTGCACCACCACCAACCTATCTGCTGACAACAAACAAAGGCCCTTGGGTGGAGTCTGCTCAGGCCCCTAGTGTGTAGGTGTTGCACAACTCAGTGAGATAATGTGGCACATTAAATGAGGAACTCCTTGGCACACTGGAGCAGAACATGGTGCAGGTATTCAGCTTTCAGTTTTTTCTCCATCATTTCAGAAAAAAAATAATTCATACTTTCTCATTTGCTGAAGGAAATAGCTTTTGTTGAAAAATGGCAAAGCATGTAACTATTCAGAAATACCCAACTAAAGGTGTAGTCAAGGGTAAATGCAGGTACATTGTGTTTGCCCCTTTCTTGTTTTGTTGCCATCAGGTTTACTAGTGCAGGGCTGCATAAACCAACTAACTGTTGAATACCAGCTCCTACTCTGAAACTGCAAAGGATTGCAGAATTTAATTCATTTAGGAGTCCTGGGTTGGCTTGTTTTTCAGTTGTCTGTCTCAGAACAGAAGGGTACAACTCCCAAGTTTTTAGTCTGAATTTGAAGGGCAATGCAACCTGATAATGTACCACTAACAATGAGCAAGTTTTTTTGGCACTTTCCTAAAATCCCCTTTCCTCTTGTATCACATGAATGGCTGCAGGAGAATGAACGTGATGTGAAAATGATACAGGAAAGAGAGAAACTGGAAATAAGATATGAGGGTTGTAGGAAAAGATTTCAAGAAATTAAGAAAAAGCAGAAACCTGTAAGATAGTGATGAGAGTAGAAAACATAAATGGACAAGAGAAATTCCCTCTCCCTTACCTCTCCAAAATACCATGGTCCCAGCTTACTGATGGCAGGAGGCTCCTGGTCAGATCTCTCTCTATTTGATCTGAGTTAATGTTGAGCGCACATCTGTGTGCTTCGTGTGTTCATAGTACTGGTTTTAGCTGTTGGCATTCTTCAGCAACCCATTTTACTTTCCTCCCATGACTAATTTTAGTACTTACAAGATTCGTCACCTTTTTGATCTTTGGGGACAGAATGGATTTACACAGTAAAGTGTTCAGCTGTGTTCTATGACAGCATTATTATACCTATCATAGTAATTATAAAGCAACGTACTTATGAATCCCATGAGGATCATTCTACAAAGGCAGCTCTTGAGCTGCAGGCCGGAATATGAATGCTATCCAAAGCTTGATGGAAGAAGGCAGCTTTAATCTAAATACGTATGAAACCACTAAAATAGGAGGCTGTGTTGTCTAACTAACTACACAATACTTACTTTCTCTCTGTTCTTTGACTAGAAACCCTTTCCCACTGTTTATAAACTCTGAAAGTGATTCTGATTTTTTCCTGTTTACTAATTTTCAATGGGTGAAAACTGCCCTAAGATTTTTGCTAAATAACTTCTCGTTTTTTGCATACACAGTAGTTGGCTCCTACAATTGCTTGTTTAGATTCAAGCAGGACTGCAGGTACATAAACCTACTATAGCCTTTTATATCCAGGGAGGCCAGTGACATCTTTATAGGAGGACAGGTTGTGAGACAGAGTGGCCTTGGAAATTTGTATGATTCCTCTCACTTCAGTCCTTGAGAACAGGGAATTTCTGATAATGTTGAATTCCCTTTCATTCATGTATTTTTAAAAGCAGGAGAGAATGTAAATCCAATATTTTTTGTCTAGTTCCTGTGCAGCAGGATGTTATAGAATGTTATATTTTATACAATTTGTATTTGGAGAAAGCATATCTCTTGGAACCCCTACTTTTCTGATCTGAAGGTAGCGGACTGCACAGAAACAGACTTTGTTATATCAATGCTTGATCAGCCTCAATTGTAGAAATTAAAACCTTATTTATAATGTTAGTTCATCAAGTGCAGCAAAAAGTATTTTTTCTGTGCTTATTTTCTTATTTTTCTGTGCACTACTTCATACTCTATTTTTTATGCCCTCAAAGATGCTTATTGAGTCATCTCTCAATTTTCTTTTGATAAACTAAGTGCACTGAATTCTTTACATCTTTCTCTGTTAGACAATTTCTTGAGACCTCATTAACGGCGTGCTTTGCAAAGCATGTTTTTTCAATCAAGAGCAGCAGAATCATATGCATTGTAGAAGTACTGTGGTGTATCTCTATCATGACTGTATACAGGCAAAGAAAACTTTCTCTTCCTTACTGCATGGGCTCTGTATGGTTCCCGTAACTTTGGAGGACATTTTGGTAATAACTTGTAGATGTTGGGAGCCCTAGGAGTGTCATTAGCATGGAAAGGGTGCTTCACTTAACATTTGTTGTGTTTCCTCAAAGGGACTGACTATGCATTTTCAAAAATTACGTTATGAATAGGAGCCATACTTCACCTCTTTTGATGACACTTTCTCTTCCAAAGATCAGATCTTTTCGTAGACATCTGTTGTTGTCCCCTCTGAATTCCTCTTACAATGTTTAGGGAGCCCAGAGGAAAAGACATTTTAGGTGACATTTGGAAGGCAGGGTTTTTTACTTATTTAATTTCTTCTTCAGTTTTGGATGCCCATCTTTCTTATTTCCATTCAAATTAATTCCTGCGTATTTAGCTGCACTGATATTTTGGCTGATATTTTGTGGCACCAGATGAATTCCCTGCTGAAGTGTGGCAGTCACAGGAGCCTGTTCAGGAAAGCAGTACTGTCTGTGGGATAAAGCATATGGCCAAGTGCCAGGCCTGCCTGCCTCCTCCAGGCTCTCTTACTGGTAGCACATGTAAGTTATAACAACCATCTTCTGCCAAATTTCCCCTGTGGTGGAGCACAGCAGGAAGACACAGAGGTCAACATCTGCAGTACCCTGTTCAGAACTGCAGAGGTGCCGTCAATCTCCTTGCCAGCAGTGTTCCCTCCTCCATACTCTGTCCTTAATTTCTCCTCAAATACTTACTCCTTGCAGTGTAAAACACCCTCAGCAGATTGGAGTGAGTGTAGCCTTCCCCCTGCTTTCTTTATGATTGCGCTCAGCATAGTTCTGTGGGAAGTGTGAGATGGAGCACATCCTTGGCAGATGGCCACAAGCATGCCAACCCTCTGGTCAGGGGAAAATCTGGTCACTCCACCTTGGGTTGGTTTCAGAAGGACCAGCCTACTCTTACATTTCAGAATGAGGAGCTTCATATCCTTGTTCTAAAGGAAAACTGAAGATGTGGATCTTGACTAAACCCTAGTAACCTCCCCCCGCAATATCAGTGGGATTTAACTGAATTAGAATGAAAACCACTTACAGGGAGAAATTTTTTCCTGTAATTTAAAAAAAATATGTGAGGAAAAGAGATAAAAGTTTGTGAGCATAGTTGGTATGAGTATTTATACTCTTAGTCACTGGCTGAAATAAGTGTATAAAATAAGACACTGTTGTGCTGCATATAGTGGTTAGAAAACCAAAGTGTTCTTCTAAAGGCCTGTGTACTTCCATCATTTCAAACAGTAAGACATAGGGTATCTTATTGTCCCTACTTTTTCATACTTTTCCACAGTTGTTAAAAAATGAAGCCAAATTGTTACCTGAGGTTTCTTCTTTGCAACACAAAGTCAACATCATTAACAAAGTGATTCTCAAAGACCCAAAAGTGGAGTTCTGTTATTTTTTTTTTGACAATTTGCTAATTAAAGGCAATTAGCAATAAAGTTGAAAGGTGTGCACGGAGAAAGGAAATGGAGTGATTAACATCACATTTTCCTCTGAGGCTGTTGATCCCAGAATATTAATCTGTGAACCCAAGTAATACACCATCCACCAGCCTGATTGGTACGAAGTGGCATCTTTACCATCCTGACTGAAACAGTGGGTGGTCTCAGCATGAAAATGAGACTGTTTTCAGAGAAGGTACAGGAAACCTTCTCATAGGTTTGGAGGAAATCTGCTGCAATGACTGCTTTAGGTGTTCCGCTTATGTGAAGTGTCTGTTTTGGTTTTGTTTACACAAGACCAAATAGCTGATAGAGTGCTGATGGAATTAAAAATGTTTTTGTGTGGATCTGGCTGAAGTACATTAACAAAGTGACTGCAAATATTTGTTATGGCCACTCCACCCCTAAGTACCTGGTTCTTCTCCTGGGCTTGTTGCCCATCTTGGGTTTCAATTAACCCAGAACTCCCAAACCAATAACAAAAATAAGCATATTGTATCTAAATTTGTGTTGCTTTCCTAAATTCCAGATGCAGACAGTTGTAAAAAAGTCACTAGAAGATTTTGATGTAAAAATCTTTATTTTTCTCCTCAGAAATACTCCGGCGAAAGAAATTTTCTTGAGCACTTTTCACATGTCTTAGCATTTTAAATTGTGACTGTCTACCAGAAAGTATTATTGTACTTTTATGACTAGGAAAATTTTGTCATTAACAGCTCCAGGCAATTTAAAAATAGGTGTAAGAACTAATATGTAGAGTTCATCACCAATACATGCTTTCTAGATCCTATGTTTACAAACAGTTGTATTTTGTATCAGCAACATTAACAAGTGAGCTCATGTACTAGTAAAGCTAATAAGGAGATGTCTCTTTTTCACCTGCACTTGCAAACAATGAGTGGCAAACGTTCATTCTTGAGAACGTATTGCAGTAAACATTCAGATTTTATAGCAGACAACTGGAAACAAAATCCAGCAGGCTTTCCTTGTTTTAATATTGTTTATGATCTCTTGGAAGAGTTTGTCTTTTAAAATTTGCTGCGAATATAATTTTATTCCACAACTGTCAAGACTTTTAAACATTTTTTAAATACTTTATTGAAAGTATATCATGGATTTATTTGTCATATTTTGGATTATTCCATCTTTGTTCAGTTGTTTTGCTGTACTGTACTCTTCGATTAGATGCTAAGGTAATTCATGGGGTTTTTTTGGCAGATCTGTAATGAAAAAGAAATTGTCATTTCTCACTGAGCACCTTTTGATTTATGTGAAATAAGAGCTATTTTGGACCTACAATACTTCAGTGGAAAACAGAAATTTTATGGTTGTATAATTTGGTTATAGAGACCCAGGATTCATTTAAGAGAGTCTTTAATAAATTGAAAGGTTATCTGATGTTATCTAATCAGTGATATCATTAATCTGAGTGAAAACTATGCTATTCTGACTTCCCTTGTAAGTACCATGCAGCAATTCCAGTAGCCTCTAAAAGTATTCTATTTAATGTTTTTGGGGCTATTTTACTGGACATTTTATACCTATCTCTTCTGTGAATTTTGGCTACCAATTTTAAACATTGCTTGTTTGATTTCTGTTGTCTTCCTTTGTGCTAGAAGTGTGGCAGCTGTCTCCTGACCTCTTGACATGAACATTTCACTGTAATTCTGAAACCAGCATGTCATGGTCATATGGTGTTTCCACTACAGATTGAGAAACCATTTTAAAAAGGTACTTAACATTTATAAGGTAAACCTGATTCTAAGGGTCATCCAGAGCTCGAAACAGCAATTTCACATGTGAAAAAATTTCAGTAACTCATTGGTTCTTAAAAATAAAAAAACTGCATAATAATTAAAGAGTTTAGGCCTAACATAATTTAATAGTTCTGACAGAGCTGCTTGATTAAAGATGCCCAGAGAAGATTAATGGCTGCAGTAAGTACACGACCTTATGGCATCTGATAAAATTGTTCTCCAAGAAATTTAATGTAGACTTAATAAACAGTAATTATTCCTTCCTACCATATGGTTGATACCAGATAGGTGAGGGTGGAAGCCACTTGTAACACTATTTATAAGCTTGAATAAGTTGAATAAAAACATGAATTAGTTGTATCATGAAACATAAGAGGTGATTACTCCTAGGGGATATGTCATGTTAATAAAAATACTAGCTTTCAGTGGCAAAAGGGTTGAGAAATCTAAAGAATTTTTATTTCCACAGAGGTTCATTTGTGAGAATATCAGAGCATTTGAAAGATGGGTAATTATTATTGCAATTTTAAACTAATTAATATGAGAAATCAAGAAAATAAGGGCCAGAATTTCAAAGTTATTTTTGTATTAAAAGATAGACATAGACATGTGAAATATGTTGATTTCCCTGAAGTGTGTCTTAAGATTGTGGGTGCTTATTCCCCATTTCAGTGGGAGCTGATCAAAACCTGACTTAGTGTCAAGCTAAAGATCAGAACATATTAACAGAACAATTACTGAAGTATTTCTGGCTCTTCTGGAATCAGTTTGCAATATGGCACATGAAGCCAGAAGTCCTGGGAATTAACTGAATTTATGAAAATTACTAGGCTAATCAGGTTGAAAGTAGCATTTCAGATTGCTTAACTTTTAGTCATTAGCTGAAGTGAGAGAAGCCGAGTGGTCTCTGTAGGCTACATCTGTGGACCTTCCTTTAGATTATGTGGTCTGTCCTCTGCTATGAAATAGGTTGCCTAGGGAGGTGGTGGAGTCACCATCCCTGGAAGTGTTCAAGATGTGTCTGGATGTTGCCCTGGGTGATGTGGTTTAGTGGTGATGTAGGTAAGTGGTTGGACTGGATGATCTTGAAGGTCTCTTCCAACCTCGATGATTCTATGATGCTATTTTTCTCTGGTGTGATTTTACAGTCACTTCAGTCCATATAATTCTGCATGAATTTCTTGTACTTTCAGCACAGGTTTTTAACTCGGTGGAAAATAAAAGTTCAGAATAGGAAAAAAGAAGATTGCAGGAAATACAGTATTTAATGTATTGCTTTATTATACCTTATTGTATGTATGTAGCAATGGTATGTTTTGAATCAATAGCACAATAATATAATAGTAGAGCTCAAATAATTCTCATTCTCTCCTGTGCTTCTTTGTTATATTACTCTGTCTTAAAATGCTTTTGTGTGTTTTGCATTTCCTGTACTTTACTTACTCGTTCAGAATCTCAGGAGGTTGAATGTTTGTCAAAACATACTCATCAACGTCTGTCAGATTTATTTATCCTCATCTTCTTTCTTCATCCAGAAGCTTGTTTTCCCCATCTTGTTATTGTTTTCTTTCTTCTCTGAGAATGTGTCAGGTTTCTCCTGTAACAAAATAGGTCAACAAATAATTTAAAATGAGTTTGACATAATGCCCTTTAGATAAATGCTCTTCCAGGGAGTTTATACATATAAATATACCAGTAGAGACCTAGTTTTGTGGTCAGATGTAATATGTCATGGACTGTTACTAACTGCATACAAATTGGATCCTGCTGTTTAATTCAGTAGGAGCTGAGTTAGTCTGCATGTGTTAGTCATTTATTGCCCTTAAATGGAGATGGATCTAGCTAGATTATCTGGTTATAGTCAAGTATTTCTAAGTACTTTTTTCCACATATAAATATGGTATACTGTTACCTGGGCTTTACAGGTCTGATGTGTGTATTTTAGTGGAGTCCTGGGCAAACTTGTCCATATGTTAAAGTTGGAAATTAATTTATTGTGAAAGTTAATCTTACTGTAGTGGTTTGTCACTGGGAATCAGAAAGGCAAAGTGAATTATCTTGCAAGTCCTACTTGCTTCTCTATCAGCTGAGGTTTTACTGAAATAAGTCTCTGCTCTCCATTCTCTGTGGCTGGGGTAGAGGGGAGGACATGCAGTAGTGCCAGACTTCAAGGCAGACTAGATAGGAAATGCCATGGTGGTGTTCAACAACCTGCCCAAGGACTTTTCCCCTCTCAATGGAATAGGTTTCCAGTTGTAATCAATTCACTTCAGCTCAGTGAGAAGACTGTTACTCATAGTACTAATCCCAAACCTATTTGTCGCTTCAATTTCACATAATCATGAATCTGAAAGTTTAGGTCTCTTTTAAATAGTCTTTGTCCTGTTTTTCTGCACTGCAGGAAATCACACTGCCCCATAACTGAGTTACCAACCATGAAATTAAGATCCATGAAAACATTCACTGAAAGGATTGCAACTTTTTTAACAGCAGAAGTTGGATTAAGGTGATAATAACTACTGTTTTAATAATGACTGTTATTAAAACCTTGTTTAATAAGTAGTTACTTACTCATTTATACAGACACATAGATCCTACAGTGATGGATATAGTGTGGGAACTTGGACAGGAAGGAAAAGGTCTTTAGTAACAACATGAGAAACTGAAAAATGTTGCAAGTGAAATCTTTTGAAACATGCAAGAAGAGATGTTCAGATGAGAAGAGGAAAGATCGTGGTGCCTGCTGTGCTCCTCCAAATATGCAGGTTCATTTACTTCACCACATTTTTGCATCTACTTTTTCCAAGTGGTGCTGTGTTATTCAATTCCAAATGTCAGTAATGTCAGACAGATGTAGCGGACAGTTCATTAACCTCATTAGACAAGGCAGCTGCAGCCTGGGATAATGGTGAATGAATGACTCACAGTGGCAAAAGAGAAGACAGGCAGCACTACTTCACTGGCATCATTATACTTTTCTGTCACTTATGGGAGGTGCTAAAATTGATACTTTGTTGAAAATTGCTCTTGTTAGCAGAGACAATGATTTGCCTTTTCCTTTTTCACCTCCTAACAAGTGTTCTGCTTTGTAATGGTCTAAAATCAGGGTGGCAGAAAGCCATGGACTGTGTTCCAGGTGCCTGCTACTGACAGCTACACAGCCCTCATAATAAAACTTCTGTAAGAACGCAAATCAATTTATAAACTAACAACTTCTCTCTGTAAATTCCCCATTGGCTCTATAATTATCTTTGATACTTAATTATTGATCATTAGGGTGCCAAATGCTGGCTTAATTTGGGTGAGGAGTATGGCCACTGGCAAGATAAAGATACAATTTGGAGATACAAATGCACATTCCTTTTTAAAAAGCAATCTTTGCTTAAATGGACCAAAAAGAGATATTTATTTCGTGTATCTCTTCAGCTGTGTATTTTGCAGTAGCTGCTGACAGACATGCATTGGCTTGCAACAACCAGATGAGAGAGGTACAGGCTGTGGAAGGTATGGTTCAGTTTGTTTGCAGTTTCATAATATTTCTGTGAGACTGAGATTACATTTTACTCAAACTTCTTGCTTGAAGTTTACAAAAATCTTTTAAATGAACTTTCCAAGATTCCTCCTAAATATATGTAACTGTAATTGTCTTCAGCCTGTACCTGAGAAACTATGGTACAGGTTGGCAGAGTGATTTGTCCAAAATAAATAAATCAGCAGAAGTGACACAAGTAAAATTAATTTGTCTTTCATTACCAACCCTATGGTATGTTTGTTTCTGGGATGAACTTGCAGCATACTTGATCTGTTGCATGAATGCCTATTTCTATTTGCCAAAAGCTGCCCACTGTACGATCAGGTATGTAAACTAAATGCATGAGCTCTGTCTCTGTCCCTGACACAAATAATAGGAGTATCCATACTGAAACACTTGCCTAAGTTCTTTTGCTGAACTGGAGATTGGTTCTTGGGAATTTTGGTCTGTCTGACAAAGGAGGCTGGTCCTCTAGATTGATGTCAAAATGAGTAGTCATGGAGGGGCTCTTTTTTTTTAGCACAGTGAAGCCTAAGCACAAGATGTGAAGACCAAGAGCTTGATGTCAATTGACATGCTAAATATTAAACAGAAGATATGCAGTTTTTGGAAATGTTAGGGTGTGCCTGGAACAGCTCTGAAACACTTTGGTTTTGTCCCTGGCTTAGATATACGTGGCTTCCCATACCTTAAACTGGAATCAGTTTTTAGGAAGCCTATGCCTGTTCCATCACCATCAGTTCATATTGCTGCTGCTCTGCAAGCTGACAGAAAAAGAGAGAGCTTTTGTTTTGGTGCAGGGTAAATGCATGCTTTATATTTGACATTTCTGAATCTAATCTTGACACATAATCTTTTGAGTTTTAATTCTTTGTAAGTGTATTTAACATAAGTCTACATGAAAACAGGTAATTGAATGTGATATTTGGGAACACAACTCAGAACACCTGGGGAGAGAACTGACAAGTAGTGAAGGAGGAAGAGCACACAACTGAAAATGCTGTCTACCAACCTAAGAATACTAAGTGCACCTCTGAACTTAGAATCATAGAATTGTAGAATGGATTGGGTTGGAAGGGACCTTAAAGATCATCCAGTTCCAATCCGCCTGCCATGGGCAGGGACACCTCCCACTAGACCAGGTTGCTCAAAACCCCATCCAACCAGGGCTTGAACACTGCCAGGGAGGGGGCAGTCACAACCTCCCTGGGCAACCTGGGCACCA
>VZRW01002778.1:269853-322173 GCA_013398125.1 Aegotheles bennettii
CTCCAGCTTTCCTGTAGGCCCTCTTCAGGTACTGGAAGGCTGCTATGAGGTCTCCCCAGAGCCTTCTCCAGGCTCAATAACCCCAACTGTCTCACCCTGCCTTCACAGGAGAGGTGCTCCAGCCCCCTGATCATCTTCATGGCCCTCCCCTGGACTTGCTCCAACAGCTCTTTGTCCTTCTTATGTTGGGGACTCCAGAACTGGGGACACTACTTCAAATGGGATCTCACAAGAGCAGAGTAGAGGGGGAGAATCCCCTCCCTCGGCCTGCTGGTTGTATTTCTTTTGATACAGCCCAGGATACAGTTGACTTTTTGAGCTACAAGTGCATACTGTCAGCTCATCTTGAGATTTTCATAACCAACATCCCCAAATCTTTCTCCACAAGGTTGTTCTCAATCCATTTTTCACCCAGCCTGTATTTGTGCTTGGGTTTTCCGTGACCCAGATGCAATCCCAACTTCCTGTTTTATAATGCACAGAGCAAATTGAGGAAGAGATAGAGAAGGCCTACAGAAATGGTCAGGAGGAACAAGAGAATCAGGGCAATTCAGTATGGAAGAAAGGAGGTAGTCCTTTGATATCCTAGTGATATCCTAGATGATATCCTAGTAATAATCCAGTATTTCTCAAACTTTTTCTCAAACATTTCCCATGAATCATTCTGAGATAATGAAAGTTTATTCTCTTCCCTCCCCCACCTTCCCCCTGAAAAAAGAACCTGTGATTACCCACTTTAATTATCTGACTGTATTTTTTAAATGCACAAAATCACATGATTCGGAATCACATCACGATCCCATTATAGTTTCCATATCATAACATAAGCACCAAAAGGATAAAGAGTCTGGAAAGGTAAAGGGCTGGGAAAATTTCTTTTTTGCATTGTTTAACTATAAAGGGGCTACAGTAGAACACTTAAATATGCAAATATTTAAAAAGGGATTTGATCTGTTGTTTTTTGTCTAAACTTCTCTAAAGTATGGTTTTTTTCCTGGTCGAATTAGCTATTTTACTTTTTCCTTTACTGTTTCACTCAGAGCTTTTTGTGGTTTTTACAATAACATTTAAACACAAGCAAAAAGAAACTCAACCTGTGCTTACACAAAGACAGAGAAAAGCAGGATGAGATCTTGGGGAGTGAAATAAACCTAAAGTTGGCCAGAGTAGTGTTTGTCTCTGGAAAAGGCCAACAAAAGTACTAATTTTTTTTTTTATTCCAGAAAAGAACAAATAAATAAATTCCCCTCAAAACTGTTTGTTTTGTAAAAGAGGAATCTCGGTTTTCTTAGAATTTTTTAACAGACACAAGAAATTTGAGAAGTTATTTGGAACCAAGGAACTGCTCTCTTTTTAAGTCTACTCAAACATACATGGCAGGATAAGAGGGCATTGAAACAGCTGCAAATTATCTTTTCAAAGGCAAAGCATTGAAAAGTGGCTTTTTGCAAACAAGAATCAGACTTCTTGTGCCTTTCTCGTTAGATGAAGTTGTATAATTACTAAGGTGTGTAGCTCTTTTTGTTCTTGGTAATTAGCACCAAGAAAACGTATTACCATAGCAGGAGTTTTTACATCTTCTTGAAGTATTTTGGAAATGAAAAATAGGCACTTTTTTTTTTTCATTTAACAGTTCTCATTTAACAATTTCATGCATATGTCTTTGAAAATCAATTGATATATATTTTCTCCATGTGACGAATGGCTGTTCAGCCTAAGTAGTGTTGTGATACAGGTAAATCTCATTTGTTTCATGGCAAAAAGTGGTTTTGTACTGTCTCTAAAATTATCATACCTGTCTGTAACAATCATTTATTACCAGTACTTTCCTGCAAATAAACCAGTTGTCCAATAAACGCAAGTTTATCTGCAGGATTTGTTCAGCAGGTAATTGTATTCTTGGTATGATTCTTGATGTTAGTCTGTTATTTACTACTTTGTTTAATTTAAAAGAAATTATGCTAGTAGTTGTATAAAGTGCTACCGGTCAAAGAAAGAAGTATCTTATTCTGTGCTTGTTGATTTAAATTATTTTTTATTTGGTAAGTAATGGTATTTTTGCAGTATTTTTCTGCTTGAATGAGGCATTACCTTTTTTTTACTTCTAAGGCTCAAACAAACAATAACTTGGTGTTAAAGATTGCACTCAGGAAAAAAAATCCACACTGCAAGTTAGACCTGTCCTCTTTAAATCTGAGAGTTAACACCTGCTCCAATCTCACAAGCTTGCACTGGTTGCAGTGGAGATTGGTTAGTGCAAGGTCCATGGCAAGGATGCAAATGAGTTCTGTGCCAGGAGAGCTGCTGTGGTGCTCAAAATCTGACAGTGGAGCAGAATTGCTTGTGCTGCAGCTGTGTCAGGAGAGAAAGGCATGCGTGGGAGTTAATACCGTGGTCTGCATTCATGTCAGACACCAGAAACAACATTCAGAAATCAGACTGGCTGCTTGACTGACCTAAGGGGATACCCCTTGTCTGTGCCCAGCTCCACTGAAGTCATCCTCCAACTCTGTCCTCTGCTGTTGACACTTCTTCAGTGCTTAATTTGTCACATTTTATCCTCAGGTAACTTTTATCAGCTGCCTTCCTCACAGATGGCTAGATGATTTCTCTCTACCACTCCCTCATCTATCCCTGTTCAGTTCTGAATTCAATCCTGTCTCTTGGTGTCTATTCTTGAGCATGTTTTGTGAACTTCAATGTAACTTGAGCAAACCAGAGTATCCTTAGCTTCACTGAGAACAATGAAAGCAGTTTTCCAGACTCCCCTGCTGGTTACCTTTGTATATTTCTTCTCTATCCATATTATCTACAATAAACCCATGTTCTACCTACATGTAACTTAATCTTTTCACTTTGTTGGGTTTTTTGGTCTTTACAGTGCTTTGTGTAGTTTTCACCTTCATTTCTGTTGTTTTATCAATATTCTTCCACCAGAGAATTTATTGTATTTTATTTGCAAGAGACCTCAGCTATTTATGTAATATTACTTTTTCGTAACTGCCTTAGTTGTGCTGCTTTATGTGAATCAGGTTGACATATATGAATTACATATTATTTCCCCCTTTTCTCACATCTGTCTACTTGTCTCTTTGCCCTTGCTTTATTTTGTGCATCCATCAATGTAAGGATAATGATTTTCTGAATGTTCAAAATGTGTTTAGCACATAAATCTCAGTTCCTGATGATATGTCTGGAATAAGGATGCTGGTTAGGTGGCACGGTGCTAAGCATTAGCACCTAATGGATCAGGTTTTTATAGATACAGGTGTAAACAAGGAAAGAGGGCTCATTGATCTATTTGTTGAACAAGAGATCACCTAGTTTAGCAGTATCTCAGATCATTATTATCTTTACATTTCTGTCTTGTGAATCTTTAACATTACTCCGTTTTGCTCAGAAGCTTTGTTCCTGCCAGCAGCAGTGGAAATAGAGCTCAAAATTTTCTGATATATATTAGTAAAATCACAGTATCTAGACAGAAACAAACCAACTAGCCATACCTTGCAGAGGCCTGGGCAGAATGGGGTTCAGACATGGTAATGTGTAATAATGGTGTGTTGTAAAACCACGGGATTTGACAGTAATGTAAGATTTTCTGGGGTTTGACTTCTGATAATTCTGCTAATTTTTCCATCCACTGTCCTTCACCACTGTATCTTATACATGTCAACTACTTTCATCCTGTCTAATACTCGCTAGTCAAAGTAACTAGCTGGTATTTTGAAATATAAACTAAACTAAACTTAAAGGGGGACCTGCTTTTATAGAAGTAATGCCAAACCTCTTACAGGCACATTTTCTTTTTTATGGATCCACAGGACTCTACTAATTCTGTTTTGTTTTCAAGCTGTTTTTTTTTTAATAAGAAATGGACTTCAGTTCTCTTTATAATAAAGTTTAAGAGATTTTTCTAAATCTGATATAACTTAATCCTGAAATTAATCTTGAAGTGTTCCATACATCCACCTGCTCAGGACAGATTCCTGCTTAGAAGGCCTTGATGAGCATGGAAGGTTCCATTTATTTTCCTCAGGTCTGACTAACCCCAAATAAATAGTAATACATGTTTCTTTTCTCCAGCTCAGGACATGATGACTAATTGTAGAGTGCTTTGTTATTGATCATGTATCTTGAGGTGCTTAGGTACCATAATGAGATAGAAATCTCAGCATTTCTGAAATCGTGATTTAGCCAAGTACAAAAATCTGCAATTTATCAAGGAATTTGAAAGCAAATAGAATGCAGTACCTTTTCCTAATAGTGAGCAAAATCCTCACTAGATTTTTATTCTTTACTGTTAGATGATGAGTTGCAGTGATTTTAACGAAGTCTATTTGAATACATAAAGGTGCACAGTGGGCTCTGAGTTTGATTTTAACGTCACTGTAACTGAGAAGATTTCTGTTGCTGCTAATTTCACAAAGCAGTAGCTCTGCCATTTAAAGGAACCACTTTGACTAAAGGAGGAATAGTGAAATATTCAAACACTTTCCTTTTGAAGATATATTATGTGATGGGCTGTAATGTTTAAGATTACAGTAAGAAATTATCAAAGACAGAAGGATATATGACTCTTACAGTAAGACACGATTAAACACAGAATTGAAATAACTGCTTTATTTCCTTTGCCTATAGAGAAATGGTGTTTTTCTCTCAGCAATGATGGCCTTCTAGCTGGGTGATGCTTCCTTTCCTTCACCCAAGTCAGAAGTTTCTTATTAAAGCTCTTATCTCTTACTGGCCCTTAGCTTGCTCTCCAGTCAAGCACGCTTCAGCACCTTTCCTCCAAAGGTTACCCAAAGGGCCGTGTGTAAGCAATTCCACAAAAATCAGTCTGAGATTGGAAAAAAATATACTGACACTACAAGGATCACTAGTTGTAAATGAAAAAAACCCCACCATTATTTGGAGTTAGAGGCAGAGTTAGAGTTAGAGACAATATTTGAATTATAACTCAACCTAACAGAGTTGTGTAGACAAGCCATCTTGTTGACTAACGATCTGCAAAGGACATTTTTCAGTATGCCTGGGTTATTCTGAGACAATCAATGCAATGTCACTCTTCTCCAGATGTACCTATTCATCTGCAAAACTTTTAGCACAGATTGTCCTCACGTTTGTAAACAAATTATTCAACAATCCCAGTGTATCACCAGAATGACAGACCAACAAACGTGATGTGCTATCAGAAGTGTCTGATTTGAGATTCAATAATTCTTCTGTGCATATTGTCAATTGGCCTTAAAGAGTAGAGGAATGCCTAATGGAAAATGTTTTCATTTTAGAACTAGCTGATCTGTTACTGGGCCTCGGGAATCTTGTATAAAATCAAGGTAGTAGTTTAAATACCTTTTCTTTCTTTTTCTGCCATTCCTGTCAAGGTAATTTTAAAGAGTTTCAGTGATTTATGTTGGGCCTACTGGTCTTACTGCAAATTTGCCTCAAAGTTACCTTGTTAAGGGAAAAATTGGAAAATAAATGAATGGCAAAAACTGACATTCTACACCACTTACTATTGCTTATAAACTGTCATTTTCTTTTAGAAAAAAACCAAAGCAAAAATCAGTATTTCTGTCATGGTCTATTCTTAGACATATTTTACTGTGTATAAAAAACAGTGTTCTAGGTTTCTCCCTAGAAGAAAGCAGAAGGCTAGATTTTATGAAATATGTATTCATGTGTATGTTTCTGGAAAAGATTTTCTTTCTACACTTTACTTCTAAACATCCTTCTTTCTCTGATTCTGAGGAGATTTCAAGTAATATGCTTTGGATCTTGTTTATTGCCTTTCATTTTGCCTGGATAATAGATACTATGTGATTTAATAGCTTAAAATGTATTATCCATTTTAATTAATTTTAGCCTCACCTCAGATGGTTAGATGTTACTTTGAGCAGAGAAAGGGGCTGTCTAGCTTAATGGTTAAGGTCCATGGCTGAGAGTGGAGAAGGAAGAGTCTGGGGGCTCTGTTTTCTATGCTTTTAATGTATTACACATTGCATTAAAAACCCATCTGGAAGCAGATTTCACTACCACTTGCTCTCTGGCTATTTGCGGTATAACTCCGAATTTCAGTTACTAAGTCCAGTACCTGCTCGGTTCTGTGCTGCCTGGCTGATGGCTCTGGGTGGGATCCAGATATCTCACCTCCTTGCTATTCAGCTCAGGTCATTTGTGTGTTTGCACAGGAGTCTCCTGTCAAGGAACATGTCACAATCTGGTATATAATTATCAAATCTATATAAGCCCCTTGAGTTTTCTGCCTCCTGAAGCCTGGAATTTGAAGATCACAATCTTGCATTTAAGATATGAATTCCACAAAGTCACACAAAATCACACAGAATTGGTAAGGTTGGAAGGGACCACAGTGGGTCATCTGGTCCAACCTCCCTGCCCAAGCAGGGCAATACTTTCTTTGCAACTGGGACGAGTTTGGAAACCAACCGGGGTGTGGTAAAGGGGTAGATATGGCTCTTTAAAACTGTTTATTTTTCATAGAAGACATATTTACTGGAACTGGACCCAGTGAGATATTTCCTGCATGGGAGTACTAGGCAAGGCTGAGTCGTTTGCTCAGCTCTGACCTGGCAAATAATTGCTTGTACATAACACGATAGCCTCATAAAGGGAAATGCTTCACCTCTAGCTTTAGTTGGATTCCTGAGAAGTGCTTTCATGCTCAGAGATGTTGTAGACCAGAATACCTTTTCCTCTAATACTAGTCTATGTCTTGGAGTAGACAGAGACCAGGAAAATGCTTTGTCTGATTTTTTTTTTCCTGTGAGGAAAGATTTAAGCATTAAATTGTATAATATTGTTATACAATTGTGTTTACTGGCAGGCACATAAGTGACTCCAGGATTAAGTGGCCAAAGAGTGGCTGTTTTGGGCATATAAACATCAGGCTAGGACTTTGTGCCTATTACTTTAGACACTTAAATCTCTTTGTTGATCTAGTTCTCAAAGAACCACTACTTTGTTCTACAAAGTAAGAAAAAAAACATCAAGAAAAAGTCTTCATATAGGTCCAGTTTTGTTTCATTTAACTTAAAAAGGTGTAAATGAACAACTGGAATTGACAAAGTTACAAATCCAGTTCCCTAGTTGAAATAAGATGATATAACTTTGTTGAAAATGTTTTTCATCACGTTATGTTGGATAAGATTTTATTTTAAATTAAAACATAGTGCCATTTACTTTGAAATTGGTTCAGACTGCGTGTTTTGTGCCTTTCAGAGACCCCTTTCTCAGGCATCTTATCACTTATGAAAGGGCAACAAATGTGTTCTGCCAGCTTGTTTCATTGCAGAAAGCTCTTGGTCTGCTCCAACTCAAAATCTTCCCTTTCGATAACAGGGATAATTTAGTAATACTGTACACATCCCACTGTGATCATGCAATCACTAGGAAGGGTAGAAATATTTTCCTGTGGAACAATGTAGTACCTTAACAGATTTGGTATGTAAATATTTGCATACTAAGATTTGTTGTCACATCCACTCTCATTAATTATATTTTGAGTCTGATATCAGGGGAAAAAACCCAGTACATCTGTTTTCATTTTGCAGGATAGTTGTTTAGTCTTCAGAATTAGAGCTACTGTAATATGTAACTGGATGATTTTGTTAAAGAAGTTATGTTTACAGTACTCAAACTTGCCTGTAGGAATCCCACTGAGGATACAAAATCTAAAATATGAATTTAAGATTTATATTGCAATCTTAAAAAAATAATAATAATTCCAAAAGAAAAGCAGTGTTCAGGCTGCAAGGGTTTCCTTTCTACTTTCTGTTTTACTCCAGTTTCTGTGTACTCCATTTGATCTCACAACATATGACAACTGCTGTACTGCAATTACTGTATTTCTTTCTCACAAGCAGGTTACTTCATCCTGAATGCAAAAAAATCGATATACTGTTACTGCAAAGCTGTCTTCAAATTGTCATGAAGCGGCTCATCCCTAAGCCTCAACTAACTTCTCAGTTACAAGTATGTTTTCTCTTCACTCTGGTCCATTTATTGCAGACTTCACTTCTGCTGGCAATGAACCACTTTTTTCCTTCAAACTCACTCTGCAAGCTTGCTTTCTGCTTAGCTCACTATCATCTGTCTTTTTCTTCAAGGAATTAGTGACTTTTTAAGGCATCAGGTGTTGACACAATCTATCAGAGCCTGGTTGTCTGAAGGTCTCTAAATCTTGTCCCTCACTCTGTGTGCTTCCCCTCCTGTGTCTCCAGTTCTTCTTTGAAACTGAGTTGTATTATGTGCCTTAGAAATTCTAGTCCACGCTCTGATCACCTATTTCATAAATAAGTTTCTTATCCATTTTCCTAGGAGCTTGATCTATCTTAATGTCAATTCAGCATTGTGTTTTTTCTGAACCGATCAAATTTTGTTGTTTACTTTCCTCATAGTCTTCAGTCATGTCTCAGATTCCATTTTACTAATGACATTGGTTAGAAGCCTAGCTCTGATTCAAAATTTTGTATGTTTTTTTTTTCTAACAGAAGGACATGAGGGGCTAGGTCTGAACTGGAGACAGTTTGGTCTGGCTCAGCAGAACTGACTCTTAGAAACTACTTCTTGCTCATCTCTTTGAAGTGATGCTGTCTGCGACCATCAATCCTTGATTTCTTGCCTGTCATAGAACGTGGTGTAGGCATTGCCACTCTTGTGTTTCTACTCAGTCGTTTTATACAAGGTATGACTTATACAGCACATATCTGTGAGCATGTTTATATGAGAACATCCAGGAAAATTAAGCCTAATTATTTTTCTAAGTGGATTGAATTTACTTTGGAAATAATAAAGGTAAATTTAATTAAGGCAACTTTAACTCTGAATTAGTCTTTAACGTGGTATATAAAACCCACTGTGAAAGAACACCTTTAGATAATTTGGATTAATTATCCTCAGTGACCCCATGCTGGCAAGTCTTTGTTTACAAGATTCCATCAAGAAAAAGGCTTAAGTTTGTTAAATCACTCTCAGGCTGTAGCAACTGTAGCTTCCAAGCACTACCTTGGAAGATATTGTAACTTTTGGTTATTTGGATAAATTTTAAAGCTAATGAATTTCAATAGATCAAACTTGATATAAAAACACATCATCCTACAGCTGTGAAAAAAAAGCTACATGAAATATTGTTTTTTGATTCCCCAGATTGTACTATCTGCACTCACAACTGGGGCAACCTGCTCTGTGCCATTAGGTTTCCACACAAAAGGAAGAAAAAATATGCCTACTGAAAATGATGGCACTTGTTGAAAGTTCCAGGTGAGGTAAAAGGTAAGAAATATATTTTATCAACAACTGAATTAGTTGCCCTTTTGATTCCAATTAATTTAGCTCATTTTCCATCTAATTTTGCAGAATTTAATGCAGTTAAATTAAGAGTAACTTTGACATTATATGTTTGGAAACAGCTGTAAGTTAATGCTAAAATGTAACAAGAGCATGATCTAATTTATATGTGATGGTTTGTGAGGTTAGAGGCTGATTATTTCTGATGGCCTTTGGTTAATCAGTATCCTGCTGTAGTCAATGATCAACGATTTTGTTTCAACCCTGTCTTTGACTGTGTGCAAACTGTTTAGGATTTGCATTTTTCTTGAATTATTACAGTTCTATTAAGTAAATCCTAGTTCAGTAGCTATCCATACCTTTCACTAGATGCAATGGCCTTTGGCAATGCTTGCTGTCATGATGGGAGTCGGGTTCAATGTGATCTTTTATGATTTTAAGACTGGCAAAGAATGCAAGAAGGGTCTATGATGATTGTACCTAGGTGATAGCTATCTCAAAGGTATTTTGTAGTGATTTATGAAATAAGCCCCCCACCCCCACCCCTTGTTCAAGGGTAAAATAGTGACCTGTCAAATTGGAATATGATAAAACAAAGTTGTTTGCAGAGGTTAATAGATGCTACCTGCCTTTGGCTGCTATTTTAGCATGGGTAGAAATATTTTAGATAGGTAAAACGACAGAAAAAATCAAATCCATATAGTTTTGGACTAATTTTGAACAAACAAATTCAAAAGTTTAAAATGCAATTTGAAGAAAAACACCACTGAAGAAGAAATGTTGACACATATGATTAATAAAAGTCAGAAAAAGAACTAGGAAGCTTGTGTGACTCAGACTTTTTTAATAAGACAGAAGATCTGAAAACACGTTTTGAAACTACGTGAAGAAAAAATGGAAAAGTAATACTTACAGACATTCTGAAAAAATATAAGAGTTATAGATCTGAATTCTTGCCTCTTAAGCACAAGAGTATCAGCCCAGACTTACTGCAGAGGAGACTGGTCTCAGGTATATATAGTGAAGTGACTTCATATCCTTTCCCCTGAAACATGTTGGTATGTTTTTGCTACCAAGCAAGTATCCTAATTAAGATCCAATTTAAAGCCAATTTTAGTAGAAGGCATTAGCATATTTAGGTAAACAGTCTTGGAAATCACTGTCAAAACAGAGCTATTAAACTAAATAAATCACTGTTTTGATCCAGCATAGCCTTATGCTTATAATCTTTTGGCCATTATTGATATAATGATCACATTCTGGCAACATGAGATTTTACATTAGCTCATCTGCCATACATCTAATACTGAGAAGTGCAGTTTTATTGGAACTCTACACCATAAGATTAATTTATGTTTTAAGATACAAATATTAATTGTGCTGTTAATGGCATGTTAATGTAACTCCAAGGATCAGCTGTTGCCTAAAGGGGAAAGATTAACTGAAGAAACAACAGCCCATAAATCCTTTAAAAAAAGTTTTGTACTCAAAGATTGGAAAAGCTTAAGTAAGGATAATCCTGTTAAGGGAGAGAAAGGTTTTACATTTAGCACCAACAACTAAATCCAGTTTCTGACTATGTACTGTAGCCATCCACTGTTACTTTTCTAGTCTGATCTTTACAAGTGAAACAGCTTTGCCTGTGCCTGCTATGAGGAGTTCTCTGGAAGGATGCAGAAGCATCTTTTCATGTCTGTGCCAAGGATAAGCATGGTGCTTCTGCCTAGGGCCTCCTTACTCCTTGTTACTCCTCCTTACTCTACATATGTTAGTTAGTAACTAAAACTCAGGAATGTCTTACTTTTCCTGGTCCCATCCAAATCTTTCCACTTGCTGCTCCTTGTCTTCAGAACCACCATGGTAATACAACTTTCTTCTTTTCACTTCCAGCTGTGTTTGAGCCTCTGTCCCCAGATGTAAAGAAATGGCAATATTGTCATTTACTTTCAAGTGAATAGGATTTCACCTGTGTGGTCTTCTGAGAGAAATGCAAACACTAGTTAGCAGCATCATTCTGTCACCCATTTCTTGTGGTTTAAAACTCCTTGTTATCTTTTAATTGAGGTTGTAAGGTTGCTCCAATGCTCCAATTTTCAGGATGGAATGCTAAGGATCAATTACACAAGGTTTCTGTCACAGCAACTAATTTTTATGCACCTTGGTATTCAATACCATGTGCCCCGAGATAGACTGCCTATAAAATTTGTGCAGAGAATGCTGTGGACAGAATATACTGTATAATATAATAAGAAAGCAGTTCACCAGAGCTGGAAAGCAACAGCCTAAAGCAACAAATAAAAAACACTGACATCCACAAGGGCTTAAGTAACTTACTTAAGGTTTACTGCATGGTGTCTCTGCTGTGAAGCTCCACGGTCCTATTTACAGCATTGATGTAAGCACTTCTCTTAGGATGTGACTCGGCATGAGGTTCTCAACTCCAATATTCCTGCCTGTAGACCTCACCACTAGGCTGTAGTGTCACTCTTTCTTTTTCTGGTCCAATAAATAGTGAGGTAGGTAAGATGGAATCCTGCAATAACAGGGACAGAGCAACTCAAAATCATACTAAGTAATGGTTATGACATTTATGACATTTATTCTGCGGGTAGGTTCAAGGCCTCTCTTTAGTCTTTGGGGAAGGATAGCTGCTGACCTGCAAAGGGGACAGAAGCAATAGTAACCTCTCTTTCTTAAACCATGTATTGTGCAGAAACTCACACCGTAGCTCTAGGAATTACTCTTTTTAGAGAAATACCAACATGCTTAGCAGTGTTTAGGCTCATGCATATCTTTGGGTGTTAAATAAATAAATGAAAATAATGGCTTTTAATAAGTCCTGTTTAATAAGCACATACTTGCTTCAGGTAGTTCTAGGATGAAGTAGTTAATTTTGAGGCTATAAAAATCTCAATTTCTATTCTGAAAGGATAGTTATGTTGTCTAACCCAAAGAACATAAACGATTTACAAACTTCATTTGTTTCCTCTATACTAAAACAAATGTAATCTGCAGAGAAAGTCAGTACAATGAAGTAGTGTTTACAGAAAAGTAGAAAGAGCCTGAAATTGCTTTAGGGCATTGAAATGATGGAAATTACTATTCTGGTTATACTCTCTGCTTGTAATGAAATTGTTTTGTGAAAATACCTACTAGGGGAATGAGCTTTATGAGTGTGCAGTGACTAATACGAAGACAGTCCCTGCTTTGAAAAGGAAATCTCTAAGAAGACACACCTCACACACTCCCTACCTCACCCCCCAAAGAAAAAAATATGGTAGAAGTTAAGGTCATGAAAGTATCTAAGATCTACTTTTCTCAGTTTACAGAAACTGGTTTCAATCCCATTACACTTGCTGTCATGATGTGATTTGCCTGTTGGCCAATGTCATGTTGGGTCCCAACAGAGCATTGCTGCCCGTCCCCACTCTGCTACTGCTTGCTGCTGGTGTGGCACCCACTGGGGAACCACTGCAAGGCACACAGTCGCAGAACGTATTTCTGCTGATGTGTTCCTATAATAGACCAATGCTTTGTCTAAAAAAAATCTAAACCATGTCCCTACAGGTAAGGCAGTACCACTCATAACTACTAGACATATACACATGGGTGGAGATGAGAAGAAATGGTGCTGAGAGCTGCCAGGCAGGTGGAAGAACAGATTTTGGCTCTAAAGTAGAGAGCATTAATTACTCTGCAGTTAAACTGGAGCTGAAATTTGATTTTGTCTTTATAACACCTGACTTTATAAATGTTTAACAACTTTGAGACTCTATAAACTGATCAACTTAGTTGTACACTTTTAAAAAATCCTCAGATATTTTACAGAACCCACAGAAATACCTGCTGTTACTGAAATTTTGCACCTTGTTTGCTTAAACCCTTCTATTTTCAACATCCTTTTAGCTTACACTTGCAGGTATAGGGCTTGATGCCTTTGAAATTTTGTATCTGTTGTATTGGGAGCAGCAAACTGGTTTGACTTACGGTCTCCTGAAGTGAAAAGAGAAAATAATTCTGATTGTAAATCTGGAACAAAGACATTTTAAGAGGAAAGCCTGTCCCAGAAGAATTAAAATAGAGGTATGTCAGGGTATGATTTGAGGAAGCAGGCTGCTAGACTCTCTATGCAACAGTTCTTTAAGCACCTAGATCAGTCTAACCCACTAACAGGTACATTAAGACTGTTTGTTGTGTAAAATCTATTTTCATTTCTACATGTAGTTCTTTCCGTGAAGATTAAACAATTCATTTTTAGGAAACTGTTCTGAGTCTTTGTGGATCTACAGATCATACACCCCGGATGGAAGGTTTTCTGGATGACCTAAATTCCATTTGGTCTGCTGTTTTATTGTGTTGTATAAACAGAGCTGTAATAACCCAATGGCTGAGTCCTGGTTTAGTGTCTTTTAAACCAGTTCATGCTGTGGCTTTATGAACTCTAGTGGTCCAAGGGAGGGAGCAATGCAGAATTTCTTCTGGTAATAACATTTACAGCTTATTTTGTCTTCAGCTCCTTTTTGAGAGTGAAACAAGCACGAATATCCCCCTCCCTCTCCCGCCATCCTTTGTCCTTCAGACAAGAAATGTGGCTCCTATGAAGGCTTCATTTAGAGGAATATAAGAGAGGGGACAAAAATGGAGCTAAATAAGTAGCTAAATTCAGAGTTGTTTGTTATATGTGGTTCTGAATTAAATATAGGAAATTAAATGATGGATAAATTGCTAACCTGGCATTCCTTACTGATGAAATTGCCTTTGGATGTACAAGTACTCATACCTCTGTGTGAGTGTGTATACATAAATATAAACATACATTTTCATATGGTAAAACATCAGGAACATTAATTTGTCTGAACAGCTCTTTCTGTTGTCAGATTAGACTGTTTTACCTTTTTATTTTAACTGTTGCAGTAAGGGATAAAACACAAATGAAGGTGGGAAAAAAACAGCTTGATGGATGTCAGTTTTTAAGAGTCAATTTGAAAACTCTTGCAAATTGTTAGCTTATCAAGCTAAAAATATAAGATATTTTGGTACTAGGACCTATTACATACTGCTATATCTTATAATAGAGTTTTTTTGAAACCTGAGTTATTTACTGCTTTGAATGAATAATCAAGTTCATTAAAGAACAAAGTGAAACACAGCTTAATGCAGAAAACATGAAATTATATTTAATTCATAGCTAGAATCTTTAAAATGTCATGGCTACCACTACAATTCTATGCAATAAGTATAACACTGGGTGTAAAAAATAGTGCTGGCATGTGACAAATGAAAATATGCTATTAGTTACATTATGATAAATCTATATGGTAAACATACAGTGCTCTCTAGGCATAACAGTAAGACTAGTTTGAATAAATTTATGGGAAGAAGAAATCTGAAAGTACATTTTAAAAAATCAGATTGTTTCTTCTGTGTCATGATTGTACATGTCTAAAAGAGCAATATTTCAAGATTTTTAATTCTTTGTTCCGCATCATTTAATGCAAAGTTCATTGTCAAATGTGATTTTGGTCAAATAGGAAGCACAGTATATTCCCAGGTGGAGCACTGTTGTATGCTAAGATGACATTGGCATTGCAAAGTTAAGCCAAGCCCTGGAGCAAACTAAACGACAACTAGAAAAACACACTAAAATAAATCATACAGTACATTTCTAGCAATATTATGGTAGGATTCATGTTCCATACAGGAATTAAGCATCTAACATCTCATTCCTTGAGTTGTCTCAGTCCCTTCACCCTCAGCTCTGGCACCTACCTCGCATCTCAAAGCATAATCTGCCACATTCATTCCCTTCCCGTCCAAAATGCCCGTCTTACACACGCACAGGAATCTTACCTTCTCTTCTCCCCCTGCCTCTGTTAACTTTGTTGTCCAGGTTCTGGGGTCATATATTCCCCCATGCCAATCACCTCATGTTAGCCTGTGATTGCTCCAATGCCCTTCCTTCCAGCAGGGTTAGACCATAAAGTGCCTGTGCAAACTGCTCAGGAACCAAGGTCATCAAGAAGAGCTGAGGATCACACGTGAGTTTGTGCTAGTTTGAATCTTTGTGTTAGTAGAGAATGAGCACAGAGAGGCAGACAGATGAACAATCAGAATTCGGTTTATATCAGCATATTCATCAGGAGAGATTAAACAGTGATGAGATTTGGGGGAAACATTAATGTGAGGGTATAAAGTAGGCAAGTGCCCGTGTTGCATCCAGCTTTATTCTTTAGTGGTGCAGTTTCCACTACCATGCTGTGTCTAAAGGGTGAAGAGGATGCACAAACATGCATACATGCCTTAAAATTCTGACTCAACATACCCTATGAAAGGTGTATTTTGGTAGGACAGCAACAATAAATGTACTGTCAAAAAATATTCATTCAAAATGGACTGGAAATCAAGTGTCAATTTTGAAATTTGCCTACTTACTCTTGAGTTTAGCCTAAGGAAAAGTTTTCATGGAGCCCTTCAGCTTCTTATGTACATATCTAATTGTTTCAAAACAATACCAAAATATAAGAAACCACAGGAATTTTGTTACAATAGTGAGTACTGCCCCCTGGCTTGCAAGATTTGGGTAAAGTTCTTGGTGAGAATAAAGGAAAGGACCATATAGGAAATGTTCCAAGTTTGAGTTCACTCAGTTTGTGTAAAAATATACGCACATAAAAGAAAGGCAAAGAAACAATCCTTCATAACAAAGAAAGTCACCTTTACCAGCGATAAGTAGACAAAATCATTACCCTACTAGAATTAACTGCTGAAAACTTGCAGCCTTTAATCCTGCACTTGAATCTGGCTGTTGGTATTATCTGTATTTCATGGGGAAAAAGAAGAGCCTATTTCTTTTGATATTTTGCCTGCCATGGCTTCAATTTGACAAAATGGAAAGCCATAGCCAGTAGTATTTACATTAACATTTTCTTTACCAACATGCAGAGGCACTACAGTCCTAATTCCAGTAAAACACTTGGGCATATGATTAAAACAAGTTGTATTTTGAAAAATATTTCAACAATTATTCACTATAAGTAGCTTGTAAAGTCCTACTGAAGTTTGAGCATGTGCTTACAGTTAAAGATATCAATATGTACCTGAGGACTTTGCTAAGGAAAGGCCTACAAATATGCCTATCTTTATGGTACAACAGTATTTTTTCATTTATTTTTCACAGTTTTTCAGGATTCATAAAAACATTTTTCAAGAACGTATACAGATAACAGCTGGAGGCAAATTGTTTTGGGAACTGAGACTCAAATTGGCTGGGATTTTAGAAAACAAATGGATATAATCTATGTGATACTAAAGACTTGCTTTATTAAAAACCCACACATGGGCACTGATTTGATAAACACCTTTGTTGGGATATAATCACACAGTATATTAAAAAAAGCTGTTAAAGAGAAAAGAATATTGCAGTGTCTTTTCAGCAGACTGAATCAGTATGTTCTTCTTAATAATTCAGTCTATTCCTCAAAATATCATTTTTCTACTAGAATAGAAAATAAGAATATGATAATTACTAAACCTCACCTTTTTCTTTTCCTAGCAACACACTTATTTTTACTGCTGTCTACCCTCCCCTAGTTTTTCTGAAGCTATGCTGATCTGTAAGGATTCAAGAAAGGCTTGGTTTTTTGACATGAAAAAAAGGTTTTCTGAAGAATGTCAGGTCTGAAATATTGGCTTTCGTTTTTTAGACCTTATATGTTTTGTTTTCTATGTGAAAGATCAGAATAGATAAAGTTATGAAGCTTCCTGTGTCCCCTGCATTTAGGGGAAAACGAACATCTGATTTGACTTTCAGCCCATTTCTCTTATTAAGAGGTCAGATAAAGTATGAACATCATGGATAGTGTATCACTCCCTGACCCTGACAGGTTATCATGTAGTGAATAATTCTATTTCCCTGGCCATTTATTTTTTTCTGGTTATCTCTGTCCAGGCTGCCTATTGCAGTATGAAGTTTCCTGTATATTTGCTTACTTTGCTTTGCAACTTTTGCTTTGTGTGATGTGGATATCTTCACAGGAGAAGCTCTCTGGAAACCAGAGAAAGGTAAAATAATTGTAATGTCTGGGAAATTCCATTTTTTGGTTTGTATCTTATATTTCTAACCGAGCAGCTATCACATTAGATTTATATTTAGCTTGCTTTCCTAAGGAGGATGTTTGCTGGCTCTTGCTCCTGAACTGAGAAGAAATTGGAGATACTGCTTGGTGGGCTAAGGGACAGGAGAGATGACTGAGTTGCTGTAGAGGATGGAGACCTATGCAATATGAGGAGAAGCTGTATTATTGTGAAAGCAGAGACAATTTAGGTGACATACAACTAAACATCTAGGAAACGGAGCATACCAGCTGACACAAGAAGGTTTCTCCTCCCCTTTCCTGCTGTTCTAACTTTAGCTCTGAAACTGTACTGCGAGTTCCTGTATATTAGGATACAGAAATTATGATGTATCGAGTTGTCCCTATTATTTATACTTAAAATATTGAAACTGTTTTCTTAGCCAGTGCATGTATTATACTTCAAGACATCTCAGAAAATTACAGAACATGAGCCTGAGATTCCCTGCTTACTCACTACCTCTGAAATTGTGCTTAGATTAGTTATCTAATATCTAGGTTAGGTATCTAAAACTGAGCTGGTCATAAGAGGTGCTGAGCTCCCTTTACATTCAGTATGAGCCTCCCTTTAATCGTTGTGAAGACTGAGCCATGTATTTCAGATGCCAAACCACAGGCTTTAGCTCCAAAACCCATGACCTCTGTGTTTTAGCTTTGAAAACTAAAACATAATAGAAATGTTTTTCCCATGGCGCAAGGTGTCTTTAATATGTATTCAGGTGCATTTAGAGCATCAAAGAACAGAAATCAGTTTTGTGGAATTTTTTCCTTTAAGATAAGAGAACAATACTGGAAATCAGATACATTAGCAGCAAGTTCTTGGTCTTCCATCTGAAAGGAGTACCTCACTAAAAAATAAAAGAAGACGTTTTTAATTAAAAATTTTCTCATTAAAACAGCTTGTAGGATTCATAACTGTGAGACGCAAAGTGATCTTTAACATTACCAGCAAAGAATTGTTCAGGATGTTTTCCGTTTTGAAATACTGTAATATTGTTCAAGTTTTGTTAGGTTCCTATTTCCCCTCCTTTCTCTGGAGAGCATGAATTGGCAAAATCAAAGAGAAGTTTCTTTCCTTTGTCTCTTTCATTGTCAGGTTTGACAGCTCTCTAAATCCAAGGACACTTTCAGTAACATGTTACTAGACATGCATCTACTGGGTGGGACTCCTGTCAATAATTGCAAAGTGCGAGTTGCCTTTCATGCACGTGTTGAGTGTGGAGCTTTCTCAGCCAGGATGATAAGCTGGACCGATGAGCCTCCCTGTGCATAGAATGAAAGGTCTCTCTGTCTGTCAGAAGCAAGTGGAGTGCTTCTGATGTGCAGCTTGTGCTCAGCAGGATGACAGGGCATTCCAAACCCAAAACGTCTGCTGTCCTGCTCTCCTGAATGGAGAAATACGGGTTGAAACTCTAGAGACCAGCAACCACATTAGAAACAGCTGCTGCTGTTTATTTTTCATGAGTGTTTGTTGCAGATACTCACATATTGTTCAGGTGACTGAACTGACTTTCTGTTGTGCTGAAGGAGAGCTGTGTCGCCTCTGAATGCCTCAGACTGTCAGCATTTAAAGAGTTACATCAATACTACTGGGTTTCTATACAATTTACTAGTTGTCTCTGCTTTGGGGTAAATGGGAAGAACGTGCATGTGGTGTTATAACAATTTTATCCCATGATGGATGCACTTTAAACAGATTGCAACGGAAGTGCTAGAGAGTGCCTCTAGATATGGCTGTCTGTTTAAAAATTATATCTGACATAAAACCCATTAATCGTCCATTGCTTCTGACCTATTCAAGCCCATAAGCACTGTCCATTTTATTATATACCTTTCTCTAACACAAATACACTATCATTCTTCCGAATGGAAATAACATCTTGTTTATGTAGTCAGATGTTAGGAAAGCCAGCTCACTTTTTCACAGTTTAACAGCTGAAAGAAAGAGGAGTTGTATGAAAGGTGTGAAGGTATAATTTGTCTTTCCAAATGTGAAATACACATTGATAGTGGTGATTTGTTTCTTAGGTTCAAGAGACAAAGTTTTGTAAGCAATAAAGCATGGAAGAGATAAAAAGAACAAACTTTACTGCATTAGGGAAAAAAAAAAGAAAAAGAAAAAAATGCAAGAGAATTTCAAGCCTGTTTCATCTAACAACTTGAAGCCCTACATCTAAT
The DNA here is from genome assembly GCA_013398125.1 of Aegotheles bennettii. NCBI lineage: Eukaryota > Metazoa > Chordata > Aves > Caprimulgiformes > Aegothelidae > Aegotheles > Aegotheles bennettii. Next base: position 289,470 of record VZRW01002778.1, read on the forward strand.
TTGCATAGAAATTACAGAATGCTAGGGACTATAATTACCATCACATTTTTCTTTAATGCAGATGTGTCTGACAAAGGCAAATAGGGATCATTTAGTAGGATTTTACAAACCTCAGTGAAGAGTCTGTCAACCTTATCTGTGACCTTGGACAGGGAAAAGGGGATTTCTTCAGGGCTGTCACCTTACCTTTCTTGAAGGCCATAAAATACCCTGTATTTCCACAAGTCTGAAGGTATGTAAGTGGAAGTGTGTGGTCTTTGGATCAAAAAAGGATGCAGAAAGATATAAAGCCTGGACAGCAGTTTTTTTAGCAACCTCAAGCTCAATAGCTAAATCTGGTTTTAAGTATCTTCTAAGTGCCTCACATTTACTGTTAGCTGTTTTTTAGTTGTTTTTAAGGGGATGATGGTAGCAACATCACTTTTTGAGGGGTGAAACTGAAGATATTAAGGTAGTCATGAAGCTTTACTAATTGGTGTATGTGAACTACATGTATTATCTTCCCTTTTCTCTTTGGACACGTGTAGTATTATGTCTATATAGTGAGTGAGGGAGAAAATCTCTATCAGAGAGGCATTTTTTTAAGGACAGCTCTTTGAAGCTCTCCAAAATTTGAAATATGAAAAGTGTTTTGGAAAACTTTGACTTCAGGCATAGGAGGTGAGAGGATAAAAGAGGGATAATGCAAGCAATTTGACCTTGTCTGTGAAATGTATCCTCAGGATACATTTCAAAGTTGTGCATATGTATGTAACAAATACACCAACTTACAAAGCGCCATCTTTTTCACACAGTCAATAATACAAATCTGGAATATGGTTCTGCTGGAGACCATCAACATAATGCTTGTACTGGATTTGGAAAAATGGTAGACTTTTATTGCCAGCAATATTATTCAGAATAAAATAAGGGAAATCAAACCTCACACTTCAGGGCATAAACTGAGAGATGATGAAAGGTGTCACTCTGGAAATCTACGATGCTGGCTAATGAATGGTGTGGGCAGGGGGTGTTACCTTCCTCCCCAGTATCAAGTAGTCCTTTGCTGAAGACAACTAGCATAAATTACTGGTCTGATTGCCATGCAAGATCCTATGGTGCAGTTGTATAGGCCTTCCAATAGTGCCTCTGACTTTCACTTCTGTGCTGTACTTTTTACTTTTGAGTTATTTGCACTTGAACTTATGCTTAAATTATTGATCTTCATGTTTGAGCATTGTTGATCTCTTAAGGTTTCTGAAATCTGTGGACTGATATTAAACAAAGGCTGAGTGTAACTTGTGTGCAATTTGTGTTCCTGTCATGCAGAACTGTCTCCTATCAGCTTACTCTGTAACTGTAAGCAGGAGAAATGAAAAAGAATTAAATGGAGCAGAAGAAAAATGAAGGGGAATAAAAAGGTGAGAAATGTATGAAACAATCGTGGGTTACTCAAAGTTCACATAAACCTGAAGACATCACAACAATACAGCTTTCTTGATGAGCCTGCTCCATGTGTCTCTTTCTATTTTGTTTCATTTCCATAATGCTGCGGTAGTGAGCTATTCCTAAATAAGCAAAGTCAAGCTCAATCAGTGTCTGGGTAAAAGACACCTTAGGCATTGTGTGTGTATTACAGTAACAGGGTAAATTTATTCTCATGAGATCTTGAGCTAGTATTAATGTAATTCATATTGATTATGTTAGGTGTTTTGATTTTAGATGCATTATTGAGGACTCGTCATGGCTCACTGCATCTTTTAATTTTATTTTGTTTTTTCATTTCAGAACAGAGGTTAGTCCTGCTGTTCTGACAAAACTATGATTTGAAGTTATACAGTTTTTGGTTTCATTTTTGTGGGCGGGACTGATTGACATTGGTATCCACTTTCTGTCCTGAGTAGTTGTGGACTCCCTATGCATTATTTAAGCACTGCTCTGTTCCCCTGCAGTAATAGATGGAGGTACAGCAGAGACCAATTTAGTTCAGACACATATGAACTTACATTACTCAAATCTCTGAGCTGGTGAAGGGACTGAAAAATATGTCTTAAGGGGAATGACTGAGGGTGTTCAGTCTGGAGAAGAGGAGTCTCAGTGGGGACCTCATCGCTCTCTACAACTCCCTGAAAGGAGGTTGTAGTGAGGCAGGGGGCGGTCTCTTCTGCCGTGCCCATAGTGAAAGGATGAGAGGAAACGGCTTTAAATTGCAGCAGGGGAGATTCAGATTGGACAGTAGGAAAATTTTTTTCACTGTAAGGGTGATTCAGTATCAGAATAGGTTGGCCAGGGAGATGGTGGAGTCACCATCCCTGGAGGTGTTCAAGAGGTGTCTGGATGTGGCGCTGAGTGATGTGGGTGAGTGGTGATGTAGGTAGGCGGATGGACTGGATGATCTTGAAGGTCTCTTCCAATCTCGATGATTCTATGAAAGTAAGCTAGAATAAAGCTTGTATTGTGAACTTGTGTGAGTATGAAATACAAACTGGCCCTCAGGAAGGAGACAACCATTGTGCTTATAGATTTCTGCTCTTAGTCATTTGCTGTGGAAAATCAGACCAGTTTTCAAATAATAAATCTCTATATAAACAATAAGACATTGTGGGCATTTCTGTAATGTGATTTATTCCTGGGTTGTGAACAGAATGAATGACAAGGTTTCTTTTGGGTTTATACTTGTAGAAAAGAAGAATAACCATACTGAAGGTACAGGAGTGACTGTGCTGTAATACTTGTGTAGGATTACACCCCAGAGATTAATGAGGAGAAATACAACGTAACGTAAAGTCTGACCTGGGCTTGATGAAAAGCAACTTTTTACTTGCATGCATAGCAAATATCTCTGATATCCTAAAATTATAAAGTAATTTTTAAAATTTTAACTACAGAAAATTTCAACATTTACTACTATTTCTAGAGATAAGGAAGAACTGTGTTTGTGTTTTCACTTTTAATGAAAGATTGTCAGTAGTCAGTCTGCTAAGACTATGTAAGGTAACAGCTTGGTGTCTTTTTAGGACATTTTTTACAACAATCTTATCTAGAAGAAATCAAATAAAAACAAATAGACAAGTTCAAGACTATGGTTAGTACACAAAGAATATTTTGGCAATTAGAATGATTGTGGCTTTGCTTCTTCAAACTAGACTCTTCTGAAGTTATGTGGTTGGCTGTAAACAAAATGGCCTAGCTCTCATACCATCAAAGCCATATTAATTAATGTAAATTACCCACTCAGCTTAACATCTCCCATAACTTCCAGGGTTTCCTCAGGATGGCTTCCTCAGGGTGGCTTCACAGAATCTACAGCAGGAAGCCGATCAAGAAGACTGCTTTATTGGTGAAGTAGTGACAGTATTGGACAGCATTTGAAGTATGATTGGCTGCTTGTGGACTGGATACTTTAACAGATTTGCTTTAAATAAATCTCCATTCCAGCGCAATTTTATGAATGGAGGCCTAAATTTGAGTAATCTGTGCTTCAGAAAGAGATCTGAAGCCAGGATCTTACCAGGTGCATCTACATTAGTGATTCTGTGAGCTGGAGGCATAGTCTTTAGGTGTGGATTTACCTCATATCTGTGGTTGGAGTCTTGATGTACATACCCAAGCATATCACTGCTGTAGTTTCTCTTCTGGTGGAAGAAGGGTTGAACTCACATTTGAGGTCATCACCTAAAACACCTCACTTGTGATTTGGACACAAGGTCCTGAAGGATTCAACTCTGCATGTGTGCAGCACTTGCCTAAGGTTGGCAAATCAATTCAACTTTGTTGATGGTAAATGCCATGTGGACATGCAGGCCTGGAACCACAACAAAGTATGTGAAGTCAAACCTCCGTGTGTCTGATTTCCCTCTTTGTACTACACGGATGGGAATGCAGCTATCCCTGAAGTGCTGAAGGTCAGTGTGCTCTGCAGGGCTAGAGTGCAGAGCAGAGAGCTCTGGTCCCCCTGTATTTTGTTAACTTACTAAATTCTGTGCTTAGCTCTGGTTTTCTGGTTTCAAGGAAGATTTGAGAGGTTTCAAAGAGAAGCTGCATAAATGATTGGTGTGGTAACAAATATAAAAAGTATACCTTAAAGTGACAGACTAGATGGCCTAAATAAAGAGATAAATTTCAGTGGTGACTTGGTCATGGTATGTACAGGCAGTTCTGGAAACAGAAAACTGGTTAAGAGAAGTCTCTTTGTCATAAACAGACACAAGTATAATAAGATCCAGTGGGTGCAAGCTAAACCAAGACAAATTCTGACAATATGTTTAGCTGAGCAGTTAATTAACCACTGGAACAATTCACATATGGTTTTGATGGATTCTTTGCCACTGGAAATTTAAACATTGAGATCAAAGCACAGCGATTCGATTTGACACTGGGATGAATTCAGAGATAGGCAAAGTGTTAGGTAGAAGAACAGAATATGTGATACCATTGTTCCCTTCTGGCTTTTGAATCTATTCATCTTACTGAAGAATAGTTGTCCTATACAAGTATAACCTGTTTGTACTTGTTTGATGAGCTCTGTTTATAGCTGCCAAGGGAGGAGATGATGTGTTTCTATTTCTGTACCCTGTAATCCTGCGGGAACATGGAAGCTACAAATAACTGAACCAGATCTTGGTCTGACTACCCTGGCAAGGTGAGGAGCAAAATGTAGCTCAGTGCTACCTTTCCATAGACTGCAAATGAGCAGATCCAAGACACAGTGTAAAGCTGCCAAGTGTATCACATCTAGAGTTATTCCAAAGACACTGCTCTTTGGATGAGTGTTCCAGCTCTACCTGTGACTCCCACTAGAGTGGGAATACTTCTTTTGTGTGAAGGGGACAGGTTCAGTGTTAGACCATCAGCAGCAAGGCATATCTCTAGCTGCACATTTTGGGTAGACCAGAGGTCAGGCTCTGTTCCTGCCTGATCAAAACAAAAGCCATACATAACTTTCCTCTCAGGCCTGGACAGGGTGGCAAGCACAGGACTGTGATGCTGCTAAGGCAGTTAGACCTGCTGGTTTAGCTACGTGTTTAGTGTAGGTAAGACGGTGGCTGAAGGAAACCAAAGTAAAAATTCAGCGTGTATGCACTATAGTGACTCACAGTGCTCTACTCAGGAAAGGTTATACTAAATAAGTAATATAATTAATCATTTCATCAGTGTTCTGTAGTGATCCTGCAACAATACCTGCTTTACCTCAAATGAAGTCCTGCTCCTAGGTGGGCTAAGATAGAAAAGCTGACACCAGTAGTCACTATCTTGTTAGACTAGGGAAGAAAAGCAATATGTATAGATGAAATTCAGCTCTTTGACCTGAGAGTGAAATCAGCTGAGAAGGGGATTATTTCAGAAAGGTGTCCTTGAAATCAACAGGACATTGAAAGGAAATGCTTTCAAAGGCATGCAAGTACCAACATTTGGGCTTTCTGAACAGTTCAGGTTCCATATGTTTCATATTTTATGTGAAAACTTTGCAACGTACAGTAAGACATGAACTACTCACTTATACCTATTAGACAAACTTGTAAACTGCAAACCTTAAAATAACTGCAATAATGGTAATAAAATAACTGAAAATTTTAACCTCACAGTCTACTACAAGAAAGAAACCCAAAGCAAACTGTTCAGAATAATTTGTAATGTATATGAACCTTGTCAGGCTCAGTGTTAAAGTACCAAGCAGCCATGTGCTTTGTATTGACTCTGTGCTAGTCAGGGAACTTCTGAGAAAACCTGTTATGGAAATCCTCCCACTTTTCTTTCTGATCCAAAATGACTGATTCAAATGCATTCAAAGAATGGTATTTTGGAAATTTAGAACTAAATTTTGTAACGTTATCTTACGAACTTTTTCTATGTCATATACTACTCTAGTATTTCTGGGAACATATCATTAGATGATCCAAGTTTGGGGAAGAATTAGATGTGTAAAAAATAAGAGAAACAAAATAGTGAGTCAGATTTCCGCTACGATCAATAGGAGGGTTTCCATTGATTTGAGTCTCTGGATCAAGGCCTGAAAAAAATCAGTGAAAAGTAACACAATTGTCTGAGAGTTTACTTTCTCCTTTGCTTAAGAGCCTTTTATATCTTATTATATGTTAGTAATTGTTCAGATTTCTGAACACATATTTTAAATCTTTTCAAACATGTTCATGACTTTTGTCACAAACCATTAAATTAAATATGTATCTGATTGGGCATCCTGAGTTTCATATTGTATCCATTATCAAACTGTAAAAGAGCAAAGTCACACAGAGAGAAAAGCACTTTACAAAGAAATACTCATTGCACTCTGAAATCACCTTGGTGGCTTGTTTTTTAATGCAAAAGAAAGAGGGGATTTCCAGTACATTAAAACTCTATACCTTATACTTAGCCTAAAAGGGTAAGCTTTTTCAAGCTCAAAATGAATATGCTTCTTGACAATATGCATGTTTTCATTTTTAAAACATGGTAGAATCTGTGAGTAGGCAGTGAAAAATTAATATACTCTGTGTTTGAGGTGACAGTCGCTGTGTTATTTCAGCACCCCCAGAGCAGCATTCAGTCAACAGAAGGCAATTTTTAACTCCAAGACAGATAGAACCACAAATGTCTTCTGAGTCATTCTGTTATCAAAATGTAAGTTGTCTTCCAAAACCCATAGGAAAGATCAGCCTTCCCCTAGACTTTACTAATTCCCAAACTTCCTTTCCCCTTCTCCCCTTCAACATTTTGTGATGACAGGATAACAACTCCATAGAAAGATAACAGAGAAGTGTATTGAATGTAGTAACTGAAAGGTAGATCTTTCTTTTTTCTTTAGTGTGATAAGACTAACACTCATATATATCCATTTAGACTTTTTTTTCTTTTGTAATAAATCTCTAAGTGCATGGTAGAGGACGAGAAGCAGAATCCAAAACAGCTGTTGTCAGCCAAAAATGGAGCAAACCTACAAAGTAGCACACGCTGGCATTCATTTGCCTATTTAATTTGAAGACAAGATTTGTTGAACTGTGGCTGGATTACAGGTTTTAAACATGTGACGTACAACAGATGTTGTCAGTCATCCTGTATTCTCTGCTTTTGTGACTAAGGGATTAAAAGCTAGCTGTTTATTTTGAATTATTTACTATATTAGAAGCAATGACAATATACAGATTATTACTATGCAGGCATGAACTTTGCTGTACTTTGTTTCTGAATCTGATTTGTAAAGCACTGGACTCTGGAATCCTATGGTTATCTGGAGATCTTAATTTTCAATTCAGCCTCTTGGTTAGTGAAATGTATTTTTAGCTGGGACCACAGGACCTTCTTTGTTGTGGCTTTGTTTACCAGCCAGAAATGGCAATTCCTTGGCTTCTTGTTGCTTGAGTGTGACTTTACAGGGATGACAGATATGAAATGCGTAATTCTATTCATAACTGAGTAAATCTGACATAGAGGCTGTTAAGACAAATTATCTATGAACTTTGCAGTCCAATGATTTATGGACATTGCAGCTATAATCAAGTGTGCAAAAATGGCATCTCAAATGTGAACTCAGTTAGAGCCTGGTATGACTTGGATTAGTCTTTGATTCAATTTGGAAGTACATGCTGGCTTTTTGCTTTGGCATCACTGAAATTGCACCAGTGTAGATGAAGGAAAATTTGCTCTCTTTGCTCTATTTGTGCTGAGTTCATTATGATTTAATATACCATTGCTTTGACCAAAATAAACAATAAATAAATGATTTAAAATTTCGGTAGTCATGTAAATGGTATCTCTATAAGCAGAATTTCTAGTTTATCTGTTATGCTGCCACCTGCTCACCATATAGCACATTTTATAATTGCAATCCAAATAGTCTAAGAACTTGGGTCACATTTAACAAACAAGTAATTCTCTGCTTTCTGTGCTCTATACATTCTTACAAGAAAAGAGTACCTGTAGACATTTTGGGGAAATTGGCAAGGCTGCTTCTGAATGTTTATTGCATTTCTGGGTAAAGTCCTATTGAGTGCAACTGGAACTGTTCCATGAAGTTTGATTTTACAGGGCCAGGATTTCAGCCTCTGGTTATTACAAGAGAAACCCATAGCGTATAATTAAGACACAAAGAAAGAAAACTGTACTGTGTTTAAAAGTGTGTTAATAATACAGAGACAAAAAAAAAATCACTGCAAAATCACCTTATATATGTATGCTTGAACATAAAGGACATGACTTTTAGGTCACATTGATGTGAATCATCAGCAATCTCTCCACCAGTGTCACTGGTATGCATATTTATGCTGCTTTCTTATTCAAGGCAGTTACAAACCCTGCTAAAGTACTTACTGAAACAGGGTTAAAAATTGTTTTGCAACAGTTTGCTGTTGCAGAAATAGAGCAAAACGGCTGCAAGGTGGCTGTAAATCTGGCTCTGTGAGGTTACACTGACATAAAACCAGCATGAAATCCTTTGAAGTTCTACATATTTGCACCAATGTCAAGGATAAATCAGATGACAGAATGACAAAATAAAATAATTTTTAAAAGCCATCTCATGACATGAGATTATTTTATCTACAGTAACATATATGAGTATTCTAGAGAACTCATAGAGACTTTATCATCATCTAATGTTTCTGTCTGAGCAGACTGTCTTAAAGCGTAAATTAGACTGTGTCTGATAATAACAAACTGCTGCAGCAGAACACAGATCTTTGTCCTGGTTAAAAGGACTAGGCAGTTCATGAAACGGTATGCTTTAGGAGTGTTTGATTCAAGTAGAAGACTATTCACTAAGTACGTCAAAAGATATTAGCTACCTTCCTTATTCACGCTGGGAATAATCAGTAGTTCAGTAAGTCATCATTTTAAAATAAACCCAAATATTTTCTCTATATTAAATTGTATGTAGCGAATCAATGGTTGATGGTTTGTCATTTTTGAATGGGAAACCATTAGGCAAATATAATAATAATGGAAAGGCCTAGCAAAGGCTTGAAAAAATTGAATACTTTCCTGAAATACATTTTTTAATTTGTTCCTTTTATACCTTTTCTTTGAAATGAGATTTTAACTCTAGTACATAAAATAATGTCACAACAAATGCCTAAGCAACTGGTAACCCAGCTGATGATTTGCTATATTGATTTTCTAAACTGCCATGGGTGTAATTGGAGCTAGAGTTTTTTCAGTGGAGACATAAAGAAAAGTGAACTACAAAGTTTTGAATTTGTTATAACATCAGAACTGTATTTTCAGTCTTGAAACACAGTGGAAATGAGCCATATGGAATAACAACAAGGAAGGAGACAACACTCTATCTTTTATAAACCATTTCATCAGGTATAGAAGGTGACTGATAAATAACCTCAAAGCTTAAGAAGGGGTGAATGACAAGGAATTTTAAATCCTAGTGAAGTGGAAATAAAATCCCATTACCTATTTTCCACTCTTAGAAAGGATAGAAAGGACAAGATAAAGGAAAATAGATCCAGTTGGCTCTCCACAAAAAAATGGCTTGCTGGAAATTATAGAGAAAAAACCTGATGAAGGTATTGCAGATTTTCCAAAGTCTAGGAACTATAAAATTTTGATTTGTGAAAGACCACGAATCAGAACTCACTGACACACTTCAAACTGTCTGTGTGAACAGTGGTTTAAAAGTGGCAAAGGCCAGATAACTGGGAGAGTACATGAAACTTTGAAAGATTATGTATGCTTTAATATTTCACCTTTTATAAATGTTTTCTTTGATAGTGTTTCATTTAATCTGTAGATTTATTTCATTATGTACAAGAATTCAGCAGCATTGTTCCCAATTAGCTGATCTCGATTTGTTGCTACCATTTGTTAATGCTTCTTAGCAGAATAAGACTGAATGTACTCCACATACTAGACCATTTAATATTTCACCTTTATTTCTTTTCTTGATTTTTCAATTAATTTCATTTTCTGCAGCAAAATGTTTTCTTTGAATGGGATGTATCGAGTTGTGAATAGTAATGGCATAAAATGCTTTTAATTGAAAAAAGCTTTCCAGTTGTACAAGCACAGATACATGCCTGCGTGAACACAGGTGTTGTAGAAAGCAAGACTGAAGGAAATACCAACTTTCCTGCTAAGGAAAATTGTGAGCACTCAGTACATCACAGCCCTTGTTCTCCACAATTTTAGGTATCCCTTTAAGATTAGGGAATCTTTTAAATCTCCTGGATTATAAATCCAACATTATAAATCCAGGAGCTGTCTTTTGAAAAGAAGCCAATTTCTTTGAAAGGGTTTGCTTTTTTAAAGCCCAGGGTTTAAGTCCAGGGTAAATTACAGGTGCTAGCTTCAGTATAAGATTCAGGACAGCCACATAAAGCAACATAATGAATGGATGAGACTTGTTGATGGAAACAAGTGTCCTGTTAGGTCATCCAGTTCAGTCCCCTGTGGAAGCAGGCTTATTCTTTGCTGTATGTGTAAGTTTTTCTCCTAGTACATGGACCAGATAGCCCATTTTGTAGTGTCATGTAAGTCTGAACCCTGACCCTACAGTAATTCTTCTGTAGAAAAGATTTTGTAGACACTTGTCATTCCGTGAGTGATAGCTGTTTGGGTTTATGTGATGAAGACACTCCTGTTCAACAGATGTCAGATATTATTCTTATAATTGTGGTATGTACTTCAGTTTGTATTACTGTAGTACCAGAAATGCCAACCAGAGCTGAAACCTGAACTGAAACGTGGCTAGAGGGTAGAAAAGTACACACAAATCTATGTAATTTTCTGGTTTTCCCTTACAAAGTTACCATAAAGAAGATGCATTTAATTCACACAGATGGTCTAAGAAAAAGTACCTATTGTAAGTTATTCTTCAGGAAGATTTTGTATTTGCTTTCCTCATATTTTGTATACCTTTCAAGCTAAAAGTGCTAGTCATACTGATGTGAAACTAAATGCTTGCAAGTCTGCAGAGAAAAAAGAATCACTGAGGACTGTTACCTCCATCAAAGTTAATTACCTACTTTCTGTATGTATGCAAATAGTCCCCTTGTAGATTAACCATAGACCTAAGCTCAGCACTCTTTTGAGTGCTTTACTGGATTGCAGTCAGACCGCTCAGCAGTATGTAGGATCCAGTCCTTTCCATGAGAGGAAAAAAGGGTATTAGCCATGTCGTTTATTGTTATTGGAACCTGTAGTTCCTTGGATCGTACTCACCTGGACATGTTTTACTCCTATGGAAAATTGCAAATGGGATCATACCAGAACTATAAGCTCACATAGTGGTTTTGTGGGGTTTTTTTCTTGGCTAACAGACACAGTGAGTAACTGAGACGGAGACACTGCTGTGCAGACAACCTCAGTGCAAGCTCCTGCTGGGAAGGCAGTCATCAGCCAAGTGGGGAAATGTCAGCCTTGGCTGTTCTCTGGCACATTCTGGTGCTTGAAGTTGATGATGTGCTGGTTTCTGACTTCCCTCTTTTTATCTAAGGGCTTTTTGTCTTTGCATGTTGGTTTCTACTTGAGTTTCTAATACCTACTCAGAAATTTTGCTATTGCATAATGAAGCATAATATAATAGTTCATTCTCTGAACATATTAGTTGCCACAATTTCAAGCTCCTAAATACTTTTTAGAAATTCCATAGGCATATGGCAGGGTTTCACAATTTTCATTATTCATTTGCATTCTTTGAGAAGAGCCATTTTAAAGCTGACTGAAAGAGAAGTTAACTTCACAGCTTTGAAACAGGTTTTAGAGCCTTTTACCACTGGAATTCTTGTTTAGGTTCATTCTGCATGAGTAGACAACAAAATTCTCTGCATGTTGATTATCCTTTGGTGGTTTTCTATGAAATAAATCTGATTTTTGTGACTGGTCCCTTGGGTAACTATTCTTGACAAAACCTCTACCAGGGCTGACACAATGCAGAGCTGTTGTCCTACATGGTCATGGTGAGCTACTTTCTTAATTGTGCAGATCAGGGCTTTCCGTTGTGAAATTAAAATCATTGGTGAATCATTTTGTGGATACTTTCTTTGTAGACACCTTCACTTGATGTATATTGGATATAATCTCTGTTCCTTTCTTCTCTTGCATTTCCTATAACAGTGTAAAAGACACAGCTAAGTGTCTGAAAACAACATCCGTGTAAAATAGAAGACTTGTAGATGAGGCTTTTTACTATTAAATCTGTAAGGGCCAGAGCACATGCAGATAAACATGTATGTAAATAAGAACACAAAGAAAATTGCTAGTGATGTATAATCTGTGAATAAGATAGGTCAGTTTTCCAGTGTATATTATCTTGTGGGTTGAATAATACTTTGCCCTTTTCAATCCTTTTGGAAATACTTTAATGTATGCATTTTGACATACTAGACTGCAGTCTCAAGAGAGGAAGTGTTAAGGTCGTATTTGACACTCCAACTGTGTATATTCAAGGACCCCATTTGTGATTCTGGTTGACCATTTCAAACTGTGTTTCTGACAGCTTGGCACTAATGCAGGCTATGTGTCACAAACAGCTGAGGCAGCTCTGTGAAGTGACAACCATCTGGAGCTTTCTGCTTTTTTTCAAAGTGGCAGCCTTGCTGTCCTCCTTCTTCGAGTATTTCACTCAGTTTTCCTTCTCTATTGTCAGTTAAGATGAGTAACAATAGCTGCATTTTGCTTTTCATCGCCCTTGCCATGATTTCTCTGGATAAGCATCAAACACTACTGTGTTCATGTGAGCTTTTGATGCCAACTGGGCTGAGAGCACTCAAGAGCAAAGCTGTTGTTCTTCTTTCTGCAATTAACCAGCAGAGTCAGAACAAACTATTAACTCAGCACAGTCATGGCAGAAGGGAAGTGGTGGCAGGCTTCTTGAGTTGGATTTTTGATCATCTTTTATAATGGAAAAACACCATCAAGTCACAATAGCTTTCTGTCATACTTCCCTTGTGTTGACAATAGCAGCACTGTGGGCCACAAAGCAGTTGAGAAGCAGGCCCTTAAATCCCATTGCTGAGGCAACTCCATTGATGCCCCATAAATAGCTTAAGCACCAACCATCTGACATTTAGTGGGACATGAATCTCTTGATGTTGCTTGTTATTTTTATTGTCCTTCATTTTTACCATTGGCTTTCTTTTCTAGGCATTTCATTACATGTTCACACACACATCTGTTACTGGGCAAAAATTTCCACTGAGAGCTGGTCTGGGTGCCGTTATTCTGCTGTGCCCATATTTTGGCAGTAGTAACAATCATTTACTACTTAGGTAAAAACCTAGACATACTTCTTCTGTTTTGTTGAAGCCAGGGTTCAAAATTGTACCACAAAGTCTTCTCTGGTTTTTTTTTGTTTTGTTTTTTTAAAAAAAAGGAATGAATATAATTAGCTTTTTCGTGGGGCTTTAAACATTCCTCTGTTGTTCCATTGTGCCTTAGAACCAGATGGGTAGAGGCTTTGTTTGGCAATGTTCACCTTTGATTAATGGGTGTGCTGTAGCACTGAGCACAGAACAGCAGAAAAGGGTTGTGCTGTATCCCCTCCTGTAACGTTCTGAATTGCAGGAGCACTGCACAGGAGCAGAGGGATTTCCAGTGTGATGGGAGGACTGAGTCTCCCCAGGCAGTACATGGGCAGTGTGACAGGGAAAAAGAGGTCACACAAGCCCAGACATGGCAGAGGCATTTCCCATAACCACAGCTCTGCATCTGAGCAGGTTGGTAAGAGCCCGGCTGCCCTATCGACGTAGTATTGAACTCTCCTAATGAGGTCTTATTTAGCAACTCCATAGCCAAGTGTCTTGGCAATGAAGACAGATTTAGTCCCTGTGTTTCGTCTCTTTAGGCCATCAGCCCTCTTGATCTGCTGCCCTTGAGCAGTAACAGGGCTGCTCCTGTTTGAGAGGCTGCAAGACAGTGCTGCGTAAATAGGGGCTGACCGTCTGTCTTAGAACAGGAGCTGTGGGATAATGGGTAAGGGCAATCCCCAGTGCCCCTCCCTCACATCCCAGCCCGGTGAATCTGTGCCTGGAGTGCCCACTTAACAAGGGGACAGTGGGTTATCTGGACTAGACTGAACTCCCTCTAGCCTCAGCCCAAGACATGTGGGTATTCACAGAGGGAGATGTCCCTGTGGTGTTCCTCACCTCTCCAAGGTGTGCTTGTGCCCAGTACTGTGCAGAGCACACTAGGAGGTCAGATGTAATTTAAGTCTAAAGCAGCCTAGAAAACTGAATTTTGGTTCAATGCAGCTGTGCCTGTGCTGTGGAAATCGGGGATGTTCTCTAGCTCCTGGCTTTGGCTGCATGCTCTGGATTTGTCCCATTTGCAGACAGATCTGAGTGCTCATCCTTGCTTGTTGCACTCTGTTTTTGGTAAGAAGTAAAACTGTCTTCGTAGGCTAGAGGAAAAACATGTTGGTACTTTAACATGTCTGAAGTTTTTAAGACTCAGTGACCAAGACAACAGGCTAATACATGGGCCTCACTTACCTTGGTAACACCTTGGTTACTTTACTATTACACAAATCCCAAACACAGCTGTAGCCCTACTACATGTGTACTGTACAAACATATTCTAAGACAGTAGGTTTTGACCTCAGATATTCAAATGCAAGTTCTATGTGGAGACAAAAGTTGAGAAGAAAAAATTACCAACAGTCCATTTGAAACACAGAGAAGATGAAAGGTGCAGAAAGTGAACTTGTCATTTGTCAGAAATGCTGACATCCAAAGCTCCTATTTGATGCTTAGGGTTTGATGAGCTGCAGGCCATTTTCATAGGAATTCTGTGAGAGAGCTGAAGATTAATTTGTGCCTCTTTTGCTCATCCGAAGCATTTTTAGCTATTTGTCTTAAATAACCTTACGGAAGTTTGCAGATATCAGTGTCCTGTGGTCAAAATTTACCATTGAAGAAATGTTGATGAATTTAAGTGTCACTTTATAACAGGTGATAGATAACTTGCTCCTAGTCATGTAACTTGGTAGCCATCTGTTTTCCCTTCTTTTGTCCTCCCTTTTTAGTTTTTAATGTGAGGAAGGAAGAACAAGATATTTAAAAGTCAATCTTTCAAAGCAGTATCAGAGCCATGTTTGCACAATGCAGAACTGGGACACAGCTCTCCAGCTTTCAGATCTCATCTAATATACCTACATGCCACTGTATGCTCAGGCTTTTGCTCAGTTAAAGCCTGCGAAATCTCTCACAGAAACATGCATAGGCATAGATATGCCCATAACTACTTATAGGGGGGTTGCAATACCTATATATACCTATATATATATATATACCAGTTTTCTGGACAAGGGGACAGGTTTCTGGGGTTTTCAGAGAAGATGACAGTAGGGCATCACTTAGATGAAGAATGGTATCCTAGCTGGAAAACAGAGGGTGTTATCAAAAGCAGGGCCAGGCAGGACAGAATGAAGCTTGGCCAAGTTGATATTTTTCCACTGGATATCGCTAACTTAGAAAGTCATATCTTGAGTTCCAACAGAAAACTGTGGGACCAAGATGCCTAACTGTCTTCTAAATATGTGACTCAGACTTCTAGGTTACTCATGCACTTTTGAAAATATTTTGCATTTGCAAATCAATTGGAGTCTATGTCTATGCTTATTGCCTAGGATAAATTATCCATAGTAGGAACCTACTGGATGAATCTTCCTTTACATTTTCTTGTTAAATCTTATTTTTGCTTAAACAGGTGTGGGGAAAAGATTTTTTTATTTCAGGCCACCCAGCAAGCAAGTAGTTTTGTTCACATTTGAAGTTCAAATTGAATCTCAGTGCCCAAAGATTTCTTTTCCCATACAGTGATACAGGCTGCTCTAACAGCAAAAAAAACCCCAAACAAACAAACAATAAATAAATAAATCCACAGTCCAGTCTGACTACTTTGGCTGTGGCAGGTTTTATAGATACTGATTAAAAGGCTTAAGGAAATTCAGAGCACTTGTGGATGAGGCTGGTTAAAACAGAAACAAAATAAATACTAGTGTACTACAGTTATCAGAGGCATTTCTAGTACTACGTGACTGTATAGTCCCACAGCTTAAAATCTCTTAAAATAGCTTCAAGTGTGGAGAACAGTCAGACTTTCCTTTCCTCCTTGACTCTTTAATTAGAAAAAGAGAACAAAACTAAAAGTGAAGGAAAAAGAAACAAACCCCACCATTTTTTTGGGAAAGTCATGGAAAAGTGAATGGAAAAGAGAATGCAGTATGCAGGTCCCTTGGGATGTGCTTGCAGACAGTTTTTGCTGGGTAGAATACAATAGTAAGATAAAGTCTATCTAGATCTCTGTAGCAACTCAAGGGCAGAGAAGTGTGGGCTTCACCTTTTGCAAGTTTGCCATGTCTTGATTTATCAGGAGTCTCATGACGCTTGGGGTTTGAACCCTGGAAAGATGTGATTTTGTGGGAATTTTAAATATTTTCTTTTTCTGAAATATATTTCTAATTGTAGAATGGAATTGGAAATCTTGACTTCTAAAATGCATCGGAAGGAAAACAAATAATAAAAATCCCAACTTCGGGGGTTTCAAGAATGGTGAGAATTCAACATATGTGACTTGATACATTTTGAAGAAGATCTGACTCAAATTTCTAAATTCAGTAGATCTCCCTTCATCTGCACCAAAGTGCATCTTGCAAACATTTACAAGAACTGACACTTGTATTGCTGACAAAGCTGACTAGAAAGGGACTCCAGCTTAGATGATTGCAATAATTTGAAACTACCACCTTGTAGCTTCAATTTCCTGTGGCTATTTCTGCTCTAGAAGTTTTGGCTGCTATAATCAAGTGACAGTGTTTCCTTTATTGTAATCCAGTTATTTTTTTCTCAAGATACTGGATTTTGCTCGCTTGATTAATATAAGACATTGTCAGCAAAAATATTTCTTGGTCAGGATTAATTCCATCTGTGCTATATGGGTTTGCTCATGTAGCTGTGCTGGCAGACCTAAACTAGAGTACACCAAAACCATTGTCCTCAGCAACAGGCAAAGCTAATACTGAAGCAGTTGGCTCATGAGCCAAGAGAGCTCTAAAACATGCCTTTCACTTTGCAGCCTGGTTCAAAGTTGATCTTTTATGAATTGTCTTGCTCTTGCCAGAAAAGATTCATCACATTTCAACAATTTATACAGTACCACTAGTAGTGGGATTATTTGAATAGGCTGAGATCAGTTATATTGGTACTGTTTTAGGTCTGCATTGTAAATCTTATTATGTGTTTCATCTGGGTGAAGTATTATTGGGGAAAAGGGCTGTTTCCTTCTTTTCTTTCCCTTTTCAAACCACTTTCTGAAGTTTCTGAATGTTATTAAGAAGAATCATGTACTTCCAGCAATATGAGGTGATGCTGTTTCTTTTTACGGTAATAAGAGGTCAAATATCTATATATAGTCACAGGAACTGCATAATTTTCAAAGTACTACAGAGCTAACCAAGTTATTCATAGTGAAAAGTGGAAGGATTCAAACTTTATTTTCAGGCGTTCTGCATTTGTATCATTTCCATGTCCTCTGAAGTAGGAACTCCTTTCTGGGGCAAACATAAGAGAAGTTTGAGAAGTTTGGAAGATATTATTGTGAGTTGAACAGCTTCTGCGTGAAAGTGAACATGTTTTTGAATACAAATGAATGTGTATTGGGGGAAATTATACAGCACGATCCCTCCCCCTGTCATGCATTCTACAAAATTACAGCTGAAGAATGGAGCTATGTTAATTAAGGATTTTCCTTTTTGAGGGATTCTATCAAGTTCTCAATCATTCTGAGAAGTTGTTTTTTGTTTTTTTCTTGTCTGATTACTCGGCATTTTTAAAGTATAATATAACCAGTTATCTTGTTTAGACTATGATAGGGAAGCTTGTGCCCACTACAGTCTTTGAAAGGCACCAGTAAATGATTTTACTGCTGCCATCAGTTTGAATCTGGTTTGTTATTCCCACTGGAAGTGTATTAGTTTCTCCCATTACCCATTATGGGCAATACCTGCTATTTTCTCTCACACTGGAGCCAAGTAAACAAGTGTTTAATCCACAGATTTTGGATACAATATGCTGTAACAGCTCCAATGAGGCCCTTTGGGTGGATCCTGACAATGCCTGTTTGGGGAGCCATTAGACTGTTGAATATTAATGTGATACACTATAATGGTTCCTTGGGTGCAGTCAGCGCATGTTATGTTAACGTGAATTTAGAGATTTTTTAATCGACTGATGCAGGAGAACGATTACTTAGCATGGTACCTATCTAGATGCAGTTGTTGATTATGCAGTCAGCCTATGCACAGTCTCATCATTCATAGGGGTTAAATCATTCAGCCTGTTTTTTCCAGTGTTCTGAAAGCAATTTTGTTGAGTTAGTGGGTTAGTGACTGGGTTTATTACTTGAAAACCTGTGACTTTACATCCTCTGTGGCCTGTAGCTCAGCTGTACCTCTAGGTATGTTTCAACAGTATGATCAAACTGATGCAAGAGATTTTTGCTTTCAAAATGGGGCTACACCTTGCTTCCACATATCCCGTCTCCCATGGGCTTTTGCCACCTCTCTTGTGCTGATTCTGGCTTTTGGCAGACTCTTTGCTGACACCTACAGCCTTGTTTGCCTGGTTGCCTTGAAATAGTGTGGTGCTTTGCACTATTCATAGGACTCTTTGGATCTATTACTTTTTCTATTCTTTGGCTTAACTTTCTTTTTTCCTTTTCTGCTAGAAACAACACCAAATAAATTTGTGATTTCCCTGATGGTGTTCTTTCCCTAGCTAGCAAGCATCTCACACCCTTGATCCATTTGCTTCTTTTCCTGATTCAATCTAATTTCTTTCTGCCCTTCTCTGACTTTGGGCTTCCTTAATTCCTCTCTGTTATCTTCCTAGCTGCTTTTCTGAGACCCCAGGGAAAGATTTCATCTCCTCTCCTGTGTCACAGTACTGTCTGCTTTCTTGAAGTATGTTGAATTCCCTCCCCTGATGATCTAGATCCCTGAAACATCTGATTATGATTATACATTTGTCCTGACCTACTCTCCATTTCATCCATTTCTCACAGGGATGCCTCTCCTCCTGTCCCTTGTCCAAACA
This sequence comes from Aegotheles bennettii, assembly GCA_013398125.1. Classification (NCBI taxonomy): domain Eukaryota; kingdom Metazoa; phylum Chordata; class Aves; order Caprimulgiformes; family Aegothelidae; genus Aegotheles; species Aegotheles bennettii. Next base: position 308,483 of record VZRW01002778.1, read on the forward strand.
GGCTACACAGCTGTATGAGGACAGAAAAGGACTTTTTTTCCTTTTCACACCTTTAGCAGTGTGCCTGCTAAAGCCTAAGCCTAAGAACAAAAGAACAGTGTTCTGTGTCTTTGCAACAAAACATGAAAATGAAACACATTTCATCCAAGTTTTCATTTTCCTCCTCCTTCATTCCCTTATAAATCAGCAAATAGCAAAAAGAAAAAAAAAAAAAAAAGAAAGAAAAAGTAGAGAATTATTGTTTGTAATGTGTGATGTATTCTAGGTGACCCTGCTCTGGCAGGGGGGTTGGACAGGATGATCTTTCGAGGTCCCTTCCAACCCCTAGGATTCTGTGATTCTGTAATAAGAGCCACCTAGCTGCTTTCCTCCTCTCTTTCTAATTTCTTCATATATACATCTCCTACCCTTTCTCCTCCAGGTTCCTCCAGGTCTGGCTGCTCTGTTTGATCCTCGCCACCCATCACATTAGGTGACAAGCAGTTCTAGCTCACAGAGCCCTGCCTGCAGAGAGAAAATGATCCGTCTTTGATTCTTCAAAAGCTGGACTTTTAGTATCTTCCCTGGCTTAGAATGCTCTGTTTAATATTTTACCTGGTGTGCCTAGTAACAGACACATTCAGGGACTCTTCTACAGCTTTCTTCAATTTTCACTACTGTTGCTGGGACCTTTTACCTAAGCCCCAATTGGTATCTTTCCCCAATATGTTCTTGATCATCCTTGTGACACTTCCTCACCCCATCCTCAAACACTCATGGTGAAAACTTCTCTGTTTTGGCCTTTGGCTTCCTGGCTGACTTACACCAGGTGTACCACAAACCTGAGTCTGCTCTGGGTTTAAATATTCTCTTCCATTCTTCTGTTACAATTCTGTTATATTTTTAAATCCTTTATTATTTTAAAAATATAGAAATATTGAATTTACCTCTTTTTCTGTTTCCACAGGTGTTGTATTTTTAAGTTTCTTCACAGTACTTTAGGAAAGCAAGTGTTACTGTTAGTACTGTTGTTATTTTAGGGCCACTGAGACAGTTTTTACTATGCCTCTGTAAACCTTAAGGACAGCTCGTAGTGTTTTGCATGATCAAGGCAAATGGTTTAGCCAATATCAGACAGCATTTCAGTCTAAAAAGAACTTCCTGTTAATCTGCCACCAAATAGTTTTCTAATAAAAATTTTTCTTTCTGTGCAGGACAGAAGCAAAAATTGAAATATCAGGATTTCTCCCAGAACTGAAATTTCAGTTTTAGCTTCACTATAATTCAAATCTTTTGGATCCCAGTATAATTATCTGTCCATGAATATATTCCATAAAATGCCTGGACACCTTCAAGACCAGCCCATCACAGAGATTTTCCCTTAGCTAATCCCCTGGATAACGAGAGTCAAGAGACCTTCACTTCATTTTTGTTTGTGATCAAATATCTGTTCCCCTCTGCTCTTCTGCCTCTATACCTTCTTACTCTAAGTTATTATTTTCATGTGAGTTTAAGGCAGAACTCCTAATGAAATCAGGGCAGAGATCACCAGTAAATGAAACACCTTAGTATTACCACAGAAGACACTCTCAGTGAGAAATCCAGCATATATTTTAAAATAATGATTAGTTTTCATTATTCAGGCTGCTCACTGCTTCTTGAGCTTTTGCTTTATGCATTTTAAAAAAAATCTTGCTTTACTCATTTGTGCGTAAGACTTCAGAGGCAAATAAACCTCATCAGATTGTCCAGTGAGTGGAACATTATGTCAGTTTCAGAGCAAGTAAATGGATTTAATTTCTGACCTAAGTTTAGATATCAATTGTTTGTGAAAATTAGTAGCTGGAAAGCTACCAGAGAGTAGAGGTTTTAGTTTGTTTTTTTTTTTTTTAAAAAAAATCATCCTGGTTCCTTTCACAAGCAAGAACAATAAATTGCTCATAGCCCTACTGATGAAAGATGAGCTGGGGAAAAAAAAAGTGAGGCTCAGGCCAGTGTTAGCCTTCTTGGGACTAGTATATGAGAATTTGTTCATGAGCCAGGAAGGGCATGGAAGTAGGAAATGGCTTATGTAGGAGTTGTAAGCAATGCTGCTTTTCCTCTCATCTGTAATGTGTGTGCCCTGGGGCTTATGGCCACTTAGGGAATATGTATTGTAAATATCTAGCAGCCCAGACTCTTCCAAAACAGTGAGCAATCAAAATGACTATAATTTTCTCTCACTGAAAACAAGCTTCTCTTTCAAAACCAAGTTCCTTTATCTTTCTGATAACAAATCAAAATTAGAAGCTTGAACCATACGGCTTTAAATTGCATCAGGGGAGATTCAGATTGGACATTAGGAAAAAAAATTTCACTGTAAGGGTGATTGGGTATTGGAATAGGTTGTCCAGGGAAGTGATGGCGTCACCATCCCTGGAGATGTTTAAGATGTGTCTGGATGTGGCACGGAGTGATATGGTTTAGTGGTGGTATAGGTAGGTGGTTGGACTGGATGATCTTGAAGGTCTCTTCCAACCTTGATGATTCTATGAATTAGCAGACAACTGGTGACAATGGCACCTAGGACTTGACCTTAGCTCTGTATGTGATGGTGTATATAAGGGATGGGAAGGTGTGCTCCTGCATCGATGACTTGACAGATCTGCAAATGAATCCATGCATACCAGAAGAAATGCAGATAAACAGAGCACTGAGATTTGTACCAGTCAGGTAATCAAAATAATTTAGAAAGGAAAAGATTTGTTGTGATTATGCCTATTAGAGTGCTGACTCCTTTGTGTTTTATGGGGATATACACACAAAAACCCCAAAGGCAGAGTTTTGGTACACAGAAGTTTTTTTGTGCTATTGAAAAGATATCCTGAGTTGTTCTCAAATGCTTAAAAAAGGTTTATGGATAGCTTGAAGAACAGAGAAGTATAAATTAAATAATGAATCTGTTTTTAGTTTAATCCAAGTATGAATTTGCTATCCACCTTAAAAGCTCTTGAAGTTGCTGAGAAAAGCAAAAATATATGGGATTGGGAAAAGTCTGTCCTTTAATCTTCACAGCAAATCTTTTCTAAGGATTTCAGTGCATTTTCTTCTCTTTAGTTCACTATGCAGCAACTTCTGATGTCAGTTGTTGAGGAAATATTACCCAGAATTGCACAAGAAAATCCTAAAAAATGATTTCTAGAAATATAAGCAAACACCTGAAACTAAGTTGAGTTAAATTTCCTTTTCCAGGTACTATTTAATATTTGTTTGGAGTAATTAATTTTAAATTATTGGTTTCTTCTTCACTTCCCCAAAAGAATGTATTTTGTTTGGCTTTGAGAATTTATAGACTTAAATATCAACACAGCAATTTAGGAAATTTAAATAAGTACATACCTCATAAGTGTCAGGATAAAACTGGGTCCTTTTAAAGACAGAGCTGTTTCAAAAACAGCCGTGAAATATTCAACAGTATTGTGATGCTGTCAGTTGTGATGGGAAACAAACCTCTAGGAAGGTAGACTAGAAATGAGTGAGAGCCCTGACTTATGTCTTAATTCCCAAAGAGAGGATACATAACTTTAAAAACTATATGGCTTTAAGTGATGAGAGGTAACAGTAGTATTTACACTATAAAATAGAAAGGTAATAAAATGTGTGCTTCTCTTGGGCCTGGTAAAGTTTATATGGAAATAAAATCTTGATGTTTCAGGTTAAAAAAAAAAAGGATTGTTTCCAAACTTCCTAACTGCTCTTTCTTGTGACAACCTTTCTGTGACACCTCAGTTTTAACATTTACATTTATAATGTTTCCTCTCTCTTCCCCTCATACACACACAGAGGACGACATTGCATGTGGAAGAAATGATGGAAGGTCATCCAGTGACAGAAAAAAAATAATTCATAGGGAAACTGAAGAAGGGGCTGGAGAATTACTGAAGTTAAAATCTTGAAAGACTTTTTCATCACTTTCCTCAGAAATGGGTAAGTGATCTCAGCGGAAAATTTTCATAAGTTTTTACTCTAAAAGAAGACATCCAGCTTGAATACTAAAATGTGGCAAAGGTAAATACCTGAAAGTAAAATTCTACAGTGAGAATTGTCGGGCAACATAATTATAAATGTTATGAATAACAAAAACTAGAGTAATTAAACTGTGAATCCAGAATTTCACTAAGAATAAGTCACCTGGCAAAATTATTCTGTATAATTCTTAATCTCAAATTCAATAAACTGTCATTTCTCTCATAAAGAAACATCTGAGGTATTTCTAAGTCCGTTATCCTTGTAACACCACCTAGGAATATTTTGCATGCTGACATCTGCATGGTGTTGGGCACATTTTTAATTGCAGTCATCCGGGAGGATCTGAAATATGCTGAGATTATAGAGAGGTAGAGAACTGGTCTACAGCATTTTATGTGTTATTCCCAGAAGATATGCTGGCAGCTACTTTGCTGTCCTTGGGCATCTAGTCCAGTAATTATAGCTCAAATCCCATTTCAGAGCACTGTTAATCTTAGCAGCACAAGCAGCAAGGGTATACAGGGAATGAAAAGTTAAAAGAGTACCAAATCCACAAAACTAGAAGGTGGATAGGAACATAGGTTGAATATCTTTCAGCAAGGACAAGACAACTGAGCAATTTTTGCATCAGCCAGTCATGTAGTTGCCCAGAGGAACTTTCAAGCCAGGAGAGCAAAGGCTTACAGAGCCTGTAAAAAAATCAAACGCTGCTACAGGAAAAATATTTCTTCAAAAATTGAAATTCAAGTCTTCTGAAAGCCATTCCTCTGCTTTGGTTCAGGGATTTGACCCAAACGCATAAACACCACTGACAATAAAGAAGGAACATTGAATATTTTGTTATCAAGTATTACCTGGCTTTTTGAAAACAAGAGCTTGAGACTTAAAATATGGGTTATAGGGGTTACTGTGGAAATGAAACAAAGAAAAAAATAATTGCCTTAAATTAAATAATGAGGCACAGTGGTAGCTTGAGTCTGCTAGGAGTTCTGTAATGTGAGGAAGGAGAAGGAGCAGCAGTATACGTCACATAGCTACTCCAAGGTTTAGAAATAAGGGGCCTCCATTCAAATTTATACAGAAACAATGTTGCTGCTGCATTTATGGTTTCTCAATTCTTTCTCTCCAAAAGAATAAACCTCTGATTATTTGTTTTAAAGAGAGACAATGTTGTAGATGTAGCAAATGATTTTCAGCAGACAAACTAGTAGTATGGGATGCAAGCGTGGTGCTGCTTGCAAGCTATAGAGAAAAGAGGGCAGGAGTTCTCAGTTTTTTTGAGGGAATTACCCTCTTTCAGCATTTCTGTGTTCCTGCAGTCCTGAATCAGAAAAAATTAATTTTGTGTGTAGGAAAGAAATGAGAACAGACCATAATTTACACTTGAGATATAAATATTTATCCTTCCAACCATGAGCTATTTATAGGGGTTTGACTTTTTTTCATTAGAAATTACATCTTTCATGTAAAATTTGATTGAAGTCTGCTTCCTTAGAAGATGAGGATGGGAAATAAGTTACATAACAGAGAAATGAAAGCAATTTTTTTCTTTCATGTCTAAATGAATTATTTTGGGTGGACTCAAAATACAGTTTTCTACCTTTTTTCCCTTATGTTCCTTCCTCCCTATACAGAGTTGGTTTTACTTGAATTAATCCTTTCTCATTAACCATTTAAAATTCTAATTTAATCTCAAAACTGAAAAAGATGGTGTTATAACAGACAAAATAAAAGTTTCTTTCATCTTTATTAGTCCACTGCCCAAGTTCATCACTTTTCCCATTGTGATAGAGTGCAAATACTGCAGCACAGAGTAGAGAAGGATCCGGCTACACAGAGAGACAGTTTCATGTATAGATCTGAATGAAGAGGAGCTGTCTTTCAAATAGCATACAAAATGTTTTTTACATTGTACTGAAAGAGAGTTGAGTTAAAGGAGGACAGTTAGTCACCCTGAAATGTTTAGTTTAACTTGAACTGTATTTTTTGTTTTTGTTTTTTTTTGTTCTTTTGTTCTTTGTTACTGAAGAACTTCCATTGGAATGACAAGAGTGTTATGAAATGCTGAAATTCAGTGTGTCATTTTCAGCATGATGAAACAAAATATTTTGACACTGTCAAAATGTCTTTCCCTCATTATTTTCTCTCAAAAACATTTGTGGAATTCGACCCTAACTTTAACCAGTGTTAGTGTTCTCACATTCCTATGTAAGGCATAATTAGGCTAGTCATTGAACTGTTACCCCAGTCCAGTTCATGATATCAGCAATAGCATCATAAGAACAGAAAGAAAGAACATCGGATTTTTCTTTCTCTCATTAACTGTCATGCTGTCTCCCTCCTGAAATGGCAGTAGTCATAGGAGTACAGCTGTGCTCATACATTCCTCTGCCCTTGGCGGATCATGTTTGCTCTTATATTGAATCACAGAATCACAGAATCCTAGGGGTTGGAAGGGACCTCGAAAGATCATCCAGTCCAACCCCCCTGCCGGAGCGGGGTCACCTAGAGTCCATCACACAGGAACGCATCCAGGCGGGGGTTGAATGTCTCCAGCCAAGGAGACTCCACAGCCTCTCTGGGCAGCCTGTTCCAGTGCTCTGGCACTCTCACAGGAAAGAAGTTCTTCCTGATATTCACATGGAACCTCCTGTGCTCCAGTTTGCATCCATTGCCCCTTGTCCTATCATTGGTCATCACTGGAAAAAGCTTTGCTCCATCGTCCTGACCCTCACCCTTTACATATTTGTAACCATGGATGAGGTCACCCCTCAGTCTCCTTTTCTCCAAGCTAAAGAGACCCAGCTCCCTCAGCCTTTCCTTGTGTGGGAAAGAAGATTATGAGCCTTTCCTCATGAGGGAGATGTTCCACTCCCTTCATCATCTTTGTGGCTCTGCGCTGGACTCTTTCAAGCAGTTCCCTGTCCTTCTTGAACTGTGGGGGCCAGAACTTTCCTCATTGAGTCTCCTTTCTGATGTCTTCTAGAAGGTTGAGACCTGAAAACTCAGTTCTGTTCCTTCTTTAACATGGAGACAATCTGGTCACTGTGCTAATGTGGATAAACATTTAATGCCTTCTGGATATTGATGGAAAACTGATGTGGCAGGAACTGTCTGCTTTGGGATGGCACGGCATAATGGAGGCAGCCACATTCTCTTAAATGTACAATATAGGACAATAGCACAAGCTAAAATGCAGCTGGTCATCCTGGCATAACAGATGTGTGTCAGGAGTCCTGTGGTATTATTGATTACCCACTGGAGACCTTATAGGGGATTTGACTCACATATTTATCTAATGAAATCAGCCTAGCACCACTGTTAGGGTTTTCAACTCTGACCTGACTGATCTGCAATACTTGAAAAAAATCAGATACCTCAATACACCAAGATTAAACTGCATCTCTAGAAATCTGTGGGATAGATTCAAACCTGTTATAATTCAACTGAAATTAATACAAATGCATCAGAGGATAATTTGACCTATAGGTAGAATTCCTGTGAGCAATTTCTGAATAACAACCTCCTGAATTTACAAGTAATGGATTTAATTATCCTCATTACAATAAATAAAAATTACATCTATCAATAATAAGCAGTGTGTTTGAAAGGCTTTCTTTCTTGTCTGAAAAGTGGCAGCAATACAGGTGTCTTCAAAATATTTCAAATCCATGTAAGTACATTTAGTACATATTTGAGTGTGCTTCAATAAACAGATGTCCTCGAGAGAGGCATTTTTCTCTTGGGGATATTCTTGCTCTGTACCGGTCTCTGACTCAACAGCAATTACTTTGGCTACATCCCCTGTGATAAAGCCCCAGCCTCTGATTCATCGTGCAATCTCTGGTTATTCATCAGAAGGTCAAATTCACTTGTCTCTTGTAGAATAGAATGGTGGTTAGAGAAAAGTACGCTGTTAAGGCTTGGCGTAGAATGAAACTCATCTTGTTTTCCTCTTTTTGGATTATTAATGAAAGGGAGACAAGTAATCTCATCTAGTTAATGCATTAATTTTGCTTAATCCTAGCTTTTTTATGATGGTCATGTAAAAAGAGACCATGGCTGGTATTTACAAAACATGCAGCTGTTGACTATTTAGAGCTAAGAACAACATTTTCACAGTTGTTTTCTTGTTTTCCAGCTTTTGAAAATACAAGATCAGCAGGGGAATACTGGATCATGAGTATAGGAATATATATATATAGCTTCACTGTTCTCCTGATCTTTTTTTTACTGGTATGTTTTTGTACTGAAGTGCTTGACATCTGGAATAACTATGTGACCTAGAATTGTTACACGTGGGGAAAAATTAAGATTGTAATTGAAAATAAGAACTGAACAATGGCAGTGGTTTCTAACCATACATGATCATTTCTTTTTAATAGTATTTTTGAAAATGTTTTAGCTAAACCATTTTATTTTGCTTTAGCGTTTGTTATCGTAATGAATTAGTATGTATTATAAATGCACACACATATGCACTTAAATGTAGAAACTATTGATCCAAACAAAAAGAATCTTAAAAATTAAAATTTTATGTTTCTGACAAAAAGTTAAACTTTATTACATGTTTTTGAAAAAAATATTTCTAAAAACATTTTTCTTAATGGAAGCATATTTTCCATTTTTCCTCTATTTGAATCTAGATTGGTGAGGATCTTGTTAACCAGAACGAGATTTTGAGACAATGCTACAAGCATTTTTGTTTTCCATCTTCTGATGGATTACTAATAGACACTGAACGGCAGAAACCTCCTGCTCAGCTACTAGACTTGGTCACAAGTCTCATGTTGGCAAGGGACAGCTCACCAGTGCACTTTTAACGGCAGTTAGTGGCCCTTAGCCAGTGACTCTACTGAGTAATGCTCTCCAACATGTTGTTCTCCAGTTACTCCTACTTTGGTATTCCACATCTTTGTAAAACATTTCTTTATTGTGCCAGAAGTCTGTGCTATGTTTTCCTGTTTTGAATATGGATGTCACGAACTTAGTAGTGCAGAAAGATCAGAGTGAATGCAGAATAAATCTTCAGTGCCTACTGGATAGGGAATTTTTCTGAGAGTAATGCTACAGGGAAACGCAGAAGTCAGTGGAGACTGCATACACTAAAAAGTTGGTCGACAGTAAAGCATAAGAAAAAGTTAGGGAGAGGTGGCCCTTTCTCTCTTTTCAGTAATCAAGCAATCATCAAACTCCCCAAATTTAAAAAAGTGCTAATTTCAAAGTCAAGCAGTCAGTTTAGACTGAACATTGGCAAAGCTGTAACCCACTAACACTTTGGATTTAATAAGGCCATTGTTAGCTTAAAATTCCAAGAAAGCACTAAATGCAGAAAGAAATTATTTTCTTTATACCTTGCTACACAATCGATGGAAGATAGATACAGTTCCAGTCATTTAGAACTTAAGCAGTAAATTAGATGGTAATCTCTCAAACTAGTAATTAACAATAAAAAAAATCTACCTTGGTGCCTTTCTTGTTCTAGCTGTCTTTTTATGTTTTTAGTAGCAGTAAGGGCAAAGATACATTATGGGAGCTGATATACAATAGGGATGGGGGGTTCTGTTTTGTGATGTACAGTACTGGCTCTCCTAGCCATTAGCCCAGACACATCTGCATTTTTATTACTTGCAGAATTATGGAAATGAAACCTTTCACAAGGTGTGTTTAGAGGAATTGCATTGGAATTGAGGCTTTCTAAAATGAGATTGTGTTATTATGGAAAGCCTGATAAGGCACTGGATTAGTTCTGGACTTTTCTTTTTTGTCTGCTTGCAAGCAATAATTCCATCTTCTGTTAATGATTTCATAGAAGGAGATAACTAGGTGAAAGAATAAACTTGGATACATTTTGCATGACAAGGATGATTAATGGGGAGAAGATTATAAGGGAATCGTATTAGGGAATCTTCCAACCAACTTCTAAGTCCTCTTTTTCTTAGTGCAAGAGTTCATAGCACAATGTCAATTTTTGATAACATCTGGTTTTGCTCTCGCTCCTTTTTAGGGCCATCAGGATTCCCGCAGTGCCCCTAGACTCTAGTATCTGGTGTGTACATAAAGATGCAACTGAACTGTGCATATTCATATCAGCCATCTTCTTGCTGGCAAAGTAGTTCAGCTAATCATCATTGCATAGATGGTCAATAGAAAGGGTAAATCTTTACCAAAGATGAATCTAAGCAGGACCTAAATTTATGTCCTTGGAATCAGTCTCTGGAGATCATATTTGTGTCTACTGACTAAATAGAGATATTAGCAGAAAATTTAACCCAGAAAGTTGGTGACCAAAAGATGCGTGGTGTTGATATTCCCAGCCCTACTCTGTGTGTATAGATAAATTCACATTTCCACTGAAGACTCAGAATGCAATTTTACTGTTGTTATTTCCCACAAAGAAGTTAATTCAGTCCTGCTTCTTATGTCTGCGTCACATATGTTGACGTGAAGTCATTTGTGATCTAACCAAGTGCTCTTCCATCTAATCAGGAGATAACACCTAATAAGCAGCTTGCCAGGGATTTTTATACTACTCAGAGCGCAATCACAGCTGAGAAAAGGACTCTGCAAGGAAAAAAAACCCAGTTAAAGTGTTTGCAAAGCCCACAGCTTGTGTCTGTGATGTTATACATGGTTAACTTTCTCATGAACCTATTAAGGTATAGCTTTCACCCCAATTGAGCATTGTAGGAAACAGCTCATCCCCAGGGCATCATGCTGTGAGAGACCAGAGTCAGAAGGAACAGTTTTGTTAGCAGTAGTGAAGCACTTTGAGAAGACTTGTTTTCTTTCTGTAAAGTTATATAATGATGCTCATTGAAGCTTTTGTGAAGAACAGTTCAAGGTATGATAACGGAAAACTGCAATTAAAGAGAGTGCACCTTGAGCACTCAAAGGTCAAAGGGATTCTCAGGACAAAGCTGAGTAATGAAAAAAAGACTTCTCCTGGGTAGGTAAAGCAATAGGCCAGCACTCTGGAGACCTGTGCTTTTTTCCATGCAATTGAGACAGATCTTTGCTAGAAATTAGTTTTCATCTGCCATTAAAGGAATGAAGCAAAGACCTTTCACGTGGAAAGCTTTTTATTACCATGTAATTATTTTTTAAATGTACCTATTAAGACACTGTGCCCCTTATCAACAAGCTTCTGTCAATTTGTAGCTTAATAATGCGTACTATTTCACAATTTATTTACTGTATTATGAGGTAAGTGGGCTCAATTGTAGAGTAATAAGCTCTTCTGATTTAGAGGAATTAATGTTAACATGCATAGCCAGGGAGACTTGACAGGTTAAAACACTATTTATTTTTTCTTTGTCCAATTAAAAAAGCTGATACATATTATACTTTAAGGAATTCTGTAGTATGAAGGGCCTTTTTATAATTTGTGTGAGTGTTAACATTTTGGAGACCAATTAAAATCTTCCAGGCACTATTGTACAGTTTATGAGAAACAATGTGTTGGACAGAGAATAAGGCAGCTTGTATAGAATTAATGAACTAGAAATACTAATGGAAGGGATGTTTACCTTCTACTTTCTAAAAGTGAACAAGAAAAACCTTTGGTAGGAAAATAGTCTATTAAAAATTACTTAATAGTACCTAATCCTAATAACTTGATATTGTTATTGTGGGACATGGAATTGTGTTCCAAAAGTTAATTCTGAATTTAGAAATATTTTCTAGCATTTTCATTTTAATTTGGCCCACTTTGTGTTTGAATTTTAGATGTTGGCCTAGCAATAGACATGAAACTAATTTTGGGGGGTTCATTAAAGCTTCAAGATCCTTTCAAACCAATCACAACAGTCACTACACTGCCTACTTTAAAGCTGTAAAGATTAGCACTTAATTCCAAAGCTGACTGTGGTATGGCACACTCCTTTTGAAATACATGCCATCACAGCAGTATTGAAACAAGGACAACCTTAGCATTGTTTCAGGGAAGAGAATTTTTTTACAATGGGGGTGGTGAAACAATGGAACACATTGCCCAGAGAGGTTGTAGCCACTCCATTCCTGGAAACATTCAAGGCCTGTTTGGATGGGGTTCTAGGCAACCTGGTCTAGTTGAAGATGTCCCTGCTCATGGCAGAGGGGTCAGACTAGATGACCTCTAGTGGTTCCTTCCAATCTGAACCATTCTATGATTCTATGATTAGTGTATTTAACTTTTTGGCTAAGCTTCCTCCCCCCCCCGATTTAAGTTACCTCATATAACTAGAATGATAGTGTCTGGGGTCATGGCAGATGAAGCACAGCATATAAATTGGGAAAGAATCGTGCATTAATTTAATGGGGTCAAGGCTCTTCGATTGTTTCTTTGCTCCCTTAGAGAAACATGGACTATTACTTTCTCTTCTTTTCACATTGTCTATTTTATCTAACTGCAGCCTTTGTTGAAGAGGTTCTGCAACATATGCTTCTGGTTTAAGAAGCTGTCAAACTGCAACACTAGATTTTTGAAGAAAAACATGCTGACTGTGAGGAAACAAAACTGGAGTGAAAATAACAGCAGAGATAAACGAATTAGCAGAAAGAAATGATAGTGACTTTGATGGGGCTATATTGTTAAAAGTAGCCAATTCATCGAGTGCCTTTCTCTTGTGTAAAAATAAAATGTGAGGGAGAGACCCTCTTGTTTTCCATAAGTGTTTTTCTTTAAACAAAAATATTTCCTGGCACTACAGGAGCTCTCAGATCAGTATTTCTTTAGTCAGCATTATTCTTATGAAATAAGCTCGCTTAAAGGTCGCCTCAATTTTCTGCTTTCACTTTCTAGGTCTTAAATGAAAAGGAATGAATGTCCTGTAAGATGAATGCTGATGACCACAGCTGTCATTGCTCTCCACTGACTTGAATTTGTCCAGGTAAGGAGATATGGTGCTGCTCCTCTGAGCTTTCCTACTTTAGCTTTTCCTGTCCTAACAAGTTGCAAAAACCACAAAAGTGAGTGCTAAGCCATTCAGCTTCCATAAGAAATCCATTGCTCCACCTATGGCCACCTCAACCAGACACTTGTTGAAGTAAAGTGAAATTTTTTTGGCCCATAGCCCTGAAACTCTGCAGAGACATTGTGTTTCCTTTTGCAGGCAATGTAGCCAAGCAGGAGCAGATTGGAGAAGTGACACTTTTGGTATTGAAGATGAAATGACCACAATATCTGTGATTCATGGATTCTGCTTTGGAGTAATACTAGGTCTGGACCAGTGAATATAGTACCTATTAATAGCTGGTTCGTATTACATGCATCTTTCATGTTAGTTAAATCCAAAAGGAATCCAGTTCACGAGAGCAATTAGTGGGAATAACTGGGAGACTCCCTGCAGAAGTGCAATCCTGATTCAACCAACCAAATGTGTCTGAGTCCAGTACTGATCACTTACGATGAACTTGTGAGACTGGCAGATAAAACCTGAGGCAGTGATTTTGCTAGAAAGGAGGAAAACAAGATGTTTCCTGCTGTGGAGGAAGTCACTGCCACAGTCTTTTCCCTGATCTATTCTTTCCTCCTCTGCTGACTGTGGTCATACAGGGAAGTTCCCAAAAGGAAGAGGGCTGCAAAAATAGCCTGAGATTCTATAGCCTGAGATTTGCAGTGGACAGACTGTAGGAAGGCCTAAGATAATTCAAACATTGCATGTTGGGCAAACCAAGGGCTGAAGTAACAGTGAGGGGAGGGATTTGAAGCTGAAGTGAGGGGT
>VZRW01002778.1:323345-380595 GCA_013398125.1 Aegotheles bennettii
TGTCTCCCTGAGAGGGTCTTGTCTGACTTGCCAGTCATTCTATGCCTGTGGTTGCTCCTCTGTTTGCTGAGATTGCCGGTGGAGCTCTGTGCTTGCAGTATTGGCATCAGCCCTCACTTCTAGAAGCACTCAGCTCATCACTGCTGTCTGAAGCTGATTATAACTTTGTATCTTCTATTAGCATTGAGGGTAATATTAGTTCATTAGTATTATTCTATTAAATCTGTTTTCGTTTCAACCCATGGGTCTCCTTTCCTTTTCCTGATTCCCCTTCCCGGGTGGGGTTGGATAATAGAGCAACTGTCCAGCCCATGACACCAAAATTCAAGAATATCTATGGGATATTCTGTGTTGAATTTTCAATTTGATATTGCAATAAAATATTAATATAAAGAGCACAGAGGAGAGGAGACAGGAGGAAAGGGAAATCCCTTCTCACTAGAGTTCCTGTGCTCCCTGAGAGTACTCTGAAGAAATAACAGCTTATGCACAGGAGAACAGAATATCAAAGGGCCGGTTCTGTTTGAAGTCATGTTTTCTATATGGTGTGTCTTGGCCATGTGGTCAGTAGCACTGACTGCCGAGACAACACAGAGGAAAAGATTAACTGGGCCCTGCAGGTGAAACCTCTGTGACACAGAACAACATGAGATTGCTGAGTAATCGCTTAATTTCCTCTGAGTTGAATATTGTCCTTTTCATGTCAGAAAAGAAAAAAAAGAACAAAAGAATTTTCTTTGCAGGAGATAAGAAAAGAGCATGTTGCTTTTAATAAAAATTTCATTGTATCCTTGAAGAAAGAAATGTTTAATGAGGCAAAGAGAAAAGATCTCCAGATAACTGATTGTAATGGGGAAAGGAAGTTAAAAGAACTTAATCATCTGATAGTGATAATCTTTCAGGCTGGTGGTACTGGCAATATTGGAAAACAGCTGGTTTTATTTTTTTTTTAATAATGAAGCAAAAACAGTAGACAAATAAAAGTGCTTTTAGAACGAGTAACTAGCATGCTTAATTGCTTTTCCCTACAAATATAATTTAGCCCACATACCTAATAAGTTTCTGAAAGATAAAATATGAAATCAGCATTCATAGATTGGCGATAATTTAATCTCATAACTTTAAACGTGAGAACAAGTAAATTCACATGTTTAGAAGAGAGATTCCTCAGTCATCACAACATAAACAATTCCATTTTTTTTGTTGGATTAGAATGAAAGAAAATTAAAATTATTTTTTTCTTACAGAGAAATTACTCCATATTTCTTCAGGATAACATCTCCCTCATTTTCTTCTCAAACATCTGTTATTGTCTCTGACAAGTGGATTGTTGTGAATGCTTTCTCTCAGACTATACTGTTCTTGTAGTCCTAAAGACACAGAAGACTAACAGTGAGCAAGGTGTTATGGTTTTCCTGATAGCTTTGTGATTTGTTTTCATTAACATTAAACCACCCAGTTGATGTTTGCTTTTCACTATCCTCTCTTAAAGGCATTGTACTTAAGCTATTTTCAGGCACGTGCATCAAGTAGCTTGCAGCTTTTCTAGGATTCTGAGCTGAGATTATGAAATATCACAAAATGAAACTCATTTGTCAAATCAATGACTTCAAAATTAGATCAAGAAATGGTTTGAAGTAATCTACTCCTAATAAAACATGAGATGAATTATGAGGTACCTTACTCAAAGTATGTGTTTTCAACTTTTTAGAATAAATAATATTTGCACAAGGGTAAAAGTTGTGAAGGATTATAGCATGTATTTTTCATAGCCTAGCTTTTATGAGAATTTTTTTTATGAAAAAATGCTTTTCAGTGTTTCTCATCATTTATAAATTATGGCTTATATTAGTTTATATGGGCAATATTTAGTGATTTGTTCTATATAATAAATGCAAGGTAATATAAGGAGATGAAGTCAAACAGTTGGAGAAAGGTCTCTGTCAAATGAACCTGGCTTTTTACTTTTCCTACTATACATGTGTATACTCAAAGTTGACAAAGTGAACTAGCTGCTCTTCCCAGCTTTGATTCAAACAGAGAGATCCTTACACAGAAAAAGGTGTGAAAATACCTACCCAAATTTGGTCAAATTGATTTGTTCATTAATCTGGGAAACTGAAAATTGATCATCTAATCTGGTAGCCATGGGGTTTTTTAACCCTTTACTCTCATGTCTGCAAACCTATTATCTGTTCAGTTGTTACTCAGCTGAAAAAGCAGCTTCTTGCAACATAGACAAATGGCTATATTCTGCCAAAAAATCTAAGCAGCAACATGAGAATACAGCAAATCTAGGCCAGTGCTGACTTTCATGAGGCTGACTCAATGCCTTTTCAGATCAGTAGAAAATCATTGATTCATTTTTAATGGGCTTTTAATATAATTTATTGTTTATTGCAAACCACAGAGAAGATATTATATTTTAAGCACATCTTTACACTGAAGTAGATGCACAAGGTGGTGTGGTGGGATTCAGTCACTTTAGCTTCACTCTGGCAGGCCACATGCCTCTCCCAAATCCTCTGTTAGACCTGTGCTGAAGTCAAATGATTTCAGTTATTTCCTAATGGAAAACTGAATTACGTTCTCACTATCTGAACTACTATTATAGTTGCTGATAAAGAGGGATGCATTTTGCTTATTAAAAAACCCCACAACAACAAAATTAGGACTATTCTAGCTTTCTGTCTGCATCTTGCTTAAATTCAGTCTATTCTCCTACAGAAATAAGTTTCTGTAACCTCTGAAGACGTTTGTAATAATTTGCAATTATAGTGGAATGTATGGCCCTGCAAATATATGCAACATGACAGTTTATTGGACTTGGATAACTCTTACTCCAATTTTGCTCAAGCTTTTTTAAAATTAAAGCCCATGAATAGCAATTACTTTCAAACAGAATGCTAAAGTGTTGTATTCTAATAACTTGTCACCTTTCTTGCCTGTAAATAAGAATAAGATTACTATTGAGGAGCAGAGTTTAAATATTCCTTCTGATATAACTGGGTGGAAGTATCACAGTTTTAATATTAAAAAAAAAATGTGTGATGAGTTGGGGTGAATTCTTTGACATGTTGACAGATGTCAACCTTTGTAGTCAATGTGAGTGGAAAGCTTTAGAGCCTGGCAGAAAAAGGTTTGTGCTTTTCAGCATTGAGCCCTGGGTTGTAGGTGTTGCCTGTGTAACTGTGATGCGTGTAGGGAGGTAGACCCATGGCTCTTACTGTCATGCCAAGAGAAAATGGAGAATCCAAATTCCAAATCAATTATGAACTCTTAGGTATGAAATAAACACCTTAAAATTACCTACATATATTTTGGTAGCTCTCTATCCTGACTGATGTCAACTGGGGAGACTTCCCTGAATTCAGTGCGTCAATGAAGGTTTAAAGTTGGTGTCCGTAGTGCAGTGCAATGAACAGGAATGAGGGAAAGGCTTGAAGTTAGACAAGTGTTTATTTTTATTTTAACTAGGAGTTTTGAGCTAGTCTACCTCCTTTCTAGTCTTTCTGTTCTTGTCCTGAGCCATGAGCTTATTGAAGTGCGTTTGAAAATGGAGACCTGGGAGTACAATCTGTGAAATGTGGTGCATCAGACACGATGATGGAGACCACTGGGCTTAACTGGCTGAGCTGTACCTCTTTCTCTTCTTCCCCAGTGATATCCACTCCTCTTATCTCTGTCCTTCAAAGGAAAAAGATCAGAAGCTGAGGTGCAGTAACAAGAGAGACGATTTTTCTTTTTTTCTTTTTTTTTTTTTTTTAATCCCTTTTGCCTTATTGGCAATGAGATGGCTGTCTTATAAAGCTTCTGCATGAACCCAAGAGACAAGAAGATTTATCTGAGTTACAGAATAAGAAATGTACTGAATAAAATAGCTGTCAGGGCAGAGTGAAAAAGTCCTGGTTTTATTTTCCTGTCATATTTGTGCAGAACTCTATGGTTTGATGGTGTTTCTTTTTTTCTTAGTTAGGGTTTTTTTGGCACTCGAAGTTAATGGAAAAAAGTCACATGTCCTCTTCCACACAGCTCTTTCTTGATTGTGATCTGGATGAATTCCAACAGAAATCTGGAAGGAGGTGCCAGTCCCTAACAGTGCTTCCCAGATGTCAATACTGGGTCAATACTGTTTAACATCTTCATTAATGGTGCGGACAATGGGTCAAAGTTCATGACTCTCTCAGAGTTCACAGATGATACAAAACTGGGAGGGGTGGCTGATACACCAGAAGGTCCTGCTGCCATTCAGAAGCACCTCAACAAGCTGGAGAAGAATTGGACTGAAAGGGACCTCAAGCAGCTCAACAAAGTTCTACATCTGAGGAGGAATAACCGCCATGCAACTGTACACACTGATTCAATGGAAAGTAGATCTGAAGAAAAGTACCTAGGGGTCTGACCTGGTGGACAGCAAGGTGGACATGAGCACCAGTGTGGTCTTGCAACAAAGGTGACCAGCTGTATCCTGAACTGCATTAGAAGGAGTGTTCCCAGCAGGTTGAGGGAGGTGATCCTTCACTTCTAGTCAGCACTGGTGAAACACATCTGGAGTGCTGGGTCCATTTCTGGGTTCCTCAGTACAAGACAGATATGGACTTAGAGGAGCGAGTCCAGTGAAAGGCCATGAAGATGATTAAGAGGTTAAAGCATGTGACATAGAAGGAAATGCTAAGAGAGCTGGGTCTGAAACTTGTATGTCTTTGCTCTTCCATTCTTCAGGAAGCTGCAGCCTGCTTCATGCTGCACCACACTGCTCATTACCCACTCCATTTGCTTCAGAGAGTCCTGAATAGCACACATAAGTGAAAGCTGAGTCCTTGCCCTTGTTTGTCTTTTCACTTCTCATTTGACCTGTCCGCTTCTTTGTTGCTGACCTTGACCTAAATGTCACTGCAGACTCAATGAAGGTCTGCCTTTGGCACTCAGGGGAGTTGAAACTCCTTCCTAACACCTCTTTGAACCGGTGGCCAGAAAAGGAGCTGAAAGTAAACAATTAAACCCCCTCAAACAGCACCATTGTGGCCCTGGGGAGGTCAGGTCAGGTCAGGTCTTGGAAGTTAATAAAACTGTGTTGTGTCAACTAGCAACTCTGTTGAAAATATCACAGTTTAAGAAACAGAAATTGCTTTGTCATCTTTGCCATTGCTTTTCTCTACACTTTGTGTTTTCCTCTCTGTTTCTCCTAAAGCAAACAGGATTTGACATCAGTAACAATAATAAGCGGAGCACTACAGCAGATATCACACCGTACATTTCCTCCCCCAAAGTATCATCTATGGCACCACTGAATGATAAGCTGGAAAGTCCTGTTCTCCTGTCAGCTCTTAGCTTCAACATCTATAGGGAATCACAATGTTCAGTTAAAATGCAAAGCAGATTTAGTACTTTTATTTATCTTTTTTTCTTTCGTTGCATCTTAGTATAAGAATAATAAATGCCGTTGACTATTTTCCCAGTAACAAAGGGGATCAAGGTCTCTGTATTCACAATCTTAACCAGTAGTTAACTGCCTAGACCTGTTGCACAAGAACACAAGCTGAGAATTTGATACACAATTTGATACTTAACAAAAATAAAGAGCAAGGTAAGTATATTTCTCTCCTAATACTCACGTGACTTCTAGTTCTTGAACGTGATGATGTTTCTATGAATTCCTATATATCACACTCTTCCATTCACTTGTCTAGTGTTACTGTCAGGCTGTAGAAACTTTTATTGCCCACCACATGTTTGTCCAGGAGTTCCACGTTTGTGAAAGGCTGAAAGGACTTACTGCTGCATTACCTTGACTAGAGGTATTCCCTGCTGAAAGTATACTGCACTTTGGGCAATTCTTCTCTCAGTACTATCAAAGCATTACAGAAACTGCACAAAAGGTGAGGATCTGGTCCCCTAAACTGCAATTTCTCTAATCCTATTACTTACCACACATTACACCATCATCTGTTGACCAAATATATTCATGACACTTGAGAGATTTATTTATTCTCCTTAAGCCTGTTCTTTCCTATTCCATTGTGTTACAGCAATTAGTGGCAATTTGACAGCTTGTTGGCTACCAGTCCTTGACGGAGAGTGAATCACTCGCAGTGACATCAGGGAGATTCCTATCATCTCAGAGATTTATTGATGTCATTACTGGAGGTGATACATGGCCACTTGGGAGAAGCAGTTTGAAAAGATATATGCACAGGTAGGTAGATGGAGGGGGACAAAACAACATAATTAATTTCAAAGCTGAACTAGGTTTATTCTGTATGATGAATTGATCCTTTGTGGGGGGCCTAAGAGGAGCACTGTGCTGCTTGAAATTCTTCTACTTTTGATTTCAGTGCCTTGTATCTTTAAATATCTAAAAACTGCACCTGTTTGCAGTAATGACAGCCATATAATTTCACAACCTATCAAAGGCTTACTGGCACTGGGGCTTGGTTGTAGAGTTCACCTAAAGTTCTGGTGATTAATTTAAGTACCTCTTCATACACCCAAAAGTATTGTGCAGATAGAGTTCCAACAAAGCCATGACTCTGCTGTGACTTTCTGAGGGCATTCTATATCCTGAAAATACAGTGAAAATATGGCTCTCATAGCCATGTAACTTACTGTCTCTTCATAGGATAACACAGATTACATTCATGAGCTTAATTTTCTCGAACAAACAAGAAAAAAATCTTTTCTTCTCTTCTCTTCTCTTCGCTTCTCTTCTCTTCTCTTCGCTTCTCTTCTCTTCTCTTCGCTTCTCTTCTCTTCTCTTCGCTTCTCTTCTCTTCTCTTCGCTTCTCTTCTCTTCTCTTCGCTTCTCTTCTCTTCTCTTCGCTTCTCTTCTCTTCTCTTCGCTTCTCTTCTCTTCTCTTCGCTTCTCTTCTCTTCTCTTCGCTTCTCTTCTCTTCTCTTCGCTTCTCTTCTCTTCTCTTCGCTTCTCTTCTCTTCTCTTCGCTTCTCTTCTCTTCTCTTCGCTTCTCTTCTCTTCTCTTCGCTTCTCTTCTCTTCTCTTCGCTTCTCTTCTCTTCTCTTCGCTTCTCTTCTCTTCTCTTCGCTTCTCTTCTCTTCTCTTCGCTTCTCTTCTCTTCTCTTCGCTTCTCTTCTCTTCTCTTCGCTTCTCTTCTCTTCTCTTCGCTTCTCTTCTCTTCTCTTCGCTTCTCTTCTCTTCTCTTCGCTTCTCTTCTCTTCTCTTCGCTTCTCTTCTCTTCTCTTCGCTTCTCTTCTCTTCTCTTCGCTTCTCTTCTCTTCTCTTCGCTTCTCTTCTCTTCTCTTCGCTTCTCTTCTCTTCTCTTCGCTTCTCTTCTCTTCTCTTCGCTTCTCTTCTCTTCTCTTCGCTTCTCTTCTCTTCTCTTCGCTTCTCTTCTCTTCTCTTCGCTTCTCTTCTCTTCTCTTCGCTTCTCTTCTCTTCTCTTCGCTTCTCTTCTCTTCTCTTCGCTTCTCTTCTCTTCTCTTCGCTTCTCTTCTCTTCTCTTCGCTTCTCTTCTCTTCTCTTCGCTTCTCTTCTCTTCTCTTCGCTTCTCTTCTCTTCTCTTCGCTTCTCTTCTCTTCTCTTCTCTTCTCCTCTCCTCTCCTCTCCTTTCTTTTAGACCACAAGTCTGATCCTTACAATTGCTGAATAATTTGGTCCATTTAGAATAGGCCATTCATTATAGTAGCTATAAAAAATATTTAATACAAGTAGCAACAAGGGTTAGATGCTTGCTAGAAATATTTCTTGGTTTTATACTGGAGGATATGGTAATGCACTTAAATTGCCTTCCAAAAGCTATTGTCAAACTTATTTTAATATATTCCCATTATTTGGTTCCTGGTTTGTTGCAAAGATACAGTGCACTGAAAAAAATCTTTCATCAGTCATAAGAGTGACTTCTTTCAAATGATGAAAGAAAAAATATCTCAAATTACAGTATTTTTTTAATAAACAGGCTTTTCCTATTTAGAAATAGGTTTTCAGCAGCCTTGTGTTGGTTTTAGATTAAGTCTTTTTATAGGTGACCAAGTGACATAAACTCAAAGACTAACTTCTTTGTGCTGCAACATAAATGAACAGTGAGGTACCCCTGGATAATTATGAGCTGATATTATGTTCCTAGCATATAGAAAATAACTTCACATCAGTATCTTTATCTACTAATAAAAGTATACAAATTCAAGAATCATTCTCATGTGCTAATGAAGGGGATGCATGTTTTCTGCAAGAATCTATGGCATTTCATGAGTATGCTGAGATAAGGATGTATTTTTATTTGCCATGGGAAAGTATGCTGATCCTTTTCTTTCCCTTTACCGATCTCCTAAACATATATCCAAACTAAGCTTCCTAAATTACTGATCCTAAGAAGAAGCCTGACAGGTAGTTGCACTTGCATTGATTTAATTACTGTGACAAGTTTGACATGTCCAGCTTGGATCTGATTGTAAAGACTCTACACTAGGGAAAAATAAATTATGACATTACAAAGAGATCTGTAGTCCCTTTCTACCTCCTCCGATAGCTTGATAGGAGTGTCCTGACACAGGACAGACTGCAGATGTATCCTGGAGATGTTTTGCTCCTGTCTAAAGCTAACAGACTTCAGGAGGGCAGGATATTGGCAGAGGAGAGCACCAGCAGTCGTCACCAGCACAAGGGTAAGTTACTTGACTTATTTTGCTTTCAGGGTTGCAAAGAAAGAGGAAATTACTTGATAGGCACCTCTGCCTTCCTTTTTCTTCCTTGTCCTCTCTGTTTGCCTCCAGGCAAGTTGGGAACTGATGTTCCTGCTAATATGAAACTCAGACTACATATAAGCAGAGTGTCCAGCTTGACTCGTGTTCAAAGACACTGCTGTTGCACCGTGTCCTCACTGTCATTCAGGTCACAAAGTGAGGTCAAATGAATGGGATCAGGAACATTTCTGTGATTTCTTTTCATTTGGAGACTCACTGTTAAGGCAGCAGAGTTGGAACACACTCTCTGCCAAACTATTTAAAGCATTATAAGAACTCTGCAGCTCATGGTGGCCTCTTTTCCTGCTCAACCTGAATTTTTTCCTTACCTCAGCAATGCTCACTGAAAAATACCAATCTGACAAAACCAAAGTGCTTCACGAGAATACATTGATTCTGTCCATACTTCCAAATAAAACCAATCGGGAATATGGACCAACTGGCCACCCTGTGTCCCGTCTCATGTGTTTCCAATCCTCCTTGGATTCCTGGTATATATTTTCCCTCTCCACCAAGCCGGGGCAGTTTTGGTGTTCCCCTGCCATGTTGCTCCCAGTCAGGTGGGCTGCTGTGGAGGCTGGAGGCACCAGCATGAGCCATGGCCAGCTCCTGTGCCCTGCTGACCACCTGCACGAGCAGCTGGGGAGCAGATACATCTGTGGTATGGCTCAGCTCCCCCTAGGCTGCTTGGTTTTCTGGTCTTTTCCCCAGCAAGCTGGATAAATGAGGGGAAAGATATTTGCTGGCTGTGCTTGACTGGCTCTGAAACAACACAATGCAGTGAAATTCTGTAATCTTTTTGGTTGCTTTTTTTCTTTTTCTTGTTTTTTTGTTTTTTTTTTTAAATTCTGATGTAAGATAACTTTGTTTTCTAAGATCATGTGTTCCTTGGAAAATTTTAGTGTTGATTCCCAATGTGCTGGGAAGAGATTAAGAAAATTACATTTTAATTCTTTCTTGATAAGGAACTATGTATCTTAAACTTTCTCCCTACTGCTTGTAGAGGATCAAAAGATGTAAGGAGTTGTCTTAGCAGGAATAATCAGATTGGGAAAGTTAGTTGTGAAAATTAGAGATTTTCTTTGTCCTTGATGTGCATCTTCTTCACATTGAAATTGCAAAAGGATTTAGCAAGTACCCTTTCTGTTTGTTTTTTTTTGGTTTGGTTCTGTTTTGGGGTTTTTTTGTTTGTTTCACAAGGTTCAGAAAAGGCCTTTAGACAGAATTGAATGAAGGAATTGAATTTTTTATTTTATTTCTCTATTTATTTTTATTAATTGACGGTTTCCCAACTTACTCCTTCCTTCAGCAGTTTGCCTGCTAGGTTCCTGTAAGCACTTTTATAGTTAAAACAATCCAGAAGATTGAAAAAACCCCACAAGATCAAGCAATGAATTAAATCTCTTTCCTCAAACAAAATGTATTTTCATTGTTTGGTTCTATGTTTTTCAGAGTGAAGGTTGGGACATATTCAATTTCTAATTGAGTTCAATGGTTAAGCTTTCATTCTAATAGAGGAGTACTATCTAAACATCTGTCACCAGTGCATTTCTGTTATGTACTGCTGGAACCATTAGCAAAAATGACAGGGCTGAAATCCACTATCAGAATGATTGCAGTCAGCAACTGAGTTTTCTCTTTTTTTGCATGTGATAATTCATTTGTCTGATCAAATGAGTTCGACCCTAGAAGTTCTTTGTATAAATTGTGTTATACACATAGGTTTAAAAAATTATAATAAAGAAAATATACAAATGAAGTCTCATGAAATCTTCAGAATGAATAAGTCTACATTACAAATTGCTTCAATTTTCTGATAAAGGAACAAACTATAAAGATGTTTTGTTTTCCTGGGAACACATGAAAAATGTTTTCGTTTTAGTAATATGGAAGCTCTTTGCATGTTCTTTTCCTTGATATAATCCTATGCTGAAAAAATATTTTATTTATATATTTATTATGTAGCACAGATTCTGTCTGAAAACCACTTCTTTCTTGTCAGGGTACATCAAGAAATCCAGCATCCTTTCTTTTTTTAGTGCTTGTTGTTTACAACTTTGATAGTTCAGTTCAAGAAAATGTGATGTTAACAGGGAAAGGGAAAGGGAAGGAGAAAAAGATTTTTATTAGCATAAGGCTGGCATGAAGTTGGCACAAAACAAAGCAGAAATCTTGGGTGAAGCTTGGCACAGGCCTGAGTCACAAGGAGTGGAGGAAGTTGCATGTCTCTATTTGAATAGGGCTGAAGGGGCTGGGGTAGGGATCCAGCCCCATATGTCCCAGCTGTCAGCTCTAAACCTTCACTGTTGGAGTTGGGTCTTGTCTTTGTTCACCCTCAGTTTCCATTGCTGAACCCAAGAAAAAACTCCTTTCATCAAAACTGGCATATTCTCACACAAAAACCTTCCAATTTTGCCAAATAAATAATTTTTTATAGTAATACAAATTCTCCTGTAAAGTAGGAGAATGATTTAACCCAGCATGCCGAGCTGCAATTTTTCAGCATTTTGTCATTCAGCCTCCATCATGAACATCAAAGCACCATCCAAGGAGACTGGCCAATCTCAGCAAGACTCAGGGTGAATAGGGAGGTGAACTAGAAATTCCCACCAGCTGAGTGAGTGACCCAAGTCCTGTAGGACCTGAGGAGTGCCTTTGGCTTCTCTGCAGTCAAGGGACTGGGCAAAGCAGTCAGGTGTTCCCAAAAGATGCTTTCCCAATGGGCAGGACCACAGGGTATTCTGTAGTGGGATTTTATGTACATAGCAGTTTCCATGTTCATTCCTCTTAACTCCCACATGAAGGGCACAGTAGGCATTTTCCTAATGAGCAGCTGTTTTGTTCTCTTACTCTGAATTTAACTTCCTACAAATGCCTGTTGTGATTAGAGAATATAATCCAACAATGTAACAATCTGCACAATCACTCCTCTTATGCCAAATCCTGAAGAAGGTAATTCCCAAAAGAAAACGGAAAGAAATGTGACACTGTCTTCTCCTCTGTGTTGTTTGTCTCATTAAAATCATCACAGCTCTTAGGATAATAAAGATTTTGTCAATTTTGCACCTCATTAGTCTGGTAATCCACAGTAGGAGAAGTGTTCTATAATAACTTAAAGTATAACTCACTAATTGAGGTCAAACCCTCATTATAAGCATGGAGATTGCTCCATCACTAGCTTAGCTAGTTGTCTAAATAGTATTACATTGCTCATTTCTTTGTTTGTTATAAAACATAGTTATAGCAGAAAAGAAAGAAGTGCCTTGTATTTGTCTTACAGCTCATTGCAGTGTATTTCCCAACGGAGAAAAGAAAGATCCTTAATCCTTATGTGCTCATGTGGAATTCAGGGCCTAGACTGTGCAATGCTCATGTAATGCATATGGAAAATTAGACCCTTCAGAGAGGTGACCTAAAGGTGTGTGTTGAGTAAGGAGCTTGTCTAAAGCCACTGGGGTAATCATGCAAATGCATGCGACAAATCTGATTCCCTCCTCTGGAGTTGTTTTCATCCTTTTAGGGAAGACTTAGGTGCCCAGAGATAACATGAAAACTATACACCCTATTTGGAAGGTTTCTTGAAGTATCCAGTTGAAAATAAGCTGGTGGTCTTGATGGCTAGACCGCTCTCAGCACAAGGATTGGAGTGGTTCAGGTACTCTAGCCCAGAGAGGCTAAAAGTTCTTCTTTTTGAAAAGCACCCTAACCTCTGGGCGATAAAGTGGGAGACAAGGCAGCAGGGTACCTTCATGCCATCTAGTTGAAACTGGAACACGGTCCACTCAGAATTGCTAAATAATGTGGCTAGTTGGAGAATGAACAAAATGCAAGCTGGCTCGGTTGCCAAGTCATTAGTTTAGTGTTTGGCAGGCCTGTTTTTTGGTCTCTGTGCTGAGAGGAAAAATCTGTAAGAAGCCTGGCTTATCCCAGAGTTAAAAGGAAAAATTAAATATGAATGAAAGAGAAAAAAAGCAGCATGACACACTGACTCTTATCATCCACTGTTTTGCTTATACTTATATTTCCACATGCAGGAAAATATTTAAAGGGTTCACTCCCGCTGTTATAGAGCTCTTTGCTTTCCAAAGGTGAAATGATTATGTTTCAGCAATAACAACACACAGATAATGACTCAACCTTTTTCCTGGAATTTCATATCCATTATATGTCTTTTCAGATAGCATTGCCAGTTATGTATAATTTCATACCACTCTTGATGGGGAGCAGTATTTTGGCTGTAATGAAGTGTATTATTCATTAGTACTTTATTGCTGATAGCTTGTTTGGTAGTGAGAACCCAAGTTCCCACTGTGTATCATTTTCCTTTATTGCTGTGATTATCACTGGGTAATCCAGTGTGATTCATGGATTAAATTTGATTTTATTGTTGTAGGTATTAGCATGATAAATAATGGTGAAAGACATGGAGATCGCACTAATTCAAACCTTAATTAGCTGAGCTGTTTTTACCAGTTTTACTTAGTCATTTTCTTATTTCACAGCTCTAGTGAGTATAATTGCAAAGAAAAACTAGCAGTAAGATAATACAGAAGTACTGCAGTGGTGGATAAATATTCACCCTAAATTTTATCTGTAACAGGCTTCATGCCTTAGTGGAGCATGTGTTAAACCAGTGGTCTAAGCCTGACAGCCCTGAGCATGGGAGTCCACACCATTACCCCTTTCAGCTGTTTACAGGAAGAACTTCTTACCAGGATGTGTTTGGACATGGGCTGACTCCCGTACACTCTGCAGTGAGCACACTTGCTGGGCTCATCCATATCCCCAGGGCCCCATCTGGCAGATCTGCAGCACAAAGGGATGAAGAGGCAGAGTGGCGAAGGACTTTGGACTTATTTACAAAAGAGTGGAACCCACTTTACAGGTCCTTTGGGGAAAAAAATATCTTCTGTTAATACACATTTTTGTGATTACAAACCTTGGCATCCAAACAGAACTGCCTAAATCCAAACTAAACACCTTGCTGCTGTAAATTGTTCAGTAGCATATTAAAAAAAATGCTTATTTCATTTATTTTTTCCCCCCACAAATTCAATTTTAAAGCTATCGCAAAATGTCAGAGATTTGGAAATACATTCAGTTTTCAGTGCAAATTTAAAGCCATTACCCATCTCTTCTTCCTACACACACTATTTATTTTCTAGTTGGGGTTCTTCTTTCCTGTACATGTTCCAAATGGTTTCTGGAACTGATCCTTCACATCAAAAGCCTTATGGTTTTCAATGTGACTGACCACTACATCTACAGATACTTTTCCTCTCATTGCTTCCAATTGCTAAGGCTGCAGCTCACAACAGAAGTTCTTGCTGTGTGTTTCTAATGCTTATACATTTGATTCCTACGCAGTTTACGCCAGCCCTTTGGATTAGCTGGTTCTTTCTGTATGCAGCAATATTCTTCTGCATTTTTAATGTTGGCGCACTGCAGTTTTGCTCCACAATTGTATTTTAGTTCTTGTAAGAAATAGTTGCATTGTTGTATGTTCTCCTTTTCCCCCATCAGGGAAATAATGGTGGAGGTGAAAAGGATTTAAATCATTATTGAATTTACTACATCTCCAATTTACTCATGTTAGTGTCTTTGTCCCTGTAATTGCTGATCACTTTTTGATTCTTTCGACAATGCTGCATTTATTATAAAACCAGAATTTTACATTTTCGAGGCAGGTGTGTTTGGTTGATCCAGGTGGTTTCACTGGTGCAGTGGGATTGCACACACAGTTACAGCTTTTAGCTGAGAGTGATAAACATTCACACTGACTAATGGGAGGATACAAGAGACAACTGCTGCTCTGAGTGTATGGTTACACAGTATAGGAGCAGGTAACACAAGCTTTTTAAGAGGTACAGCAAAGACAGGTATGGGATCCTCAATGGTTCTACATTGATCTAGGTAGGAGAGAATCTGATGTACAGTTTTTTTATAAGAATACACACTGTTTTCTTAAGGAATAATATCTTCAATTTTAAAAGAAGATTGAGCAGGTTTTTGTCTTTACAAGTATCTGAGCTCCAAGGAATAAAATGTATTTAAATTGGTCTCCATTGCAGTTCTACCCCTTCCTCTTCCTAGGTTTTAATAATTTTAAAATTATTTTCAACAGCTAAGCCTTCCTCTGTGCTGAGGCAATTAATTCATAGTTGCCCGGATGTGAAGCCTTCTGAACATCCTTTCAGCAGTCTAAGGAGGCTGGAGAGGTTTGCTGAGAAGATGTGTGTGCGAGAACTTGTATGTTCTCTCCTTGCAAAGCTAGGAATAAACATAACATTGCTAGAAAGAGCAGTCAACCTCTGCTCCCAGGCCAAATCCAGTCTGCACAAACAGTACAGCTGCCTGATGGCTGATTCTTTTTTCAAGTTTGTTAAATTAGAGGGAGAAGCATGGCGTTTAAAATACAGCAACCTGGGTTGGCTGTTTTATTGCATTGATGTTAGGACGAACTAGACTTACAGCAAATCTTGTCACAAAATGTTTCTTTACAAGGCGGATTTGTAATGAGTGAATTTGATGGCAGAAGGCTGAAAAACAAGACAAATATTGATTGCAAATGCCAAAAGACACAAGAATAGAGCAGGGATAGGTGTCAAGTTCTGCTGGGAATGCTATGATAGGTATTAAGCCCTTGTGTTCAGCTCAATGCTATCCAAATGAAAATACCATGATGTAGGCAGCCATACAAACATTAATGGCCCACGAGGGGGAACAGACAATTCCTGTGCATTCACTACAGGCAGGTAAATTATTTGCATGAAGCGGGCATGCTAATTTAGTCCAGGAAAGGGGAAAATAAATCATATCCCAAAGTAATGACCTCTCAAGGTCTCCTGTAGAGATGCTCTACTGGATTCTGATTTCATTTGCACAGACAGAAGTTGCTCAGTTGGAGTCAGCAGAGATAAGCATCAGACCCACAGAGGTCCTAAAGATGATTTCACATGATTTTGTTGTTAAAAAGCTTGTTTTCCCTTATTGTGCAATATTTTCCTCTCACAGAATCTGAAGCTGAAGCTCCAGGACTGCAGAGAGAATGAATAACAAATACAACCAAAGAAGGCAGTGGGTAAGAAATCCTGATTTCAGGGGCAAACATGTTCTGTATTCAGAATGCATGATTCCCTGTTCTTATTCAGGATGAATTGTAGTTGCACCATTAGGAGTGGCATTCAGAGATTTTATATTGAAAATAGTTGAGTTTTAATGTGAATTGCAGATAGACATACATGCTACATTCCCTCCCCCCTTAGATACTTGGCTGTATGCCCCTGTGACAGTTAGGAAGGCAGAGGTAACATGGCACCACATTAGAGATAGCTTTTGAACCAACTTAGAGGTGCTTTTGAACAAACTAATTGGAATACACAGGAGGAAGGTGTCCATGGAATTATAGTCATGAAATTAAACCAAAAGCAAAGAAAAATATTTTACTTGAAGTGGCATTTAGTGTCAACAGATTCTTTTCCTCTCAATATAAATATTTTTACTATCCTTAAATACACAATTCCCACAAACCCAGTTAATTATTCCGAGTAGCACTTAGGAGTTTTTCATTTTAGCCCATTTTTGGTTTGATTTCTAAACAAACAACAGTGCTGTAACATGAAATAATATGTTGATGTTATTTTGAAGCTCATGTTATTTTGTCCTCATCTCTTCAATGTTTTTCTGTAATAACTGCTGGGCTGCCATTAGCTATCAAGAAGTTTGGCATAAATGCCATGAAATCCCACACTGGAGCACTGAAGTTGAGGTACTGGATTGCTGAAGCAGCTCCTATCGCTACATTTTCTATGCTGCAAGAAAAAAGTGCCAGGAAATTTACCATATACAGAGGTAAAATAAAAATGTTCCCCTTCTAAGTCAACTACAAGCCTCTCACTTGCAAGGAAGATTTCCATGTAGCCTTGGAAAAGGTCAATATTACTGCCTGGATATGAGATGCTGCTCTGGTGAGCACTCAACAAAATGTGTCCTTTTTTTTATTTTGATCTTGAGTAGAAACAACCTGGTTACACAAGGAAAAAGAAAACAGATCCCTGTTATGGAGCAAATGTTCAAAAGAAGTTAAATTGTAGAGCTACATGGGGATAAAATGTTAGATTTTGAGAAGGCAGAATGGCTGTGCTGGAAACATCCATTGACTGATTAATAATCAGCCCTTGAAATCTTCTTGAAAAGTGCAGGTCAAAATATTTGGTCTAAAATCCTTTGCAATTGCTAGAAAGACTTCTGAACTCCTTCAGTTCAGTCCTGTGAGAGCACTTTAACACTGAAAATCCCTCTAATGACAGTGACAGGGAGACTGCAAAATGTACAGGCAGGCACTCCCCATCAAGTGATGGAGACTGGGAACCCAGCCTTACGCCAGCTTCCTCATAATCCTCTAAACATGCTGTGTCAAGCAGCTGTGTGAAATGTGGGAAAAAAATCAAGAGGTCAAACATATTTCTCTCCATTGACTTGAAAATTTTGCTGGGATTGATGCATAACATTTTGTCATATTTTTTTTTTTCCAATTTATTTTAGCCAAGCTGTTAACTCATTTATTTGGCGTTCCAGCAGTCTGGAAGCATGAGCTGAATGAAATGACCATTTTCCTGAGCATTTTTATAGTGAGATGTAGTCACCAAGATACACAGTGTATCTTGACCCGTCAGAGATTTATATTTCTTCCTAAGATATAGTCATGAACTAAGAATAAGATAATTGAATTTTTTTGGATGAGCATATCAGGAGATACTTTCAGCTGTTTGTTTGTTTGTTTTTTTAAAGAAAGTATTTTGTTTGCAAAAATATTAATGATTTTTTACTTGAAATATTCTTCAAAACCCTATGTTACTGCAAAGTTTGCATGATGTGTTCTATGGAGAAAAGCAATTGTGTTTTTCTGCCACAATGTACTGACAGAGAGATAATCCAATTATCTATTACCAATATATGTTAATTAAAAAATGTAACACGCCAAAGGATAACTCATCCTTTTTGATTACTTAGTGTCTTCGTATCACAACTTGGATTTTACCTTGTTATTTCACCATTTGTGCAGGGAAGTAGTGGAATTAATGCACAGAAGCACAGACAGCACCTATTCAAGCCTGGTGCAATTTGCAAAATGCCCTGTTAAAAGCCAGATCTTCTTATATACATAAGGTTTTGCAGTGACTATTAGGGGTACCTGCTGGCACACTACATAATTGAACAGGGACTAGTAATGTGCTGACGTTTTTCAGAGTGCATTGTGTTTTGATAGCAGCTATTAATGTCCTAAAAGAGGGTTACAATAAATTGACTCTTCCTAGATCTATGAAATAATTCTACACTGGATTGCCACTCATTTCATATAGAGATGATTACAATGTTTAATTATACTCAATACCACACCGGGGAGTAGATGGACTTCTCGAATGACAGCCTCTGGCAGCATTGGACAAGCTTCTCATCTGTCCTTGATTTAGTGAAGCCATGTGTGAAGTTTGAGGAAATTCCTAGACTGCTCTATAGAAGGAATCCATAAACAAAAAAACCTTGCTAAATCTTGTGTACTCCGGAAAGGGATGAGCTTTTCTGTCTAACACGGGATGCCTAATTAGCAGAGGCCTTTGTGGAGACAAAGACCCCTGATGGGCCAGCAAGATAAAACTGATAACAGTCCTTTGTCTGGAGGAGCCATGATTGCCCAGAGGGTGACCTTTTCCTCATTTACCTACACAAAGCTGACCCCCCCGTCTATGTTAATGAAGATTTTGGTGTACATGCTATACACATATGACTACAGCACTCGTCTCTCCACCCAAATCATACTACATGTCACCTGTGAGTGGGAACCTTGTAGCTTTGAGGATAAAAGCCGGGGAACAGGACACATCAGACACATCTCACTTACACACACCTCACCTTCACACACATTCACGCACTCTCACATCACAACCACACTCACACATTTACAGCCGAGAACAAGAAGAACCAACAAACCAGCCGACGGACTGTGTTCTCTTCCTCTATTCCAGGCAGAAACGTCTATCTGGGTAAGCATTTGTGTCTTTCACCTTTGGAGTAGAAGTATCTCTGGGTTGTATTATTTACTATTGGTGCTAGCAATATTATTGATAGTGTTTTGCAGTCAGTGCATTTATCAACGGCAATTCCCAACCTGTTGTATCTGTCACCTTAATAAACCCTATTTTTGCAACTTTGTGCATCTGTTTCGGTGCAAGTCCTTAGGACTCTGATACAGACAAAGTCATCTTCTTATGACTTTGTGAATCTGTTTCGGTGCAAGTCCTTAGGAGGACTCTGGACAGACAAAGTTTGCATCTTACAGCTTTGTGCATCTGTTTCGGTGAAAGCTCTGAGTGGGGCTCTGGGACAGACAAAATTGGCTTCTTATGACTTTGTGAATCTGTTCCGGTGCAAGTTCTTGGTATAGAACTCTGGACAGACAAAGTTATATCTAAACCTTGACTCAATGGGAGGGTTTTCCCCCAGCCACCTCGCAGAGGTTTTCCCTTTCTCCTCTCCCCCCTTTTATTAACGTGGCACAATGCCAGTTTAGAGCTGCTGTATCTCTGACCTGCCAATAGCTTTAAAAGAAAAAGTTTTATGTAAAAGTGATTAAAGTCCTACTAGGATATAGCCACCATGCTGAAAGAAGTCTGGTCAGGCCTGCTACTATCCGAGTGTCACCCACTATCACAGTTTGGAAAGATTCTTTTACTAGAAAAGTAGGTAAAGGCTGAAGTTTGATAAAGATTTTCTATCACAAGGCAAAATAACTAATCAGAAACTGAAGCTCGTTTTGTGTTTGGTAATTCACATTAATTTTATTTAGTAGCAAAACTCAGAATAGTTTCAGTAATGCTATATTAACATTTTAGTTTGGATCAAAAATGCGTTTTGAATAAAATTGTATGTTTCCTCCCATTTATGGTATTTTGCCTCACATGAAGGAATGCTTTCAAAACCTGCAAATGAGTTTTCTTTTGATTAAACTAAACTAGAATTTCCCCATTGGGAGACATTAAACCAACAGGGGCAGACTAAATCTAATCTGAAGTAATCCCCTTGCCCCAGAAATGTGGCAACAGGATCTCAGAAACCTGGCACTGTCTTCTGTCTGCGGTTAGATCTGCTCTCACTGGCCTGCAAGACTTGTTAGTATTAACACAGTTTTGTCATCCTGGTGCTTATTAAGACATCTTCTGTTGCTTCTTTCTTTCAAATCTGCCAGTAGTTAAAAGCTTTCAGACAAGTTACACATGATTTTTTCCAGTCCTCTGCCTTCGAGCTATTGTGCCAGCCATTTGTGTCTAACTGGAAGAATGGAAGTATGGAAATACCAGACATAAAAACACAGAGGGGGATGGTTTTAAAGTTAAATCAATTAATTCCACTTGTCTAGCTCTCTCTTATGAAAAATGTCTAATTGGATGCAGGCACTTAGTTGAGCAGCAATGACCTCCAAACCTCATCACCACAGGCTGCAGGCAGCGAGGGATGCAACACCTGGCTCGCCCCCACCTCCGAATCAGCAGCACTCATGACTGGTGTTACCTGACAGCACTGACTCCTCTGTGGAGCACCCACTTCAGAAATTGTATTTCCCAGTTTTCACAGCTAGCTGTCTTCTTGGATAATTAAACCTGATGGTAATCTTAATATCCTTCATATGCCTTATGGAAATCTCTTCTGTTTGGAAAGCAATCATCCAGGCCAACTTCTGGTACAGAAAAGCAGTGCTTGCATGGCATCCAACTTTCATTAGAGTGCTTACTAAAAATGGGAGAAGGATAGCTGTGAAAAATGAAGCTAGTTATTTACCCATAGAAGAATTAACACATGCAGATACGTTTTCCTCTGCTGTTTGACCTGAATGGCTAAATAGTTTAGAGTAACTACAGACCAAAAGAAACTTTGCTAATTCTGTTAATTTTTTCTTCTCCTCTCAGTTAAGTTTTTCTCTCTTAGTTGTTCTCTTTCAGACTAATTCTATTGCTTTCCACATCATTCTCTTCAAGTCTGCCCCACTGGTTTTAACAATAATTGTAAAGCAGAGTCAACTATTTTTGTCTACTTTTAAGCTCCTCGAAGCATGATGGATTTGAGTATTCAAATCAGCCCAGGAGTTCTCAGTGTTGCTTCCTTTATTTGACAGGCTGAATGAGGAAAAAAACATGTACAGCAACTTGGCTGGTAGGTAATGCTGAAGCTGATCTAAAAGTTCTGCTAATTAGACTCAAGAGAGGGAGAGGCATGGAACCAGGATGTTTGGATGAAAACAGGCATATGATACACAGACACCTCTGTGTGCACGGGGGAAGTTTCTCAGCTGCTCAGCCCACACTGTGGAGCTCAGCATTCAGCAGCTTCTCATGTGACATTTAAAACCAGATTTCCTAGGAAATTGGCTGTAGCACTGAGCGAAGGTGACACTTTCCTAATAAAGAAACACGTTTGGATTTTGTGAGCTGGGCTTCACTTCTCCAAGTTTTTGGGGGTAGGCAGAAGGGAAGAAACCTAGATGAAATGTTCCAATTTTGAAGCTAAACAAGGCTTAATGTTTGACTTGAAATGGACATTTTACATTTGGAAATTAATTTAATTATATTTAAAGGTTAAAACAAAACCAACAGGTTTGTTTCTTTCATAGGTAACTGAAAAACATTCAAATTTTGGTTGATTAAAACATACTTATGCCTACAGTGTTTGATATCCAGCAGGTGCTCTTTGGTAAGACTGATAATAGTGACACAGCTTATCTTTGACTGCTTATTTCAAAATATTCTTCTATCTTTCATAGACCGTAGAGAAAGCTTTTCATAGGCTAAAAGAACAAGGCAAGAAAAATAGCATTGCATGGGAAAGGCAGCCTTGGGTGCAGAGAATGACCTTACGCCAGATTCCTCGCTGCTCACTAGAACTTGTTCAGATTGAGAGGTAGAGAAACAACAGAGATTGGAATTGAGTGTGGGTCTATATGCCAAAAGGAAGGCACGTTTTCTGGTAAACACTGTTCTATTTGGAGCTGAAACCATTACTTTCCTTCCCTATGCGCGGTGGGACTAGGAGAGGTTAGCTGGGTCTCTGTTGACTCCTGTCAGAGGCACAGGTCCTTTTAAACCTATTTTTATGGGAACAGTCTGGTGCCAGATGCTGCAGTCTCTTAAATAAGCCACTAGTATGTTTCCGTGTTGGTGTGCACTATGTTCCCATTTTATAATCCCCAAGGTTTGCTTTGTGCTCGGGAAACCAGAGATAGGTTAATTAAGATGCCTGTTTTGTTGAAATAACACAAAATACTGGGTGAATGCCAGAATTGTAAGGTATGATCATAGTTAGCATTTGTGAAAGTAGCATTTGCATTTCCAATTTTTTGCAAATTTGTGCTTTGGGGAGACCTCTCTTTCATGTAAACTCGTGATCTTATTTATATATAGCCTGTCATTAACAATTCTGCTTAGAAAATCAATTCTAGCTGGACCATAGATGGCAATCTGGAAATCTTGAGTGTGTTTGTATTAATTAACTCATCATTTGATTTGTTCACAAGTTAATCAGCTCTTGAGGATCAATAAATTATCATTTTGTATAAATAAATTGGATTGGGGAAACAGTTAATAGTGTAATAACTGTGATGCCCATTTGGGCTGGTTTGTGTATGTATTTCACTTGCTAATCACCAATCAGTTTGAAATGAAATGCGGGTCTGAGTTGTTTTGTTGTCTTCCACTGGTTGAGAAACAGAAAGATCTGGTGTGGAAGGCTTGGGGCACTGCCTGGCAAAAAGCTGTCTGGTTTACCACAGAACCTTTTAGTTTTACCTTTAAATGCAGACCACATATCAGGTTATTCCCCTTCCACTCCTCACAGCATTGAATTGTCTGTCATTTAAGCTTTTCAAATTAATTCCAATGGTTTGCATTGAGGATATATAATCCTCATCTTGGATGCCCTTTGCACATTTTCTTTCCCATCAAGATTTTGAAGGCGTACTCATTTGGTAATGAAGATTAGCGGGACAAAGAAGACATTTCAATAAGTGGTTATGAATCTTTGAGGACAAATGTCTCCTATAAATTTTGTTTTTCTCTTTAAAAATATTCACTTATTATTTGAGTGAAGTTGAAAGCTGCCTTAATAGTCGTTTTATAGGTCAAAGGATTATTAAATGATATCCTATGTTTGTGGCGTCTCTCACACAGACAGAACCCCCATCTATGTCTTGGGAATCTTATCACAGGATAAATTTAACACAGGTTTGTCTGTATTGCAATGATTTTAGATGTAAGAAGAAAAACTAATCACAAAATTATGAAAGAATGTCAAAACCTACATCCAGTAAACTCTCTCCTCCAGAATTTTCCAAGTATTTTAAACTGTGGATTATGGAAGTAGTGTTATAGAGATAATTAAAAGGTACTGAAAATCACCTAGTCACACATCTGAGTCAGCTGCTTTTTTAGATAAGGAGATGCCTAACTGCCTTTGTAGATCTTAATAGTCAGATTGTCCGGTGAGCATTTATCTTCATATTTATAACATCATAGGCATTCCTTTTTTTCCATGTACTTCACACAGCTCCATCAATCTACAGTCATTGTGCTCTAAAAATGCTGCTTCTATGGCATTTCTCTTCAAAAGCCTATGTACAATGACAACACAAAATCATCGCTCTACCTATAATGAGTGGGTATTTTTTATCATGCACTATTGTGACTGCTAACATCTCTGGGGTTAGGATTGACAGGGTTTTAGAGGGATGCTTTGGGCAAGGATCTTTAATACAATAAGGCCTGAAACCAAACCTAAGGTCAGACACCACAGTGAACAGCTTTGGCTTCTGCAAGTGCTCAATACTTACAAACTGCATGAAAATCTATCAACCTTTAAGAAATTAGGAGGCGTTAATCATACTGACAGCTTCTGAAGCTGCTGTAAATGGCTGCAGATAAACAAAAGAAATTAGAGAAATCAATGCCACTGTGCTCTTTTTTGCTAGTGAGGGATCTGAGGCACTGTTCTTTTGCCCCATGTTTTATTAGCCTGTGTTTCCCACCCTTATGGGCATATCATTGCTCTTTACAAGGTAATTATTATTTCTTCAGGCTTTGCACTCTTGAAAACTCTCAAGTAGTTAAACCTTCAGCTCATTACAGGTGCTCACAGCTAAATAGGCCCACATTTGAACATTTGTCCTCATGTTCAAACAATAGTGCCTTCAGTAGAGTTTATATAACTACACTGAACTGTAGACTTTGTGCTAGTCTAATGGTTACTTTAGACACATTAAAATAGCTACAGGTCATGACATTGCTGTAGAACCTCTAATTTGCCACTAAATACTTCTCCTGTGCCATTGTAACATGACAAGGACAGATGTATTGGCCTCTACTGGTTTCTCTGTCAGACAGGATCATTTTTTGACATGCCATTTGTCTTTGCTGTTGCCAGCTTGCCATCCCCAGATTTTTCACCTGTATGTTTGGTTCACTGTTTTTGGAACTGCAAAGTGATCACAGGTGGCTGCTGGGAGGTATGTGGTCTCCCTTTTTAAGGACAGATACTTATGCAGCTGCAGGGAGAGGGCTAGAGGGGACTTCCCTTGGGTCCACATGGGAGCACTAATACTGCTGAAGGTGCAGGGCCACCTGCAAGGTCTCCAGCTGTGTGTGGGACATGCAACCCTCAGCCAGGCTTGCTGACCTGCTGGCAAGGTATCTGCCAATGCCCTGCCTCAGTGCTGGTAAAATCATCAGGTAATGTGTGCTAGATAGCTGGTATGTGCCATAATTCATACTTGCTGTTATGCTTTCGGAAAACTGGGGATTGCAACCAAGCAGGATGTCAGGGGTTTCCAGGAGTGAATTTCTGAAGCCTGATTTTGGACCAGGTTGGCATTTTTAATGTCATGTTGTCCAGTTTAAGCACAGGCCAGTAGGACAAATCCTGGCTGCCATTGCTTGAATGGCGAGTGAGTGTGACCTTTGATGGAAGAGGAGACCTTGAGGTTTTCCTTTGAAATAAGAGGATTTGTATATTAAGGCTTCCCTGCTGAAAGATTTGTTTTCCTAAAGATTATTGTTAAGAAAGAATGCAACTGCATCCCAACTGCTATTTTACTAAGCAATTTCTATGGGAATCTGTCCTTGCTAGGCACTCTTAAGGATTACAGGGAGAGGAAGAGGAAAGATTGTATTGATCTTGAGTGCTATGTGTTGGTCAATAGGTTTGTGTAAGGAGTTGTGTCATGTAATGGGTGAACTAACACTAATCTTTGCAATTGATTGGTCATTGATTGCTCCTAGGAGATACATGTTTTGATATGAGAAAGGGACTTGTCTTTAATTCAATTATGGTATGTAAGCAAAATTCAGGATTTATCTGAAGGAGATTGAAAAGGTGACAGGGAAAGTTCATGATTTTTGTTGACAGCAAGGTTGATCTGCCAGAGAAACTGATTTTATTTGAGATTGCCTAATGCCTATCAATACAAACTTTACATTTTTCTGATGTTCTGTACCGTAATTCCTGCTGAAGCATTTAGAAGCAGTCTTTAAACTAGAACAGCCACCCACTGGAGTCATGGATAGCTGGTGAAGGGTAGCCTGACCTTATGTGGTACTCACAGCAGGAAATTTTCTGCTGTTTAAGCAGCCTGGCAGCTGTTAGATTAAGGGAAATCCTTGGGGTGAATGGCAGGTGTCCCCTATTTCCTCAGAGACCTCAAATAGAAAAGTGCAAATACTGGTTTTGACATTGTTACAAAGATGAATGTTCCTAAAATATTGTGGCTTTTGTTTCTGTTCCCCAAATAGTCTTTTTTATATTAAAAAACAATTAGAATTTTCTGCATGACCAACTGGAACTATAATTTACATTACTGTACAGATCTACGCTCAAATTTGGTATTGGTTGCAAAGATGCTGGTAATTCGGCTTCTGTTTAAACTACTGATAGACAGAACACTTCTTTTTTCATGCTGGAAGGTCTCATTTGCAATTTCTGCTTTAAATTTTCACCCTTTTCCTTTTCTTTAAGATAGTTTACCATGATGTGTCAATATTTTTTTTTATATTCCACATGTTTCCTGAAGGAAAAGGAAGAGGATGTTGTGGACATAGTATAATTTGGCATGCTAATAAAATAAGGGCAGGCACTGTGGTCAACTGCTGCAGACTTTGCAAAGGCAGTAGATAAGTGGCCTGAGGAATGAGATTTTTTTATATGTAATAAGGATTTCTTTGCTTAAGGAAAGAACTCTTCATGCAGGACTAGTTCAGTTACCACTTAGAAGGTGTACAATGCTGTATACTTATTGCATAGAAGTTGTTAACTGCATGGTTTAGTTGTGGATTTAGTGGTTTTGATTTCCAGTGAGAAAAGACCAGGCAGTAAATGCTGTTCATAACTTTCATTAATGTGACAGAGGAGAAGAAAGAATAGGTTATCTGGGAAATACATGATTAACCAGATATATCATACTGCTCTTTTTTTTACTGAAAGCCAGAAAGCATTCCTCTGGTTTTCAGGCCTGGATCCTTCCTTTACCTGCTACTGTTTGCCCTGTTCTATGTGAATTGGCCAAGCAAATTGTGTGAAACACTGAGACATGTTACTACTAGTTAGCAGGAAGATTCTCCTTGATATACTGCACAGTCCAGATTTGTTAACTTTCTGTTTTCACCTATCATAATACTTTTTGTATTGCATCAAACTCGCTCACTAGGGCCATATAAAGACATCAGTTTGTAATCAGGTTATCCTACAAAAATCTCACTGCTTAAAGTAGATGCAGTTCAGCCTTGCCATTCATGTTGAAGCTTTTTAGGTATTTGTAAGCTTTTTTTCAAATAACATGAATCTATTAACCTGAACAAAATAGGTAAATATTTTATTTTTCTGCTGTGCTTTCATTTAAATTAGCTAATTTAGTTTAGATTTGACAGTGCCAAGGAAAAAAATTTGTTATGTGGACAAGAAGATTAACTTAAGCAAAATTGCTACCACTAAATTTGTTTATGAAATACAGATGAAAACTTTGTCAAAAAAATCTGGTTCAGATCAGTTTACAGGTTTATTACATGTGGGAAGAAAAATATCAACTAAAAGCAAGAGATCTCTGAACTTCAGAAAATCTTCAGAGTACATAAAGAAAAAAGAGCACAATACATGAGACAAAGTGAATAGGACTGTGAAAAGTAACATCAAAGATAAAATTCTTTCTTCCTCTGTTTTTGAGCCTAGTTCCTAAACCAGGATAAATAAAAATGTTATTTCCCAGATAGCTAAAATAGAATTGAAAATTTAATGTAACAAATCAGATTGTAACTAATGTGCGGTTTGGGTGCAGTGGTCAAGAACACAAAAAAAAAATATTTATGTTCTGTTTACAGATTTTTACCTGGATTTACTTGCATTAGTGTCTATTCTAATGCATTTTTATCCTGCTGTCGGATTTTGACTGTGCTGAAATAACTAATGCTAGACTGATCTCACTACCAGGGGATTCTGTGAACTGTTCTCTTCAGCTTAAAAATTGAAAGTCTTGGCTATATATTTCATGAAATGTATGCTCCCTTCTGGGCATTTTGTATAACATAAGATGAAATAGCTTTTTAAGTATGAGTAGTTGGGTACTGTTTATTTGAAAATACTGCAGAAAATTTAGACCCTTATAAAACAGATATAAATACATTTTCTAGATACCATTCCTTTTCACTGCTGGCAATGGTGCTAACTGCCTCTCTTTTCTTTTTTGTACTGTCTTTCCTTTCTCTCTTTTTTTTTTTCTTTCCTTTTTAAGGCAGCATCTCTTCTGTCGTTTCTTACCTTCAGTATTCACTGTGTGAAACAGGAAAAAAATCTAATTAACCAAGTTTAGAAACATGTTGTTCAAAGGAGAGATAGCTAACCCACAACCACTAAGTGACCAAGTCCCAAGAGCTTTGTAAAGGAAAAGCAAAAATTATAAAAAAGGCATCCACAACAGTGCAAAGAAAAATTTGTGATGGATTTGTACCCCAGTATCTTCCTAATTCTAATCACCTGCCCTGCCTGTAAGTGCCTTCTCTGTCAGCAGCACTCGTTCACTGGCTGTCAGCTTCTGTCCTGCCAGGTCTCTTCCCTTTCTCATTCCCTACTTCCAGTCCCTGCAGGCCTCTACAGCTACGTGAACACATCCTTTGGGCTTGTTATGGTCTGATTCACCATGATAGTTGGAACATGCAGCAAGTCTGGTATATTTTACACGAATCTGTCCATGTAAGTCCTTCCTAATCTTACATCATTTATAACACCTATTCTACCTGTGATGGCCTTCCACACACAAACTACTTTTTCCCACCACGTTTCTCTTTCTAGTAGTATTTATTTTTATTTTTCATCAACAATAATTTTCTTCTATAAATACTACTACTTTAGATCTTCTATAAAACTGATATATATATTTCTTTTTATAATCTTATTTTTATAGTCTTATCGTATCTTATATATATATATAGTGTATCTTCTATAAAAGTGATATATATATATTTCTTTTTATAGTCTTATTAGCTCACTTGGGGCCTGACCTGTGTCTTACTCTCTTAGTTCTTGAGATCTGCATGCAACAACTAAGTTGATGAAGGCTTAGTATAACATTTTACTGTAAGGAATCAAGAAAGGTAGTTGGTTTTGACCTTCAGATATACAGAACCAACAAAGATGGCAGAACTGTTACAACTTGCTCTAATTTCTCCTCAACAAATTTTCATAGGTTGAATCTGTGGAAGATTTTGGATTTTTTTTTTTTTATTATTATTATTTCAC
Organism: Aegotheles bennettii; assembly: GCA_013398125.1. NCBI lineage: Eukaryota > Metazoa > Chordata > Aves > Caprimulgiformes > Aegothelidae > Aegotheles > Aegotheles bennettii. The sequence goes on from VZRW01002778.1 coordinate 351,861, forward strand.
GTCTTAGTTCAGATCTTTGTAAAAAAACAGCTTCCAAAAGAGGCTTTCTGGGAATGAAGCAGCACTGTATTTTTCCAACTTATTTTCTGTTTTGTCTGTTGTCATGCAGGATTTTGATAACAAGGTAGAAGCGATGTTATTTGTATCAAACCAAAGGATTGTAATGAAAGTCATTGGTAAATGAGAGAGATCTGTACAGTGATGCAGTCCTTTACCTGTCATTGATCCAAGCAGATGTCATAAGGACCAGTGATTAAGCCTCTCCAAGTTCAAAATGAGCTCAAGAATGTGAGATAAACATCCTCAGGCAGGTTCAAAATGTACAAATTTCCTCCTTGTGCAATTCTTCACGTGGCAAAGGTTTATTTTTAAACATGGTGCTTAAATTTTTGGACATTCAAGGTCATAGCAAAGTCAGCAGAAAGTGCAAGACTATATCATGCTGCTGGTATTATGGCATGTCTACCAGACATTTTCAAGGACTGAGTGATCAAATAAGACTAGATAGGAGTAAGATAGATCAAGTAATAGAAAAAAAAATCAACTCCAATGACTTCTGCAGTGTGCCCTGACTTATTTTATATGTGTTTATACATGTGTCTTTTCTACTGTGTGTAAGATTGGACTAACCTAGTGGCAAAAGGCCTTGGGAAATGTACCATAAAATCCATGACTGAAAGGTTTCTGCCAAGTCTTGGAGGTTTTGGATGTGAACTTTTTCAGGAGCTGGGAAGGATAATGCCAAGCTTTACTTAGTCTACTCCCTAGCACTGCGGGTTACCCTCCATTTTTGCCTCTGTTTTTGCCTGAATGGAAGAATGGGAAGTTGGTTATTTGAGAATGATTCAGCTCTTTTTACCAGTTTGGTGGACTGCTGATGGCAGAAGTGCTGGCAAATGCCTACCACGAGCAATGCAGACACTGGCTGAACTGGGCTGGTGCAAGTCCAGTGCTCTCGGGGAACCTGGCACTTACTGCCAGTGCTTTCGCAGGGTGTATGTGCTCATATTTCTACTTAGATCACACTAAACTGGGAACCTGGGCACAGCTCATCACCTAGTCCTGCATCAAATGATACAGTTGTAGTCTCCTGGTTGCGTGTGCCCTCTGCTTTACCTTCGGTTCAGTCTGTCCCTGAAGCATTGGGAATTTCAGACCCTTAAGAAAACCTGGTGAAACCAGAACCCTTTGGCTTTGCCTCAAAACAGAAAGAGTGTGCAGCAAGCTCAGCTGGTGAAAACAACAGATTTTTTTTACCCAGGGTTTTACTATTGGAAAGGACTTTTTCTTTGTAGACTCTTCTCCCTCCTTCAAGTCTGTTTTTTACTTTTCTTTCCTCTTTTCTGAATTGGACAATTTTCTGTTCAGGCAAATCACAACCCAGTTGAGTTGAAAGAAAAAGCAATTTATGTGTTTGTGAGTGTGTGTCTCTTCAGCCCCCAAGTGCTTTCACAACAGCCACGAGGTATACTGGAACAGATGGCAGAAGAGAAAAGGCTCTAATAAATTTGGCTATGACTACTAAGAAGAAATCCTCTGCTTAGGCTTGCAGAGGCATTTCATTTTCAGAGATAGTTCTTCATTCAAAAAAACCCCAAACAACCCAACAAACCAGGAGACATTTTCTTTGTCTGAAAAGTAGGATTTGTCCAAGTAAGAGGATTTGCCAAAGATTATGTTAATTTATTTGTTTTCAGACAGCAGTGTGATTGCATCACCTGCCATATTTGCATACCTTTGTTCCACAATTTTCAGGGGATTTTGTGCAAACTAAAGGTGAGCTATATGTGTGTTGTTGTTTTGGAAGTTCTGGGAGTGAGAACACAGTGGGAACTGGAATTCATTAGGACACCAGTGGATAGTGTTATTATAGTCTGCAGTATGAACTCAGCAAACAGGCACCACCTTATTTGTAATCCTCCTCAGGTTAAGCTGTGACTGCAGAATTAATAAGGACTGGAACTAGCAAGCCATTAAAAATGGGCAGCGGTGTTTTTATGCAGAAAACTTCATGCAGAAAACCATTGGACATAGAAATAGAAGCCATTTTCTAACTCTTACTGTTTTGCATAGCATATGCTGTAAGTGTAGATCTACTGCTGCAGGTTTGCTTCCTGGAGTAATTCTTGAGTTCAGGGAATTGCAGGAGCTCCCCAGCAGGCAGGTGAGGCACTCCAGCCATATGGGCTGTGGTATAACTTGAGATCTTCAGGCTTCAGTTGGTTACGTCTGATTTTTGTTCAGAGGAAAATGTGGTCTCTCTGACATGATTGTTCCCTCCAAGTATCCCAGGGAAATTCAAAGTAGGAACTCTGAATAGTTTTAGTGCCCCCCTGGAGTTAGTGAAGCCTCTCCAGCACCCTGGAGACACCAGCTAGGGAGTGAGAAGTGCATATGCTTTTCTTTGTTCCCACACCTCGCACTGTGTCCCTAGGGACTCACCTTCAGGTCTGAATATCAACTTTACATTTCTGTTTACCTCTTGTCCAGTCCTGAAAGATGCTTGACTTCTACTCAGAATCTCAAATTTCTGCAGAAAAAGGTGCCATATAGGCTGATAGCACAGAGGAAGAGAGAAACCAGGTGCTCCTGCACCAAGGAAAGTATGTGAAGGATTTTATGTGGTTTTTTGTTTGTTTGTTTCATTTGTTTGTTTTTGTTGTTGTTTTGGTTTGGGTTTTTGTTTGTTTTTTTGGGTGTGTGTGTGTTTGTTTGGGTTTTTTTTGTTTGTTTGTTTTTTTTCACTTGTCCTCTGCAGCTTTGTGTGATTATGTGGTAGTGACCATAGCTGATGTTAAATCCATCCCTGTCAGCAATGCTGAAATGCTTGTCCCAGGTTAAGACCATTATTAATTGCTACTCTCTGTCAGTGGCAGCAGTAATTATCTGTCCACAGGAACACATAACTTTTATTCTATCAAGTTTTCGTAATTTTTTCTTGCTATCTGAGAGGGGCATGGTGCTGGGGAGGATGTGATGCCTCATCTCACTTTGCAGCCTCAAGAGTTGTCCACTTGTAAACCCACTGCTTGCAGCAACTGTGACTCCAAAGTCTAAATCTCTCTTCCCTTGGTGCATTGCTGTCACTGAGGGTTTGACTCTCATGCTGTGGGTGATGAATACCATTTGTGGGTTGGTTGTATGTGAGGGAAATGGCTATCTTTCTCAACCTATATGGACTTAAGAACTGTGACTTACTGTTTTTTTATTATGCAGGACAAAGCATGGTGACTCACCTGGTCCTTTGCAGGCCTATTTTCCCAGATAATTCTCATGCTTTTCTAACTTCTGGTCATAATTACAAATAAATAAGCAGAAAGACAGATACAAGCTTGGTAAGATAGCAGTACGTCAGATAGGAAATTACGTAGTTTCTCAATTTAGAGGGGTTTCTTCTCTCTCTTTTATTAGTCGCTGTGTTTTTTTGGTGTCAGTATGGGTTTTTTGGTCTGCATTTGGCTCTTGCTCTGAGCAAGAAAGTTGTTTAGTGTATGGAAAGCTTTGACTGTTATGTTGTGAACAGCCATACAATAAGTAGGCATAAGTTTCCTTATTCTAGGTTATGTTTTAAATGCAGATAGTAAGAAAAAGATCTGCCATCTGGTGAGCAGTTATTTACCCTAGCTTCTCCTCTGCCAATGGGCTTTTAAGAAATGGATTTGAACCAGAATATTTTAACTGCACATTCCCATCACTCTGAAGGCTGGTCATATGAGCTGTTAGCACAGGAGAAAAGACTGGACTGTCCTCCCACACTGGACAAAAAAGTATCATTGAAGCAAGGAATTACATCTCTAGAAACATAGGTGAGCATTTGACTACATGTTAAACCATGAAGTGACTGCAAGTATGACTTTGTCTTATTTTTTTAAATACAAAGGGGCTTAAGTATCACAGAATCACAGAATTCTAGGGTTGGAAGGGACCTCGAAGGATCATCTAGTCCAACCCCCCTGCCAGAGCAGGGTCACCTAGAGTCCATCACACAGGAACGCATCCAGGTGGGGTTTGAATGTCTCCAGCCAAGGAGACTCCACAGCCTCTCTGGGCAGCCTGGTCCAGTGCTCTGGCACTCGCACAGTGAAAAAGTTTCTCCTGATATTCACATGGAACCTCCTATGCTCCAGTTTGCATCCATTGCCCCTTGTCCTATCATTGGTCATCACTGTAAAAAGCTTGGCTCCATCGTCCTGCCCCTCACCCTTTACATATTTGTAACCATGGATGAGGTCACCCCTCAGTCTCCTTTTCTCCAAGCTAAAGAGCCCCAGCTCCCTCAGCCTTTCCTCATAAGGGAGATGTTCCACTCCCTTCATCATCTTTGTGGCTCTGCGCTGGACTCTCTCAAGCAGTTCCATGTCCTTCTTGAACTGTGGGGCCCAGAACTGGACACAATACTCCAGATGTGGCCTCACCAAGGCAGAATAGAGGGGGAGGAGAACCTCTCTTGACCTACTGACCACCCCCTTTCTAATGCACCCCAGGATGCCATTGGCCTTCTTGGCCACAAGGGCACATTGCTGGCTCATGGTCATCCTCCTGTCCACCAGGACCCCCAGGTCCCTTTCTCCTACACTGCTCTCCAGCAGGTCAGCCCCCAGCCTGTACTGGTGCATGGGGTTGTTCTTCCCCAGATGCAAAACTCTGCACTTGCCCTTGTTGAATTTCATTAAGTTTCTCCCCGCCCAACTCTCCAGCCTATCAAGGTCTCGTTGAATGGCAGCACAACCTTCTGGTGTGTCAGCCACTCCTCCCAGTTTAGTGTCATCAGCAAACTTGCTGAGGATACATTCTGTACCCTCATCCAGGTCGTTGATGAAGATATTGAACAACACCGGTCCCAGTACCGACCCCTGAGGGACTCCACTAGTCACAGACCTCCAACTAGATTCTGTCCCATTGACTACAACTCTCTGACTTCTTCCCTTTAACCAGTTCTTGATCCACCTCACTACCTGATCACCAAACCCATACTTTATCAGCTTATCTACGAGGATGCTGTGGGAGACAGTGTCAAATGCTTTGCTGAAATCAAGATAAACCACATCTACCGCTCTACCATCATCCATCCACCTAGTTATTTCCTCATAGAAGGCTGTAAGGTTGGTCAAACATGACTTACCCTTGGTAAAGCCATGTTGACTACTCTTAATGACCCCCTCATCCTTGATGTGCTTAGAGATAGTGCCAAGAACAAGTTGTTCCATCACCTTTCCAGGGATGGAGGTGAGGCTGACCGGTCTATAGTTACCCGGGTCCTCCTTCTTGTAGACTGGAGTGACATTTGCTTTCCTCCAGTCCTCAGGCACCTCTCCTGTTGCCCATGACTTACCAAAGATGATGGAGAGTGGCCTGCCTGGTGTAAAGCTGGGAGAATCTTTTGGTACATAACTTCCTGGGATGGATTTGGTTGAAGCCCAACCAAACTTGAAATCATAATATAGGACTTTTTAAGGACTGTTGTTTCATGTATGGTCATTTATTGTAGCCAGGTCAAAACACTGCAGCCCATCTTCTGACTTGTCTTCCTCCTCCCCTAATGTACTCCTACATTTCTGTGTCACTGAAGCACTCTGCAGTGAAGAAACTGTCCCACAGACAAGGACCTGCGCAGGGGCAAGGGGAGATCTAGGGATAGGAAGGTGACAGGGAACATAAGGAAGTGGAAGGAGTAGTTTAGTGTCTGCATTTGGAGGAACTTCATCCCAAATGTACACTAAAGGGCAGAAAATATTTATGGTTATGTTTATCCTTGGGAAAAATCAGGCATGGTAATTGTATAAGAGCTTTTTACAAGGACAATAAATAATATTTATTACAAATAGCCTTGGAGCCGTAAAAATCCCTCCTTGGCCACCTGAAAGCTTCTGTATTGCCATTATTTCATAATGCACTATAAATTATAGTGCTTTTCTTAGACCAAAACATATAATACACATGAGGTTTTTGAATCAAAGTCACCCTTTTTCCTAAAGGGTAACAAGTGATACGTTATTTGTTGTAAGATTCACTTTAATCCAAATTTTCCCCAGTTTCTGGAGACAAGTTTAGATCAATCTCTAATTCTGTAGCTGCAAATATTTATAAGCACAAAGAAACACTGGTGCAATCAATCAATGTCCAGAGACAAAAAATAAACAATTTTTTTTTTCTTTCAGAAGTATGCGAAACTGTGAAACACTTCAAAACAGCACAGAATTGTCCATGAAAGCACAGTGGTTTTCCTCTATTGCAGAGTGATCGGTACTGAACAGTATAGAAAATAGCTACCAGAGAACAGAGCCCTTCGAGGTTTAAAGACAAGCAGGAGCAGAACTGTAACTGTAATATGTGCACGTACACTGCAGCACCTTCCAACCTCAGAAACATTATCACCATTGATACATATTTGTAGACATATTTATTTAGATGTGATAGCATCAGGGCACAGTTATTCCTATTATTACTGGTGGTTATAGCCAGTAAACAATTATAACAAGGTAAAATTAAGAGTGCACCTATTAGAAGCAAGTATTATGGAAACCCGTTAGTTACTTCTAGTATCGTAGAGCAAGACTGCTCTATCTCTGTGTTGAGAGAAAAGGTAAAACCAAACCTGGAGTCACATTCTGGCTGCCAGTTCAGACCCTTTCAGAATCTATCTGTAAAGTTCCCTGTCTTCTTTTGGCACCCCATAGTGTGAAGAGCTTCCAGGATTTTCTCAGTCCTTAATATCTTTTTCTCTAGCAAGTCTTCTTGACAAATGAAATCCTCAGCACACTGTCTGCCCATGTGATTATCTGGCAGTATGGGGAAGAGGAGTAAAAACCACCACATCACATCACACTTTGCCAGGCAAAGTTTAATATCATAACTTTTTTTTTCTACAAATATATATATTGCAGTATGCATAAAACTGAAAAATGTAAGCTGTTGGCCAACTGAATGTGTCATATGAGTACTCTTCTCTACCTGCGTCACACTTCCAGATGATGCTTCTGGCCACCAATATGCTGTTTGTGCACTTTAGACTTCTGTTGAGAAATACAGCGAAAGTGCTAGCAGCAAAACTATTACTCATCCCAAAAAAGGGAGTCTGGATAAATCTGGACTAGTACACTAAACAGTCCCAGGCCCCATTCTCTGGTCTTGAAACCAACTGGAATGTTTTGCCTGTTGTCCATACTTTTAAATTACCGTATTTTTCAAAACAGAGTGGCTATATCCAGATGGCCTAATGGGAATGGTCCCTGACTTATCATAAATCTCAAATTGTCCCCAGGAGCTGCCTGAGAGAGTGTTAGTTGCCCCTGGTTCCAAACCATGTCAATAACCTTCTGGAACTGTTAAATTTGTTAGTTTAGGTCTAGCCAGTAAGAGCTCGGTGCCTGTGAAAATGCAGGTTTCTAGGTGAATCCAAACATGCAAATCATGCCTGAGTGTGTGTGCATGCATGTACACTGTCATACATGTGTGAAAGAGTGGCTGTGTTTTGTCATTGTTTGGGATGAACGCGACATACAAAGAATAGTGATCCAAAGCAGACAACAGCTAACTGTGTATATTTTATTGTTCTAACAAGCTCTTATATACCTTTAAGTAAGGGATATGTGCACAGGCATAATAGGTTCAACAAAAGATCAACAGTTCATGATTGGATAACTTTCTTTCTCAGCTGCAACTTCGATAAGCTGCTGCTTCTGGTGATCTGCCAGCTCCTTAATCTTGTTTTCTCTGTTCTTCTCAAGACTCCCTAGGCTCTTCTCAGGTCTTCCCAGGCTCTTCAAGGGTACATGGTTATCTGCTCAGGGTCGATATCAAACTTACATTCCAATCCCTCGGACCAGCCGAGGTTTCTCACAGTGTTTATGCTGAATTCTATACATTTTTCCTAGTTTGGCTGCTCCCAAAGCAAGACAAAATAGTTGAAAGTTTCCCAGGCTCTTTCCTGGTTTCCCTGTCCTGCTGGCTAGACTACTGTAACAGAGATTGTTCCTTTTCTCCACAGTCCTTTAGACAATGATTGGGTGGAGGGATTCCACTGAATACATTTCTCAGAGACTCTTTGAGGCTTCTGGAAGCTTCTGTGAGCCCGAACTTGCAGGACTGCAACACCTTCAGCCTCTAACCTGAAATACTTGGCCAAGAGAGCAGTTTGAAAGATTTTAACACCTACTATTGCCTCCTGAGCTTGGATGTGTTGAAGTTTTACCTCACCAGCACATCAGTAGGGTGATGATCAGCTTAAAGTGGGTTACTGGAGTGGTCTCCATCTAGGCAGCTTCTTTAGACATTTTTGCTTCTCCTTTGACCTCTATGGCTTCTTTCTGACTGAAGCATCCTGGATGATCTGGAAGATAAACTGCTTCTTTCCCAGATGCTGAGTTCCCCACCTCTGGAAGGCTCTCTGTCAGCTGCTTACGTATCTAAGTCTGGACAGATGAATTTCATGCCATGTATGGGAACTGAAATCACAGCTTTTCTTGGACATCCACATTATTGGTACCATAACCAACAGTACACTCTTTCCTTTGCCTTCTTCCTTTCTGCTCATTGAGAACAGCACAACCTTCCCTGGACCTCAGTGTTGTCTTCAGCTGAGCCCCTGCCCTGGGCTATCTGTGAACTTCAAAGATTCTTCTTGCCTAGTAGCTTTAAAACAGACACCTCTCCATCCCCTCAGCTAGATCCATCCCTCATCCTTTCCTAACTCGATTATCGCAGCATCCTCTCTTCTGGCATCCTGAATTGCCCACACTTATCTACAACACTGCTAACTCACTGCTTTCCCAGTTAAGAACTTTGGCCCTTTCTTCCCTCTGCATGTGTCATTCTTCTTTGTCCATCCTTTGCCCGTTCTTCTTTTGCCCATTACATCTGACAGAAGCATCTTGTTTTTGCTAGGATGTCCTTATTGGCTCCATCTTTTGACTAGTAAATAAACAGCACCAGGGCACAGGCAGAGAGGCAGAAGTAGGCTGCCTGCACTGTTAAACTGTTCAAACAACCCCATGCACAGTTGTGGTTAATTAGCAGCCTCCCAAGTAATTCCTGAGATAGTTTGGGAATTAATATAGGAGAGGATATTAACCGTGGGAAGTTTGGATATGGCCATCCTATTTCCAGGACAAGTTTACCATTCCTGAGTGGATGTGACCAGACTGTGCCAGCTGGTCTCAGGACTGGAGAAGGGGCTCAGGACATCGGTGTAGTAGATTTCTACTGCAGAAAACTAAAGAGCATAGTAACAAGTAATTGAGATATGTAATAAAATTGTCATTGTAACATGTGTTCTCCTGGGACTCACACTCCCACTGTGTTACTTAATTACTGCTGCTTAATATCCAAGCTCTAAACAAACTCCTGGTTCCGGAGATTATTTCAGTCACCTTTACCAAAGTTTAATGGTCCAGACAGTGATTATAATTTTGTTTTCTAGTAATTACTCTGTAAAGTAATTGAGTCTCCAGACTTTAAAAATGCAAAGACATCTGTCTACAAGTTATCTTTTCATGAAGAAAGGAAAGATGCTTTTTCAAAAGGTTCAACACTGATATCTTTGAAATCACACTGTTGTTACAATCTCTTTTCAGACAGCCTCAGGTTTGCATTTCCCATGAGCAATTTAATTTGTGTATTTCACACAGATGCTTCATTTGTCAAATCTGTTGTTGTACTTCAAGTGTTATTATTGAATTAAAATGTTGCCTATAAAAGAATGGCTAGATACCTAAACCACTGGAGTGAAAGCTTCAAAAACATACTAAGATGTAGAAAAGCACCTATTATGAGTGGCAAGTTTTGTTACAACATGACATAATTATGGAGGTCGGCCATTTCTCATTCTATTTCATCACTATGTTGTATTAAAAAATGACTTTGCAAACACTGGGACTGTCAGACACTGCAGAGACTGCTGAACTGCAAATACCTTGTGTTTTCCAGAGGGCCTTTGGTTTCAGAGATGTGTGATTGTTTGGGTAAAGTTGTCCTCTGGTGGTTAAAATATCCAATCATTTACTGCTAAGGACAGAACACTGGGCTGGGATTCAGGAAACTTGGGTTTAATTTCCAAAACTGTGTCGGCCTGATGGATCACCCTGGGCAGTCACTCCGCCTTTTGTGCCTTACTTTCTCTTCTGGAAAACAGGAAAAGTAAGTCTGACCCTGATACCTATTGATGAAAAGTGAAGTATAATAGATGGCTGTTATTAGTATTACTCATAAAATATTATCCTGAACTTTATATAATTCATTTTTTATTTTTTTTTTTTTAAGATAGAGAAGCAATTTCAGGTCTTTTTCACAAAGTACATGTGATGCCATAATAAGAGTAGCCAGTTTTCTTCTATTGCTCATTCTGCTTTAAACAAAGCGTGTGACTTTGAAGACAAAGCATATGGAATCAATCCTTCATTAGTATGATTATGTATATGTTTGAAAATTTGTAACAATTAATATTTAATTACAGGTTTCTGTTACTTGTGAGTACTTTTCCACTCTTTGGTTTTCTACACTAGAAGTAGTACTAATATCTAAAGACCATTTGCTGTATTTAGAAACAATTTTATTTGTACTCCCCATAGCACAAACGAGGCCACAGAAGTGATGTCAGAAAGCTCTTGATCACTAAAAAATATCGACGATATCGGGAGAAAGGATGAGAAGATTCTGGGAAGTCTGTTGCAGTCTGGGCTCTCTGTACATCCCATCTTCATCTTCTCTCTGAGGCTTCAGAAGTAGAAGATAAAACATGAACTCTGTAGTGTGCTTGCTGAAGCAAGCCATGCAAACAAGGTGGCAAATATCAGCACCTCCTTGTCCCATATCAGCTCTGGATTCTCCAGAGAATCTGTTGCAAAAGCTAAAAAGCAGCTCTGTAAGTGAAACTGATCTGCAGCTCTTTCATGAAGACTGACAGATGGAAGTTAGGAGAGGGGAGAGGGAATGTATTTTTCATGGTCTGGTTCTAGCCCATAAGAACTTGGTGATCAGGAGAGGATTGTCTCTCATCCAGAAGGCACAAGTGGGAAGTTGATTTTAGCTTCTAAATGCAATTTTTCTCCCCCACTTAGGACCTTTTTCCTTTATCATCATCTCCTCACCCTAGAATTTTTTCTTTCTTAACCAGCAGCATATCCTTAAGGTTTAGGCAATCAAATGATTACTGGAATTTGTCAGAGGAATGTGGTAAATGCAGGCACTTTTTTGTGTCCTATATTTTGCATTTTTTCAAAGTACTGTAGATTCTGCATTGCTCTGACAGATGCAGCTGCATTTTCCATGGGAAATCACACAGTCATATTTCAGCTTTCCATGTCGAGATCCAAGGAGCTGCAGAGAAAATTGGGAGGTGTGTTACAGGGGTACCTGGGAGCCCTAGCCATCATCCCAGGTGCAGCTGTATTGCAAAGATAAGGCTCTTTTTGTCACCTGGGCCTTCCCTGACAGTTATGCAACATCACATGAAACCTTTCCATTCCTGTGCTAGGCTGAATGCGTAGGTAGGTGAAGCTTATTTGGTACCAGGCAGGGCTACAGAGAGATCAGTGGTGGTCAAGGACCTGCAATGCCCAAGCTGGGCCTTGGGGCTCCATGGGCTGCATCTCCAGTGCATGTGATTTCTGGATTTGAGTCAGGACTGCTTCCTAGTGAGAGGGACGGGAGTTCAAACATGCACCTTAGGGCCTCCTGTTTCTTCCTGGCTAGGTCTAAGCAGCTATGTACTCAGCATGCATGTCTTTTTGTTTGCATCTCAAACTGCTCACTCTCTGTTCCTTCTGTAGATAGCATGGAAAAGGCCTCTGATTCACAGTACCTCAGCTAACTGTAGGAGTTACACAGCTAGAGTTGAAGGTGTCTAATTAAATACTCTAGAGATTTTTCATAATTTCTCTGGCCTCATTTCAACAGATGGAGTCAAGCTGATACCCAGTTTAGAGCATTAGCCATTTCACTGAAGTCAATGAACCAGTTGCAAACATGCATGAATTTGTCCCTATGCATTCCTGTCAGGTGAGAAGGCAATGTCTCTGCATGTCCAGGCAGGAAAGCCACAAGTCCTGAATCTTCAGGTCATTCACAGAGGTATTTATGTCTTTCAGTAGTTCCTTGGGACCCAGGGAATGGCTTGTACTTAAAGTTAGGCATGTGCTTAAATGATCTGCTGTCTGGTTTAAGATCCCTGAAAGTAGTATGTTGCAATTACTCAGAATAAGATAAAAGAACTTTTCAAGTGCATTGATTTAATAATTTGTGAAAGTTAGGGCATTGTGGTGTTTGAAAGAAATAATAACAAGGTAGACAAGGGGAAAAGTCTGTTCTCAGGGAGGTGCTCCGAACAAAGATGTATTGGAAACCATTGTTCCAAAACTCGCTGCCTGGGTCTGCCTCCTTGTGAAGTCACCAAATACAAGTTGGTGCAGAAGCGACAGAGGAGAATATGAATCTATTAATCTTAGATGACTTCAGTGCATTGGAAATTTCCCATTACAGGTTTATCCAGATTTAACTCAAGATCTGTACATCAATTATTCAGGTGAGAGAGCACAATTCGCGTTAGAATAAACACCACAGGAAATATTGTAACACTGCAACAAAATGCTGCAAGAGACCAGTTAACAAAACAATTGGTGTGATATAACATATTTGACACTTCTGTATTTAACTATGCTTTGTGGTCTCTAGTTACCTGCTCAATTTGTGCCTTTAACCTTACTAACACATCTATCAAAAGAAATTGAAGTTCCTATTGCTTGATCCTTCCAACACAGTTGTACATGAAAACAAGACAACCAAGTAGTAGCTTTGAACTTACACTGCTTAAGTCCAAATGGGATTTCCATTGCAGCATCTGAGGAAAGAAAGAAAGACTGAAGTGGTTTCCTCTTTAGCTAATTTTTTTTCTCTAATAACTCTGGAAATTCTACAGTGAGGTATGTTTCCACAGCATAGCAAAGTCATAAGGCAAGACATGTTAGAGCAGAGGTAGTAATTCTCAGTGAAGTTAGTTTGTGTGAGATAAATTCAGTTGGAGCCTAAATAAAAGGTTTAGTTCAGTTTTTGGAAAGTGAAATTTAATATTGTTGTTATTTCATCTAGGATCTTTTAAGAATTCAATATATTGTGAGTCACTTTCCCTATTTTGTGTTATTTTCCATTTTCCTAGCACCTCCCTTCCTGACTTTAGTAAAGCAAGTTCCTAAGTACTGTGAGAAAAGCTGTGCTCCTAATAATAACACTGATGATGTTTGCAGAGCTGGGAAGCCTCGTGAGGAAACTTGTTATGCAGATCCAAAAGGATCAGATAAGCTCCTTCTAGTTCAATGGGATCAAAAGTGGAGCCACATTTTGAGAGAAGCACTTTCTACATGTTTTCAGATTTTTTGAGTCTGTTTTAAGCACAAAAGAGGAGGAGAGGCTCAGCTGTCATGAATCACATTGAGGGAGATCTGCCAGGCTACAACTGCTTAATACCTGCTGCTGCGAAGTTCTTCCAGTGCCCTTTAGATAATAATTCAGCACATGAAATAACTTTGGATGGTCTCAGTGGGATTGCCTAAGTTATAATATTTATTAGGGTGACTTGTAATGTCTGCAAACAAGGATATTAGTTTCTTACTTTGTGTAAAAAGGTTGGAAAGGGTGCAGAGGTAAACAAGTGAGGAAAAAATGATGCATTGCCTAGAAGCACCCTTGAGAAATAAAATGAATGGAACTTTGTAGAATTCACCATTCAATGCTTTCTTAATCAATACTGGTAAGTAGTTACTGGTATACCTTCTGATGAAGAGAGGTTTCAAGATTACCTAGCACCTTTTACACTGCACTCACTTAATAAAAGACAACACAACTCTTGGAAATCAGAACAGGTAACATTTGCCTGTAACCAAGTTTATAAATTCTCCTACTTACTGCTTTAGACTGAATACTTTAAACGTGTCTAGCCATTCGTTTTCTCTACTAATGTGCTTTGCAACAGATGGACTATATTAAGTCTATCATTTGGTGAATATAGCTGAATAACAGCTAAGTAATTTCTATTCTTTCCTTTATATTCATGAGCTCTTTTAATGCAGCATATACATTGCTAAATCAAGTTTTAGCGACTATGCCAAATTTCCTGTTCTTTTTGACAGCCTACTGGTTTGAATGGTGATCTGGTTTGTGGTAGACACCCAGGAATCACAAACAGGCTTGATGGCAAGATCTCTGTGTCCCCCGATTTACTGGCATGTGCTGGCCATTTGCTTTCCATGGGCAGCAAGTCCAAAACTCCACATAGTCCACAGAGATTGGCTGCATAATCCTGAGCCAAAGGATGTATTTTTGAATTCTTGCACTCTGAGCTACTTTGTAACCCTTATTTTCTAAGTATGAATAATAACTTTTGGATATAGATAGCTATAAATATGTGAAGGAAGAGAACTTCTATTTGGCTTTGTTTTATGAGTTCTTATTTATGGCTATGTAGAGAGTTGTGATAATTCTATGAAGCTTTTACTGTAATTTTGATCAACAGCAATCTCCTGAGGCTACCAGGTATTTTGATGCCAGATCTTAACAGTGAAGAAATTTTATCTTAGTTCCTGGTTCCATTATGTGCTTCACATTCTAGTGTTTTAACAAAACAAAGTTTTTGTATGCCACTGCATTTCAGTTGTATGCAGTAAATTTTTTACCTTGCTGTGAAAAACAGAAAATAAAAGAAGCGACTGGAAATTGTGCTTCCTTTAACAGTGACTAAACAATTCTTCCTCCTTTTAAAAAGTGCTGTCTTATGAAAGATGCTATATAACAGCAATAGGCAGTAAGGTACATGAAAAGCACTTGATAAAGGTTTTGAAATTCCCGGGGCATTATTACAAACAAATACACACCTAGGTTCCCGTAAGTGTCAATGGCAGAGGGACAGATAATAAGCCCTTGTAAATTTTTCCTAAGAAGTTTCAGTGGGTTATACATTTTCAAACATAGGCTGAAGATGAAGGACAGAATACAGCTAAAGGAGGGGATCAGAGCAGGGAGAGGGGCTGGTGTCTTGGGCAGCAGCTGCTGGAGCCCTTTGGCAGCAGAGAATGGCTGAGGCAGGGCTGGGTATGGGGATGTAGGTGCTTGGAGAAGCCCTTAATTCTGTCTCTCCCTGCACTGGGGGAAGGGGGAAATTGTAGTGATTAAAGATGATAAAGTTTGCATGTGCTCCTTTGCACGCTGCTTTCTGTTATATGTGTGCTCTTTCCCAGCCATAAACACCCTTAAACAGTTCCACCCTCTGAACATCCCAGTTACCTCCTTTCAGGCACCACCTTCTCTGCTCCCAGTGGTTTCTTATGTTTCCTCCTTGATATATTTTTTAGCATTATCCACCTATCCACCAACAGACCCTGGCCTGCTGGTTTTACATCAGACAGAGCCTAAAGTGAGATGCAGGATGGCTTAAAACAAAGAAAGCTTCCCTGAGGCTCAGGAAGGTATATTTGGAGCCAGGTGTTAATGGAGCTCGTATTATCCTTTTGAAATAACTGAGAAGCTACTCACACAGTAAAGCACATCTACTGCTGCCCTACAGCCAAAGACATTCAGTCTGTCAAGAAGACATTCAGTATAGAAATATACCTAGTCCTGTGGAACTTATATCATTATATTCATAAATGTATTAATTTATCATAATGGCAACAGAACACCTTGAGGAAATGACAGTACACCTACTTTTGTACTGCTAATTTTACTTGGTGGTGTGTTTTAGGGGAGCAGTTGAGGAATATGGCCTGGTCAGCAGAAGATCAGAGGTATTGGTACGAATAGATAATTTTTAGGATATAAAGCAATCAGATTGCATTTTACTGCTAACAAAAGTTCTGCAGACATGGTCAAAAAGGTAATAGAAACCTAAATTTAAGTGCAGGGCAATTAAAAAAAAGCTGTATGGTTTGTGTGTTGTCCTTTTTTTATTTTTGTGCTGTACTCTTGTCTGCCTTTTTAGCAGGTTGATTCATCATTATTCTACACCCACTGCAATCTACATGGAGATAGAAATACTGAATCTGTGCAGAAGTTAACTTTTTTCTTTTTTTTTTTTTCCTGTCAGAAAAGCTAGCAATAACTGCAAGAATGTTCATCAATTTTGTATCTTTTTTGTAGTTTGAAATGTCATCCAAAACTATTTATTTTCAGACATGTGAGGGATTTGGGGAAAAATTCTGTTGTTTTCTTCTGTGAAATGTAAGAAATTGAAATGTGAAGCAGAAAAAAGTTATTGTTGTTCATTAAAAATGTAACTATTATAACTAGCTTAGCTACCTGGCAATGCATATAATTTTATTTAAAACAGGTATGAGTTAGAAATAATTAAAATGTGAAAGTTCTTTAAGCAATTTCATAAAATATAACATTTGTTCAGAGAACGAATTCTTTAAAGTAACATGTTTGTATTACTTTAGGTAGGAAATAACTGGGAGTAAAAATTTGTGGCAGAGAAAGTTAAAAGACCTGAGTCATAAATGTGGCTCTGCTGTTTAATACATGAAGATTATATTTTGCCACAACATCCCCAGCTGAAAAAACAGGACTATTAAATCCACACGTAATCTGAAGAGCTTCAAGATCATAAATAACAGTGCCTAAATAATTAAAGGATGTTGGTATTACTATGCGTCTGCATATCTTGAATTCTAGGGTGAGAACAAAATATGAAATCCTCCTTCCCAATTCCACCGGTTAGAGCTAGACCTAGCCGAGGGTCACTGTTGTGAAAAAACGGGCATGAGCTAGAAACCTAAATTTTCAGTTAATGTGTTACTAAGTAACATAGGGTGTTCTGAAATAATATCAAATTTCCTTCCGACTTAGTCTGAAAACTGGTACGTTGTCCTCAGTTTTTGGTCTCACAGAAGGCTAAATTTGGAAGGTGAATCACTTCTTTCAGGAGGAAGTAATTATTTGTTAGAGACTGTGCATGTTCCTTGAGATAGAGCTAGGTGCTTCAGGTTAATTTAAGTAAGTGCATTTATCAAGGTATTTATCATCTATAGCACTTCTACAGGTGAGAATGGAGTGAAAAATCCTTTCCTCTTCAGGCTCAATTATGTTCCATGGGGACTGTCAGAAACCTCCTACAACTTCACAGTTTTCCCCAGTGGCCATGATTTACTGACCCTCAGAAACCCTGACAGCAACATGTCATGACAATAAACTAACATGACACCAAGTTCTCCATATCAAAATAGAGGTGAAGTAGTACGAATATATGCACTGAAGATTAAGAGAGGGTAATGGGCAATATATTAGAAATTAAAATGGAACAAATAATTGAATTGCTTTTTAATTAGTCAGGACTAACCTAGAGAAGTCAAGGCCTTCAAGTGCAGCTTGGACTTTGGGGACTGTCTTATTTCCAAGGACCTTCTCTTTTGTTCTGTATCTCTCTCGCTGACAGGGCAGCTTGCTCGTGCCTATCAGTGTCAAAATCTGTATCAGCCTCTGAAGTGTTCAGGGTGTGCTTGCTGCAAACTTGACAGAGTCACCTGCACCTGCAAAGTTAAGCTTAGCAACAAAATTATATGTTTTGCAATGGAGTAGATGGCCTCGGAGGTACAGCCTTCCTTCTGTTTCTGCTCAGAAACCAGCAAACAAATGGTACACTCAGAGACAAAATAATGAAAGTCATTAAAATTGTAAAAAAGTAGAATTGTACTCTAAAAATACAGTTAAGGGAAGTGAATGAGCTCTTTAGCTCAGAGGCCCAACTTTTCTAGCATGTCATTTGCACAGGCTCTTCTGTATGAAATAAAATGCCTGAGTCACTTTGTTTCTTCATTGCACTTCTTTAAGATGCCAAATGGGAAAAATAAAGGGCAATTTTGAATATGTTCAGCTTTAAATGTTTAGTATGGTTCCACTCCCTATAAAGTAATTGAATGCCAATATATAGGTAGGAAGGAAACAAAGATTGTTACTTTATCTCTTAAAATAATGATTTTGGCAGTTTTGCCAAAGTCTAAGCTTTTTCACTGAGAAAATAATAAGAATGGTTTTCTTTCAACCCAGATCTAAAGACTTTGAATTGGTTAATTAATTGGAAACGCTCAACATCAAATGGTATTTCCTAACAATTCCCAGGGTGGTGTTGGGAGTGCACTCTTCCTTGTGAGCTGAGCTCCCCAGAAGACTACACCGCCCAGGACATGATGAAGAATTCCCCTCTGAACAATGTTGTGTTATATGCTCTGAGATGAGCATAATTATGGAGAGTTTGATGAGGCAGCTTGCGCTTCAATTCCTGTAAAGCATTGTAATTTAGCATACTTAAAATGAAATGTTGTGCATCAGCCCTGGACAGAACCAGAATCTTTCTTTTTGCATGTTTGAAATGAAACTTTTCAGCATATTTGAACAGAAACTATTGGATTTGTTTACTGTGTGAAAACATTTGATATTCTAAATTTTGTCTAGGCAAAGAGCAGGTGTTGAAAAACATCTCCTGGGATGGAAAATTAAATTTTGGTTAGTGGTAAGTTGGGAGGAAATTCTCGTTGGGATGTAGTCTGAGCTATATTGATCCTACAAAGTGAGCAAAATACCTGCTGCAACATGTCTGTATTTGTGCTTCTGACTGTCATACCAGGCAAAGGAGGAAATTACTATTCAACATTAATGAGACTATGTTCCTCAGGAAGAGGCATTGCAGCCTATGGGCTGAAACCACGATGGGGCTAAATGCAGCAATTTTTTAAGCACATAGGTAAGTCAAGTTTTTAGGATCAGCTGTTGGACTGGTGCTGAATATTACTTGCAATATGAAAGACTTCACTCAGACCTGTCCTTTGAAGCAACCCTGAGAGGATAAAGTCATTTCAGAAATGTAAAAAACTGAGCCAGCATCAGAATTAAGATCTGACCCCAAGGATATCAGAATCCCACTGCTTCTAGTCACTACTAAACTATGCACTTGTCTCATTAGAAGACCACAGGAAGAACATTTGAGTACGTTTTTTGTGAACATGCAGTAGAATGGACATGCACTCAGTCCATGTTACTAAACACTGAAAACAGCAGTTAACCTAATGACTGCTGAATATTAATAGAGTCTTAGGCACTAGAGAAACTGAGATTATGACAAGAAATGTCTTGCCTTTATATACTGGAACAATTATATTTTAAAGAGTCAAGAAAAGTACCCTTATTCAAATTGTCCTCAAAAATACCACTGTAGGTTTTAATAACTTAATTTGCAATCCATACAACCAAGAAGCCAATGTTCTGATTTATACACGTTGAAAACAAATTGTGTTAATAAAATTATGCTTTTTACTGCAACTGTAGCTGGTTCCAATGTGCTGGTAAATGCCAGCTACTCCAGTCTCAAATGATGTAAGTGAACATAAGGCCATTGATTTCAATGAAGTTATGCTAATTTGTATCAGTTTAGTAATTTGGTACCATATATTCCATAATCAGAGAAAGAGAGTACAGATTTGTGGAATTATTTTCTTTCATATCTCCTCAATTGCTCTTCTTTGCTGCATTTATGAGTATTATACTCATAAACTAGTCTGAATTAAATGAGATGTAACTATCGGGTACTACATTTGCATCTGCAGCTCAGAGTTTGTTTTTTCACTTGTAAATCTAGAAGATGCATCATCACCTCTGAACTTCCCTGTTTCTTCCCACACATGAACGAATGGATTTGAGAACACTGTGTTGTTATAAGTGGGTCCTAGACTCCCAGATTCTCCACTAGAAGGCATGGCCAACCAAAAACAGTGATCAGCAGGAAAATTATTGGAACTTGCTCTCATTGACATAGAGAGAACTGCCCAAATGAGCAGGAGGAATAAAATATAAACTTAAATATAAACTTAAAATGCAATAACTGCTATTTACTTGGGATAATGACTTTTTTTTCTTCTGTGAATACAAAAATGCTGCAGCCAGAAGTTGAATCTTGGATACACGTTAAAGCAATTTTTAATGATATATTCACTGTAGAAAAAAAGACTAACTATAAAAGATCAGACACCATAAATCTCTGCAAAGCATGCTTTTCATGAGCTATATACTCAATCATCTAGTATTTGGAAAGTTTCAGAAGAGTCTTCGTGCTATCATATTTAGTTTAAAATATGCCACAAGGCAGACCAGGCTTCATTTCACATAGGAAACATAGTCCATGGATTCAGAGAATTTCTATAGGTACAGAGAGCATACTATCTGGTAGATTTACCCAAATATTCAATCTATGTGGACTTCTCCAAGCTTCATCCCAATTATTTGGATTATAATTGTCATTATTACAAGTTTAAATATTCAATTCCGAGTCAAATTTTAAAATAAAAATGGAAATGAGACATATAACTGAATCTGAAGATATGAGGTGCTGAAAATGTGCTTACTTTTTTTCATTATTAGATCTTAGTCTAGCGCTCAAAATCAGGTTTTTACAGGTTTTGCCCTACGTTTGTTACCATGGTAGCTAATCATACTGTATGTTGTAGAGTTTCACCTGCCCTACCTTGTGAGCTGAGCTGCACTTGCAAGTCTTTGCAGAACTAGCACAAAAGAAGGGCTGCATTTAAATTACAATATTGGTTGGACTGGTGAATAGGTTACCAAATCACTGCCTTTAAGTCAACAAGCTTTGTAAAATTATGGTATTACAAGATGTGGCAAACAAAATGTTGCATGGCATTTATTTAATGGATGAACTGTTCAGCTAAACCAGCTCTCTGGGTAAACATCCTGCCTGTATTAGTTTCACGGATTCACCAGCAGTACATTTTTGGCTATAATACAGCATTGGGCAAAGCAAGTAACAAACAAAACCATATCAGTAGCGAACATTTAAACTAGAAGGTAGTCTTCTATTACAAAGAAGTTACTTTTGGCTAAATAATTACTTTTGGCTAAATAATTCTTTGTGATGGTAAGTTACGTATAAAATAACCTAACAGAGTAAACTTCATGAATTGTGAATTTTCGCTTCAGATGTGTTGTAGTAATATAGCTGTAGCAGCCTGCTTGCAGGAATAAAACAATAAAAAAATACAGCAATTGCATAGAAAAAAAAGAATCAGGGGATCAAATTATACTATACTTTCATAAAAAAAGTCTCAAGGAAAAATTGAAGTCATGTAATCCTACCTCCTGTGTAATCAGGCTGCATTTAAAAACTTGAAAATATAGAACAGTCACTCAAAAAATATTTCTCACACATTAGACCCATGAGAAAGTTATGAGAATGTCAAAGCTCTAGAAGAGGAGCTGTGAATCACAGCCTGTAATAGACCAGAGAGCAGAAACTGTGGAAAGCACTTTTACTTGAGATTTGCTATGAAGATGGGCATGCTGATAGACTAGTTCTTTAAAGAAACTCAAAGTTTCTATTTTCTCAAGGACTGTTTTTAATTCTCCTCCCTTGGTTTTGTTATTCTGACATTCTGATTCATCTCAATTGCCTTTCATTTACCTAGCAGAGAAAGAAGAGATAAGTCAGACTTTCTAGGTTATCTGTCAGAGAGAGGCATATAACTAGGCAGACTGTCAGAACTGGAAACAGAGTTTTTCACTCATTCCAGGTTCAACTGCCAAAGTATGGATGGGACCAGGGATGATGTTAATATGTTAGATGCAAGTTTAGAAAAATAATCAAAATATTTCAGCCCAGATTTGGAGCTATATAAAAACTTACTTGGTACTAGAGGAGAACTGGGTTAGAATCAGCAACTGGCAAAGTGCTCTTCCAGGTTAAATTATGGAAGATGAATGGCTATGGTGACAAATGCCACCAGAGTATTTCTTCCAAGAGATCGTGTCCCAGCAAGAACTGGTATGGGTAGAAAAGCACTCCCTTGGGTCAGAGACGATGGATAAAATGCTATGCAGAGAGCAAGATCTGGTCCTGTTTGGTAACTGCTAATGGATTTGGCAGCAGGAATTGCTACTTCTGGGCAGGGTCTTGAGGGGTTATGATGCTCGCCACAGCAGGAACAGGATTATAGTTGAGTCTGAGCAAATTGATTTTTAATTTAGTCAAACATTAATTTTTGATTTAGCTGTCCTGACCTGGAGCACAGGCCAGCTGAGAAAACCAAACAATGCAACTAAGCAAGAGAGAGTTCACTCTAGAAATGGGATAAAAATTAAAGAAAAAGGAAAGAAAAAAGGCTGTGCAAGCTACAGAATGGAAATTATAAAGAAAATATGTAACTGTAATTTACAAACTTTGGACTAGAGAAGAGAGTATAAAAATTGTTCATTAACTATATTTGGGTTTAACTCTACTTTTGAGGGTTTTTTTGTGTTTTATGCTTTCTGCTCCTGGTACAATTATGTAATCAAATATTAGCACATTACAGTAATTTTTATTTCTGGGATAGGCTGTCATCATTTTGGCAAGCGAACCAGGCTGCTTCCAATGCCTGCTCTTTGTCAGAACACTTCAGGAGAGGGAGAGACAGTTTCTCTTAAACTCCCTGTATTTCACACCCTCTTAAATCAGGACACTGGCTTTTCTGTCTGCCTTGTTCTCCAGCTATGATCCATCTGCAGTGGGATACGCACTGGCAGGCATACAAGAGAGTGATCTGCAGTGAATGGAAAAATATTTTACAATGGGTCTTTGATGTTCATAGACAGTTCAAAGTTCCTCCCATTTGGAGTATTAATGAAAAGGGATGTCAGTGTTGTGGGTCTGGAAAAATTCATCTGTTCACCAATTGCATGGAGGGGCTGTTCCTTCCATCTCCCACAGCTTTCCTCTGGGGAGAATGCTTGTTGACTTTCTGCTGAAGTGTCACTGTTGGATGTAGAAGGGCATTGACTGGGGTACAGTCAAAAGCACCATGAGTAAGAAGTGCCTGATGATAAGTTGGATGCTTCCTGGGCAGAAGAAAACATTGGATGATCTACTCTGTTTGAGCAGTATTAGACTAGTTGTCAGTCATTACTGCAGAAGATCTGAGGACTAGACAAGGTGACAAGACACTAATGCTGATTTTATTTTGTGCACTTAAAAGATTTTAAATACATATATATACAAATGCAAAGAATGCATATATCTGTTTGCCAGATATTTACGCTTCATTAGTATAGTCAAGTTATGGAAACCTTGATATCCTTGACCCCACTAACTGAAAAATGCTTAAACTATGATTCTGAGTCTTTGTTCATTATATTAATGTCAAATGCTTCTTTGGTAATCACACAACTCTGTGAGAGATGGGGGAATTCAGATATGAAGTTCAATGATTCCTGTGAAGAAAAGAAAATAGCTTTCCTGGTGCAGAAGTGATCAAAGATTAAAAAATACCACAGTACATGCAAAATTATTATGTTCTGTATTTATGGCAGGGTTAGTCTTGGCAAATAAAAGATAATACCTTACTGAGAACATACCAAGCACTGGGATCAGATTCATCAGTATGCTCCAGCTGCTCCGTGCTCTGTCAGAGTGTACATCTGGTTTGTGTTGTAGGAGCAACAGAAAGCAGACAGGAGTAACAAGAAAAACTGGACCAGTATGCTCTTTAATATTATTATTAATTGTTATTTTTAAAGGTAAAATAGAAAAAGAGTACTGTAAAACATCACAAAGCCGACACCTACTCTATAGTAAATTTGACGTGACATTCTGACTTTTCAGAGGCTGCTACAGTTATTCAAAACCAAGCTACTCTCGAGTATAATTGCTGTAACAAGTGTCCAGCCACAGGCCATATGCAGGGCTGTCATTCACCATCTCCCAGCAAGCAGCCAGAGGCGAGTGAAGCCTGACTTACAGCCAGGAAATGAGCAGTTTGATCCCTGCATTTGGTAAGTTAATTTTGGGCCAGAGTCCCTGCAGCTATCTTGCCTTTTCTGTGCTGTGTGAGGGAGTTCCCCTGACATGGGGCAATTAGTGTATTACATCGAAGTGCTGTCCCAGTCCCTGAAATGCTGATTTAATGAATGGGTGGGAAGGGGTTAGTTGCTTTGAAAGTACTGACCTCTGTGACATGCTGAGGCAAAGAGGGCACCTCAGTCGCAGCTTTGGTCTCCTGCATCCCACACACTTGATCTAAAGGCATATTTTTATGATGATTTGTGGTTATTTACAGCTGATTATATAAATTAAAACCCGTGGCAATATTATTTTTTATGTTACTGCCTTAGTTTTCCTCTCAGAAATCACTGTTGCTTCACCTGCCAGTGGAGATGCTTGTGGGTTTGCTCAAACTTGTTTCAATTCAAATTACTTTGCTTGCATACATACTGTGTTTTGACTGCTTAAAGCAACCTAATTCATTTTGACTAAAACTAATTATAGACTGATTGCCTCAGAGAGGTCAGTCAGCAGATGTGACTGGAAAGTGTCTTCCAACTGAGGTCAGTCGGGAGTTTTAGTCCATTTAACTGGCACGCTGGCCAGAAGACAGTGTGTGTACACTGGCTTGGCAAGCCTTCTAGGGCACAGGTTGTCATCTGGTCATACACCGTGCCAGACACCAGCCTCTGCTTGGCATTCAAAGCCTTGTTCCAACAGAAGTAAGGCAAACAATGTGGTTCCAATCATGAAGTAAAAATCTGCCTGTGATGATTTTTTACTTTGGCTCTACTCTGTGTGGAGGTAAGTTAGTATCGAAGGGACAACAAAGAGAACATTGTCAAACTGTGCTGGAAAAATTCAGTAATGGGGGTGGTTGGTAACTGGATTAGGACTAGGGGAGCAAGAGAGCCTGGAACCACTGCAAAGCAAATCCTCAGATTAATCCTTTAGATTAATCAGAGCGATAGTGTCATCCCCTGTAACAGATACATGAATATACATTTAAGAGCCTTTATGATTTTTTTTATAGTTAATTGGATCTTTTAGTTTAGTTTTTAGATTTATACGAAGTATGTGTTTAAGAGCCCCACCTCTTCTACACCTGTTCATAAATTCACAAATTCACTTTTATAATGCACACAGTACCACCCTGGTACCTGAGACCGACCATGGACACTTAGGAAATGATCACGCTGTAGATCAGGCCCTGTGAAACCAGGAAACAGATAAAATCTGTTGCTCTCTTGGAGTTGGCCCTTGGATAACAAGGACACTGATATGGGTTGATGTTTTTATAGTCATGCAGACAAGAATGTTAAATCTCTCATTTTATTTTTTGTTTTGTTGTGATTGATTAGTGAAAACAGAGGGTGAGATATGAACTAGTGAGACTTCAGCTCTGACCAGTAATTGAGACAAATTCCAGACATGAAAGGACTGCCTGATGTTTAGAAATCATTAAAGGCTGAAAAATACTCTGTGAGGGATCTGGAATAAAAGAGTTCTTTGGAAAATAAACAAAAACATTAGAAATTGCTTTCAGAAGTTCTGCTGAGAAGTTGATTGCTTAATTGCTGCTTTTGTAAACATTTGAATGAGTGTCTTGACCGCAGCAAACAGGCAGCAAAGGGCAACGAAGCTTGCTTCCAGCTGTGTGCTGATTAATGACTTATTAATTGGCTTTATAAAATTTAAATTTGGACCTTGTTTTTAACTAAACAAAACAGAGTTATTGCTGGTATTATTACCTAATGGTCCAAATAAGCAAACATAACCTTTTGCTGCAGACAATTTGATGAATAAAGCCTGACATTTCTTTCATTAGCTCAAATGGTGTCACTTGTTCTTTTGAAAGTCCCTGGCAAATATTCAGCCACCGAATAACTGACTCCTTTGGTGACAATCAAGGAATATTTTTGTCTGTGAGTGCTTTGGGGAGAATCTGACTCAAAAAATTCTTTTGCCAAAGGTGGACCAGGCTGTTCTCCCTGCTAACATTTGTCAGACCTGGACCTGGACCTGGAGAGGATTTCACTGAAAGTCTGAGTGAAAGTGGCTTGAAAAAAAATCCTTAAATCTCTCTTGAGTTGTCTGCTAGCAAGCAGCTGCACCTATCCTGGACTACCTGGGCCATGTCTATGAATCACGTAAACAAACCTCCTTCTATATTCTAGAAGTACACCTGCAACAAGCCATCAGTAATTTTAGAATATGGTGGAAATAATGGATTTAGGATGCCTTACAGCAAAGATTTGAGTCATTTTAATTTAAAAATAAAAGCCCTGAGAAATTCATATTTGCAGTCTTCCTCTACTACATCTCTCTCATCTGATTGCATAAACCCTGCTGCTTGTCCAGCGGCCAGAAAGCATTAAGATTCCAGACCACAGCATGTAGCACACTGTATATTAACATAATCACATGTGTATATGAGGATGCAATCCCAAGTAAATTTAGCATTCTTACAATATCCAATGTCTATAACATTTAGATTAATTTACTTTTTGGTTTTTTACATCTCTTCCTTTTGAGATACTTTTAAATAAATTCCTGTAAATCACCTGGAAATGGAGTACACTGAATTATTCAGCCCAATGCATTAAATTTATTTTAGTCTGGATGCATTTATTAATCACTCTTAGTCCCTATGAAATACCTGATGATTTTAGCAAATAATGATGTATTATGCAAGTAACTGAAGCTGAAGTAAAAATATTGCTTGGTTTTGTAACAATTGGACCATCATTGTTGATGTCATAAATAAGGGGAGATTGTTATTGGTTTATATCAAAACGATGCTGAACTTGTTTTGCTATAGCTGTGTTCTTCATTGTCATATTTATCTCTTTTTCTATCTTACAGTCCATTTACTATGCAGTAATTACAATAACAAGAGAAATAGAATTTCCTCTGTTGTACCCTATCACACTACTCTTCAAGTACTACTGGGAAGAAAATGAAACAGGGAAGTATTAACACATAGAAGTATTTTTATTCTAGAAGTAGTTCAGTGAGACTGTTCTTGCTTTCTGGCTCCCATTCTACAACTAGGTCTTGAAAACCTCTGTTGTGTTCTCATTTCTAATTGCAAGTCTCTTCTCGCCCTAGCTTCTTTCAGTGGTTACTGCAAAACATGTCCATGGCATTTTACAAACATTCACAAAGAAGAGAAGTATTTAGAGAGTCTTTAATAAACTTCTCTTGTCTTTTTTCAACCCTGCTATCCCCCTTTGTACAGCTGACCTGTGCAAAGGCTGCTACCGGGGACTAGGCTCAGCTGAGAACCCAAACAGAAGTTAAAAAGAGGGGGACTGGGCATGTTGAGTCATTTTTACTGTCTTGGTACTCGAATAGTTTTCCCCAGGCAGAGCATGAGACATCTGGAAGCTGTGGAAGCTGTTGCTTTTGGGAGGCAATCTATGATTTTTTCTTTTTTCTTTTTTTTTTTTGAGAAAAATTCTTTAATTTTACAATTTCTATCCTTGAATTGCAGTAACAGATGGTGAGGAAAAGAAATATTGCAGCTCTCAACATGCCAAGCTAAGGTTGATCTTAGCTCTGCTCAGCTTGCTTTATCTCAAAAACAGCTGAAAAGTGGCAGTAAGGGAAAGAAATCATGAATATGTACACTTTAAAACATCTTTATGTCACAACCACTAGGGATCACCCAGGACGTGCAGTCAGAAAAGATTGTTGGTATACAAAATACTCTTGCAAGACACTGACACCGGAACACACAAAAAAAACATGGAATGCCACATGAAACTTTTTACTTTACTCAAGGCTTTCTTAGAGGCACAAGCTCCTTTTAAACCACATCTTTGTTTTTTACAGCAGGAAGGCAGTCCTGGCAAGGCAAAGCTTCTTTCAGCCATGGAGTCTGTAAAACCTCCTGATTTTCAGGGTCTCACTGGCACCCACTTCACCTTTTCAAGTTGAATGGCTTTGACTGAAGGAGGAGGGGCGAAGGAATGGCTACACAGTTCAGGAGGAGGGGTGGAGAGATGGTCTCTGGGTAGATCTGAACACCGATCACTCTTTTCTTACAACAAAGAAAGATCATGAAAGGGAATCAACATAAAACAAAAAAGCAAGAAAGAAATATCTGCAGAAGACTTTATGTTTCTCCTGCAAACTCTCTTACAGAATGAGAAACTACAAAAAAGCCAAGCTCTCCTGGCAGGCACTGCTTCTTATTGTCTCTCCAGGTCAAGCTCCCAAGCTCAGCAAAAGGTGGGGAGGCTTTTAAGTGGTCTCTATTCCACTGTCCCAGAGGCATACTATCATTTACACTCAGCAAGAACATTTGAATGGGCTAAAATATACCCGGAACACCACAGATACCCCAGATCTGCTTCTGGGGCATTTTCTGATTAAATACAGTACAGCTGCTAAGAAGAGAGTTCAGTGGTGATAGGCTGAGGAAGAATAAATCTGCACTGTTACAGTGTAATGCACCTTGGACATGTGGAGCTTTTTCAGCACATCTTGTTTTCTGTTTTTAGGTATAAGCTAGAAACTACAACCGGCAAATTAGGTTAGTCAAAATGTGCAAGAGAGAAGGAAGGACAAAGGAAGCCAATCTTTTATTTTAGACTGTGTTTTTTCCCATTTCATGTATGTTCATTATTATTAATGAGTATTGTAATATATTCCTAATGGTTTACTAAAAGGGATAGAGAAACTTGTCCTGTTTTGGAGGTATGCTATATGTTTAGGGGGAACACAAAAAATTTTGTTTTATTGCTATTCAATATATTTCTGCTGCTGAGCTCCCCTGCTGCATCTCACAAGGCAACTTTTCAAATTAATTCACCCAGATTTCCCTATAAACAAGAGAACAATATGGTATTTATTTCACGCTAATAATTTCTCTGAGTTGCACATGGAGCTAATTTATTTGCAGGAACTGACATGCCCTTAAAACATTTTTGAATACAGTATCACAGAATC
>VZRW01002778.1:380938-512867 GCA_013398125.1 Aegotheles bennettii
TGAACTGTGGGGCCCAGAACTGGACACAATACTCCAGATGTGGCCTCACCAAGGCAGAATAGAGGGGGAGGAGAACCTCTCTTGACCTACTGACCACCCCCTTTCTAATACACCTCCAGTAATATGGAGGAAAGATTAACTAGGCAAGAAAAATTTCTGTAAATATTTTAGTGAAAGTACGTGGCAAGGAAGGTATTTTTATGTTATTTCAAATAATTGTAAACTGTTAAATCTTCCTTATATTTCTCTTGAGAGGAACTGTTTATATTCATAGACTTCTAAAAATAGGTTGCACAGTTTCAGTGCATTTGAAGCTATAAGAAGAAATTTGCTCTACGGTCTCTTGCAATCTAGTATAAATTTCTAATCAGTATGGAATGGTGTTTTATTATTACCGTAACTATACGGTAGTCTAAGGTGCTTTTTCTCTCTCTTAACTTGGGGTTGATATTTATTGAAATGAAAGTGTGATATGCTCCTTGATACTTGCTGCTTTGCATCATGTTTAACAGTATTTTTCTGGAATAAAATGAGTTCTTCCCAGCTAGGCGAAAGCCTTGTTATTTGGAATAGTTGTGATGCTGAATTTTGCATACAGAGGTGACTCGCTGAGATGAGAGAAACTAATTTAATGTCTGTGCCTTCATTCCCATGTTGAGGTGGACTCTAAGGGGCTCAGTCAGTCTCGGCTTGTTTACACACACAGTTCACACTTACCTGCATCTGCTGGCTAGTGGGAAACTGCTGGAGTGTGGTTTTTCGTTTTTGATGTGGTCTTTTTTCTACTTGTGGAGTATTTTTAGCTGTATTACTGTGAAGAGAATGTGGCCATGGGTGCTGTTAACTATACCCCCACGTACTGAGGTGGTGGAGGTCGGACTCTAAGCCTCTGCCTTGAGTAGTGGCGCTGCCCTGCAGCTCCATGGGGATCTTCACATTGTAAAATGTGCAAGCACTTGGTTGCATAGCAAGAACTATGATGAAAATGTTTGGCTCTTCATTAAAAATAGCGTCTCTTCTGCCCAAATCAGTAGGGGTTCTTTCTAGCTCATGGGGGAGTGTGGTACAGTTAAGCCTGTTGTGACAGGCAACAATGTGGAAGAAGTACCACCAGAGATGCTTGAGGTGAACTTGCCAAAATGGTGACTCTTTCAAAATATTTTCTTATCCTCCTAGAAAGAGGAAAAATATCATACTACTTCTATTGCTTATTGATATACTCATTTTCACAACCTGCTGGCCCTACTCCTTTTAAGTTTCTTCTCCCAATATCATGTCTACCATCATCTTGAAAGTAAGGTGATATGTTTGTGTTTTTTTTTAACTTGAATATATAATACTAACCTATCTGTCTGTACTGGAGTGTTTCTAACTTCTAGTGCAGTGCAGAATAATAATTCATTGAACTAACTTTATGATATCTACAAAGAAACACTGATGTTCTGTGTCATTTTTTTACGAAGCATTTAAAGATCCCATAGGGTTTTGCAAATTGTAGCTTCAGCCTCAGATTGTAAACTGAACTGAGCTTTTGAAGAAGTATTTTTGTTTGTACTATTTCCAGCTAAAACTATCCCCCTCTACTCTCTTTGCTGTTAGCAGCTGTTGTACTTTTTAGCTGCTCCAATCTTTCAGAAGAAACAGAATTTGTGAAATTCTGCCAGGTGAGATGAGACATTAGGAAATGAGCCAGTAACTCCAATGGGGATGCAAGTAAAAGAGATTACACAACTTTAAGTATGGCTTCTTCAGCAACTGACCAGTAAAATATTGATATTCACAGGTTTAGTCGTGTTCAGTTTGCCTGCTGTCTATGGTGTCTGGCCTGCTATGAGGCAGAATCATGGCAGCATATTGCTTTGAGAGAAAAAATTATGTTGTTTAAGCTGACATCAGAAAGCAGCTGTAGAATCACAGAATGGTAGAATCATTTGGGTTGGAAAAGACTTTTAAGATCATCAAGTTCAGCCATTAACCTAGCACTGCCAAGTCCACCACTAAACCATGTCCCTAAACACAATGTCTACAAGGCTTTTAAATACCTCCGGGGATGACAACCTTTCCAGTGAGGATTTTTTTCCTAATATCCAATCTAAACCTCCTCTGGCACAACTTGAGGCCATTATCTCTTGTCCTATTGTTTGTTACTTGGGAGAAGAGACCAACACCCCCCTCACTACAGCCTCCTTTCAGGCAGTTGTAGAGAGCAATAAGGTCTCCCCTCAGCCTCCTTTTCTTCAGGCTAAACAACCCCAGTTCCCTCAGCTGCTCCTCATAAAACTTGTGCTCTAGACCCTTCTGCAGCTTTGTTGCCCTTCTTTGAAGATGTTCCAGCACCTCAATGTCCTTCTTGTAGTGAGATGCCCAGAACTGAACACAGTATTTGAGATGCGGCCTCACCAGTGCCCAGTACAGAGGGACAATCACTTCCCTAGTCCTATTGGCCACAATGTTTCTGATATAAGCCAGGATGCTGTAGGCCTTCTTGGCCACCTGGGCACACTGCTGGCTTATATTAATCCAGCTGTCAAACAACATCCCCAGATATTTCTGTGTCAGGCAGCTTTCCACCACTGTTCCCCCAGCCTTTAGCATTGCATGGGGTTGTTGTGACCCAAGTGTAGGACCTGACACAGAGTCTTGTTGAATCCCATGGCCTTGGTCTATCAATCCAGCCCTCTGTAGAGTCTTTCTAGATTCAAGCATATCAACGTTCCTTCCCAACTTGGTGTCATCTGCAAATTTACTGAGGGTGCTCTTGATGCCCTCATCCAGATCATTGATAAAGATATTAAAGAGAACTGGCACCAGTACTGAGTCCCGGGGAACCTCCCTTGTGACCAGTCACCAACTGATTTAACTTCATTCACCACCACTCTTTGGGTCTGACCATCCAGTCAGTGTTTTCACCCAGCAAAGAGTACACCTGTCCAAGCCATGAGCAGCCAGTTTCTCTGAGAGAATGCTGTGGGAAGTGTATGCAGCTTCCATTTGCTTCAGACTTCATCTTGGAGAGGTGATTTTCAAATGACAACAGAAAAAAAGAATATTTAAAATAATGAGTTATGCTACATAATCAGGATTACATAAACTAACATAAAATCACACAGATCTTTAAAGCAGCCATCACTTACCACACACACATGTGCTTCATTAGACGATTAGTTCTTGAACCAAAGAGAAATATTATTTCACTGATTATAACATCACTGGTATATAACCTCTCTTTCTAATGTTTTCTTGAAATGTCTTGTTAAACTTTTTCTTCATTCTATTCTGATTACTCTAGCACAGGTAAGTCAGATTTGGCTTGTTGGGGTATGAAGTAAGCTATTTTTCAGATGCTGGATCTATGTGTTAGACTTTCATTTTCCTAGCTTTCACAGGTTTATTTTGTGGTGTTACTATACTGGTGTCAGAAATATATAGGTATTAAATTGAGGCTTTACAAAATCTCCAGGAGTGCATGCTAGATGGATTTCAAATCATTCTGAGTTTCCCTCTTTATTGGTTTTTTATATCCCTCAATTTGGCTTCAATTCAGGGAAGCACTCAAGCAAGTGCTTAAATCTGAGAATGTATTTAAATCCATATTTTTTTTTCACGTGGAAATGTAGGCTAACTAAGTGCTTTGCAAAGCAAGAAATTTTGCCATTTTTCCACAGGGTGTCCCCTATATTTTAGCCATGTTCCTGTCTGTTACTTTAGGTTAGGAATTTCTGCACTTCTAGAAGAATAATGCAGAAAATAAGTCTGTAAGTAGACTGGAGGAATTCAGACCTGTTTTCCTGTCTTTACTCATAACTTTTAATTGGCTTTTATTCCTGTAAACTTAATAAATGTACCTAAAATAAAATCCACATGAACTTGAATATTTTTCATCTACTTTTAAAAATGAGATCATTGTTTAAGTAGTCTTGCCAGTGATACTTTCTCAAGGTATGCTATCTTCCTGGGAGTAACTGATCATCACTGAATCTAACAGGATTGTGCAGACAATTTCTGCATAATTCCAATTTATTCACATAAAATTTGCATGTGAGGGTTGAATGTAAGTAATACATTCTCTTCATCATTGATAACAGCTAAGCTGGGAGAAAAAAAAGTCTCAAAAGCAGATATGGAATATTACATAGTCTCAATTCTTGCTGCCTCTGGAATAAACTTATAACTAAGTCCTCAGTTAGAAGAATTATTCATCCAAAGGAAGTCCAATGAATTCAGAATTGAGGAATTTGCTGTAATAAATCAGAAAACTCCTTTTGTGCATTAGCAACAATCTAACCACCAAAAAGACAAAGAGACAGTATTTAATTATTCTCTTTCAAAGAGATATGGTGGAAAACAAAATGTGTCTATTTTCTGTATTAAAAATAATCAGAAGTTCTGAATAATATTTTTATATCTTTAAGAAGTTCTGATAGAAACCCTGAAAAACTAAACCTTTCAGAATAAAGGACATGAAAATTCCTGCAGAGATGGACTGAATTCTGCTGAAATTGTCCTATTCTATCCTTTGAATGGAGAGGGATGCTGCAGTCTCAGTGCTGTGGCAGAGACCATTCAGGAAGATAACTTCCGTGCATACAGAAGAGGCAGGGTGGAGAAAGGACATGAGTAAAGGCCTCCGGAGACCGTTTATAAAGCTTGAAGCTTGTTTATATGAGAATACTAAATAGTTAAGCAGGAATAATTATTCTGAACTAATTATTATAGATTTGCTGCCTTATACATTCTCTCCATATAGAACAGTGTAGGGATGAGATGTTTCAGTGAGTTTTAGTTATTAGACTCCAAATGAACCTCTCCTCCTCACTCCTGACTAGTGTCCCTAAGCACATATCTCTTATGGAGACCCTATAAAGAAAAAAAAAATAAATACCAAAACCCAAATCCCTCAACAAAGCAAGCAGTATGATTTTATAAGCATTTAGTTGAAAAAGGGCCTCACATTAAGTAGATGGTTTTTATGCAATGACTGGTTAGATAGTTCTTTTAGAACATATCATTAGTGGAGCATCAGAAAAGGGAGCTTGGGATGTGGTAACACTCATATTTCTTGAAGATGATGGAAAAGCACATTCAAAGACTGATAAAGAGATTAAACAGCATGTTTTGGTAAGCTCTAAAAAAGCAGATCCTTTCCCAGATCTTTAGAATAACTTGTGATTGAAAACTGAAAAAAATTCAGAAGAGTACAGACATTTTTAAAAAGTATAAATGCAATTTACAGGTGTAAAGCACAATTAATGTTTAAAATTTCCATAAATGAACAGTTATTTATTTATTTATAATCTACAATTTTATGTATCTGGTCACTCATTTGGTTGAGTGATTATCAGAGGATTTTTACTAGCAATTAAGAACATTCTGTGAATCTGCATCAATGTTATTTCTCTGAAGTTTTATGTAGGTGACACAGCTAAGTTGGTTGTATTTGTACAGATGACTCTTGAAAGGCATTCTGCACCTGGATTGCAAGTGCCTGTGCCAATGACATGCTGGTTGCTCTTTCTACACAGTTGTAGCATTTCTGGACACACAGTAATGAACCAAGAGATTGTGGTCCAGACTCATTCTGTCTAATTTAGACACCTTATTAAGGCATCTGTGGTCATACTCCAATTACCCTGTTCTCTGCATGTAGCCATGTCAGAGAGACAATTATTTCTAGGTGGCAACTCATCTGGCCTGCTCTGGGGTCTATCTTGAGATGGGCTGCTGTGTCCTGTCTCTCCTCCAAGTAAAGAGGAGGTGTGAGTGATTAGTAAAGGTGAACATATAATATTCAAGCACCTATGCTTATGGAAGAAAAATTCTGTGTAGGTACCTTTACTCATAGAAGAGAGTAAGCAGGTGTGAATAATGAAGTACTTCCCCATTTTGTGGAATTACTTGTACTCTGAGTAATTTTTGTAATTCATGACAAACATCATCTCACAGGGAATGGTTTGCCTCATCACACCACTGAGGACTATCTTTAAAGGCACTGCCTTCTCTTTCTCTGGCCAGAGACTAGAAGGTGCAGTGGTGCAATGAACAGGGTTTATTCATTTTAAGTTCTGGATATTTGATCAGTGAATGTTGTGTAAATGTGTCCAAGTAATCAATTGTATTTAGATCTGTAAAACTCCATGCAGCATTTGTGAAGATAAGACTAAGTGTGAGGAAAGGCTGAGGAAGCTGGATCTCTTTAGCTTGGAGAAAAGGAGACTGAGGGGTGACCTCATCCATGGTTACAAATATGTTAAGGGTGAGGGTCAGGACGATGGAGCCAAGCTTTTTACAGTGACGACCAATGATAGGACAAGGGGCAATGGTTGTAAACTGGAGCACAGGAGGTTCCATGTGAATATCAGGAGAAACTTTTTCACTGTGAGAGTGCCAGAGCACTGGAACAGGCTGCCCAGAGAGGCTGTGGAGTCTCCTTGGCTGGAGACATTCAAACCCCGCCTGGATGCGTTCCTGTGTGATGGACTCTAGGTGACCCTGCTCTGGCAGGGGGGTTGGACTAGATGATCCTTCGAGGTCCCTTCCAACCCTAGAATTCTGTGATTCTGTGATTCTGTGATTCTGTGTATAGCTATATTATCAATGTATCTCCATTGCAACCATGGCTGATAATACTGTCAGAGGACAATCCCTGTTCCAAATACTCTAGAGTCTAGAGTGGAAGCATTGTGCAACAGAAAAAAGCAGTGTCAGACTCAACTAGGGATGATGAGGCAATGAAGTTATACCTGAAAAAGAGATCTAGTATAATATAGAATATTAGAACAATGACTGAGGACAGCTTTATCCATTTTTCCAGTTGATGAAAGATAGTCTTTCTCCCTGTAAATGTTGTCTCAGAAAACCTCCAATGATCATGGAGGCAAAGGCGCTGATACTAATGAACCCCAGGAACTGCTGAGAGAGATATTCCTTCAAGATTTAAAGGATGCACAGTGCTTGACTGGAATTTTTCTTGCTTAGTTTAGCTGTATGGCATCGCATTTGAACTAATGCACCTAGAAGGGCATCTGACAGAAAATGTGGTGCTTGCCTAATATGGAAGGTTATTTGGAGACATATTTGCATTCTTACACCCCTAAAGGCACCCTGAAAGATGTTTGCTTCTGTTTTCTGGAATACAGAATGATGGATGGTCTGGTCCAAAATGTAGTTCTTATACAGGCATAGAAGAACCAGAAGAAAAAGTAAGATCTTAAAGACAGAAAGCAATGTGGAAGCAGATTGCATGACACATTTTTCTTCCAAACAACTTATATTTCCCACTGGCATTGAAAGGTATAGTTGCTCAGTGCTACAGAAAATGATAATGTGTTTTCTGAAATGTTTTATCTGCTGTATCATGTTCCAGAGAACCCAATGCTGACTTTTATTGTCAGAAACTGGAGAAAGAAATTGTCTTCTGGAAGTTACAGCTATTTTCTCTCACTTTCTTTTTCCTTCTGACTTAACTGTTTTCTCTCATGTCTATTTAATTTTTTAAATTATTAATTTAATATGGAAAAACATCAGAGATTTCAAGTTCAATACCTTAGCTTCCACAAGATACCCCAAATTAAGGAAAGTGTGGCTGAATGAGTCCTCCAGGGATAGGTTAGTAGCACAAAGGACTTATGGAAAAGGATTTATTACTGGGGCCATAGACAGCAGTGACACCACTGACACTGAGAGTAGTTCTTCATCTCCTGCTCCATCTGAGGTGGCAAAGAAAAATGAAAGCACCTGGAGAAGCATCTCTTAGTTTGCCTAATCAGTTCATCTACAAGCCTGCTGTCATCTGCAGGACATGAGGAGAAAGCAAATGGCAGCTGGCCAAAACTCTGTCATGAAAAACAGATAAAAAAGCAAATGAACTGTGTTGGTTTTTGTTTGTTTGTTTTTTAATGGACATTTCATCAGTCAGTTGTCAATATTGGTGTACTTTTTTTGTAAAGTGTTTTTGCTTTGAAAGTCATCTTTATCTAAAGTTTCAGACAAACAAAGGAGTTTCACTTATTTAGAAATAGGCTTAATAATTCTTTAGTTCTGTGTCAGAGGCTTGGCCTTTTTGAATACTTGCCTCTGAGATTTAAATAAAGTTATAAGGGATGTCTAACTTTTGGTCTACAAAGTGATACTGGCGTTGTTGTTATGCTTCAAGTCATTAAGCAGAAAGATTTTGGAAGACTGATAAAAGGGCAAAATAACGAGATTACAGCTGCATGGCATTTTAGCTGAGAGTCTAGTGGGATGCTGACAGCAGGATAGGAGCCTGCCTTCCTCAGAGGCAGTGCTGGAAGCTGGACAGATGGGGGAGGATACTGTGGTAAAACATAAAGCAGCCTGACTCTGGGAGAAAATTAATTAGGAAAACAATTGACCAAATGTCCCAAAACTGGAGCAGTGTTTTCCTACTTACATGTAAGGTAGGAAAAGGAAAACATTTCTTGGACAAATTGCCTATAAAGGATAAAGTTTAAAGGCTAAGAAATTGCAAAAATGGTTTTAGAAAGCTAAAATTGCTAAGCATCTACTGCCTCAAAATACTTTAAACATGATTACGCTGCCAGAAATCTGTATAAAACTGTTGATTCTTACTATACAGAAAGGATGTTTATTTTTGGAGAGAGAGAGAGAAAGAGATTCCCATTACTTCTTTTTCTAGAGGATGTAGCTTGTGAATAAAAATAACACAGTATCCAGAAGCCAAGCCAAGTTGTCCTATATAGAAAGGTCTAACTTTTGACCCTCAGTTGCAGAGGGATTTGCATTAGTTTGCATGAAATAAGAATTCAGTTTCATCAACTAACTGGTAGGTACATGGTGAAGTTTTGCCATGTTCTAACACTGGTAAGGAAAATGCCTCCAAATTTAACACACTGACTCGTACACTAGAAGATTACATATATTGTTTGAAACCTCTCAGTTTTCTACAAGTCAGAATTTAGATAGACTTGTTACACAGTAATTTATGGTTAATAACTATACTATTTTACCCTGGGATGAAGTTGTTTTAAAGTATGCTTTAAAGAGCCTTGTAAAATAGTGCCTTTTGCAGTATAACTATTTTCAGAAACAGGACAAACATTTCTCTGTTTCTATCAGATACATCCTAAAAAAGGTTTTATGCTTCTTGTTTTATTTTGGTTTGGTTTGGTTTTTTTTGTTTTGACTGTTTCTGGACAGAAAGAGATAGTTTAAAACAATCCCCATCAAATGAGAGAACTTGCAAGTCCTATGTATTTCCTCCTTCACAGGAAGAACCTGTCCAAATGAAAGACCAGACTTGTCAATGCAAAGTAGATGGTCTCTCTGAAGTTGTGGCTGCTTGTAAGAAGGTGCAGGTATGTGAGTCCTGGATTATTTTGATACTATTTTAAATTAATAGGATAAGTGTATTTAACAAATCTTTTCAGTATTTGAAAGTGGGTATCGCATAAATACCCAAACCAATCAATTTTTGTTATTTAATTCTGTAAATCCATAGCCCTCTGCTGCTGTGAACTTCCCTAGGGGAAACAGTGTTTTGAGAATGTTTAGCATCTAGTACACTCCAGATTCCTACTCTGTTCTTTCTGTTGACCAATAGACCTCCTTTAGGTCACGCCAGAATGGAAATACTAGGTCTGGAAGAGACTCCAGCATGGTCATGGAGATTATACAAGAGCTTGATCAAGTGATAGTATTTTCTACTAATTCAAAGACAGTGTCTGACTATCAAAATTCGGTTTTGTTCACCAGAGTTTCATCTGTTCTGCACTTCTGTGGCATACATTTATTTGCAGAGAATGATTATGAGCATGTTTAATTTACCAGTATAGTCATGGCTACCAGGAGAAGCTATGTCAGGTATGGACATGGAGCCCATCTCCTGACTATGCAGTAACCTACATCCTTAGGGATCTGTACGTTTCCTTAATCCAAAATGTTTAGGGGAATGGGCGAAAAAAGCACATAGATCTGCATTGCCAAGTGGCCCTCCTGACAAGTTTGATTATGCTGCTCTAAAGGATGATTTTCAATTAAGTGATTATCAGAATTGTTATTTGTTCAGGTCCATTTTTAGCAAGAAACTGTTCTGGTCTACAGGCCAGTATATTTTCTATTGAATGCTCGTCTATTTGAAAAGCTAAGGATTTATATTAAAATAATTTGAGTTCTAGCAGGATGACATACAGCTTTCTGTGGAATTATATCTTTTGTAAAATAGGAATATTAAGATTATGAGTTATTTTTCTAGTAACATCAAGATTCTCTGGCATATTTTCATTTTATTCATAATAACATAAAAAACTATAATTTTATGGTCTGAAATACACTTATCTGAGAATATTTGAGTAAAGATATGTACACGTCAAAGTATGACAAATATGTTCTGTGCAAGCTGGTTGTTTACATTTAAAACCAGAAGTAGAAATAAATCCATTAAATGTATTAGGCAAAATTGACAATTTGCAATGTTTAAGATGAATACTGAAACCTTACCAGTGGCATGATTTCTTTAGCATTTCCTGTGGCTCTTTCCAGGAAGAAGTCAGTGAGTGCTACAGGCAAATCTGAATGCAGTAGCAGAGCCACTGGAAATTCAACAGGCTCACAGAGTTTAAGGATTACTGGGAAACTCCTATGCATATAACACCAACCAACCTGTCTGACTGACAGATACTACTGACACTTTTAGAAATTCATTTATTCAAAGAAATGCCATCTCATTACGTGAGAAACTTATCTGATAGATGAGTCCTTTTTTTCAAGCTGGAACTTTCATCTGTAGTTTTAAATTAAGTGGAAATGCTTTGCTGGTTGGAAGATGGTATGTCATTTACTGGATCTCTCAGCACAAAATTATAGCCAATATGAGTGTTTTATTCTTGCAAATAATTACAACAGATTTTAGTACGGTGTTGTTTGACTGGACAATGGCTTCGTTGATGTTGTGGACAATTGACAGGGCTCATTGACAGGGTTCATTGACAGGGTTTTAAACTATATTTGAAGGGGGAGAGGGACAATACCAGGCTTCCCTGTGACAAGATGGGGGAAGACACGCTGAGGTTAGAGGGACTAGGTGCGAGCAAGGGCCCTTAGCCTGTTAATGAGAGATGTGCTGGACACACTGCAGCACAGTTGGAGTCTCATGGAGATGAGTCAGGGGCTCCTGAGGTAGTAGGAGCCAACAGGGAAGCACTGGGGTAATACCTCAAAAGAATTCCAGCCACTCCAACCACTAAGTCAGCTTCATCAGGAACCCAACTGAAATGTCTCTATGCAAACACAATGCAGCATGGGGAATAAACGGGAGGAGTCAGAGATATGCATGTGCCTGCAGGACTCTGATCTTATTGACACCACAGAGACCTGGTGGGATGACTGCTATAACTGGAGTGTTGGAATGGAAGATTACAGGCTCTTTAGGAAGGACAGGCAGGGGAGATGTGGAGGAGGTGTTGCCCTCTATGTTAACAACCAGCTGGAGTGCATGGAGCTCCACCTGGGGATGGATGAGGAGCTGACTGAGCTTATGGGTCAGGATTAAAAGGAGGACAGGGGACATTATAATGGGGGTCTGCCACAGGCCACCCAACAAGGAAGACTGAGCTGACGAGGTCCTTTATAAACAGATAGGAGTAGCCTCACGTTTGCAAGCCCCAGGTCTCATGGGGGACTTAAATCACCCTGATATCTGTTGGAGGGAAAACACAGAAGGGCACAAACAATCCAGAAGGTTCCTAGAATGTGTTGATGATAATTTCCTTCTGCAAGTGATAGAGGAGCCAACAAGGAGAGGTGCTATCGTGGACATTGTTCTCACCAACAAGGAGGGGCTGATGGGGGAACATGAAGCTCAAGGGCAGCCTTAGCTGCAGTGACCATGAGATGGTGGAGTTCCAGATCCTTAGGGAAGAGGGGAGGGCATACAGCAAGTTCACTACCTTGGACTTCAGGAGAGTGGACTTTGGCCTTTTTAGGGACCTCATTGGCAGAGTACCATGGGAAAAAGCCCTGAAGGGAAAAGGGGCCCAAGAGAGCTGGCCTACAGGAAAGCAGGAGAGGGACTTTTTACAAGGGCATGGAGTGATAGGACAAGGGGAAATGGGTTAAAACTAAAGAAAGGTAGATTTAGACTGGATATTAGGAAGAGATTCTTTCCTGTGAGGCTGGTGAGACACTGGCACAGGTTGCCCAGGGAAGCTGTGGCTGCCCCTCCCTGGCAGCGTTCAAGGCCAGGTTGGATGAGGCTTGGAGCAACCTGGTCTGGTGGGAGGTGTCCCTGCCCATGGCAGGGGGGTTGGAACTGGATGATCTTTATGGTCCCTTCCAACCCAAACCTTTCTATGGTTCTATGATAATTATGGTTGATTTAGAACATTGTCCATGAAACATTTGGAATTTGTTATCTAGCAATAAGCCCTGCCTTTACAAATCTCTTTCTGAACAAGTTATGTTGCAAGCTCGACAAGACTGAGTAATTTCTTTTCCAGTCAGAGACCTTGGAGGTATATCCTATATATGAGAAGTACCTAGAAGGAAAAAAAAAGGAGCTGTCTAAAAGTCAATATATATGACAAGAAAAATTCTGTGGGGCTGATCTAGTTTCCATCTATGATGCTGCTGAACCCGTGGTTTTGTGAATCACAGAAGATGCCAAACTTCTTAACTTTTGTAAGACTTTTGATGTCATTTTCCCTAATGCTCTAAGGAGTGAACTGGGGAGGTATGGCCAAAGTAAAAAGAAGAATTGGTAGGTGCAGAACTGATGAAATAACTACACCAAGGGCATAGGAAATTGGAACAAAACACTGTTTTATTATTTATTTAATCGTACACTCCTTTTTTCACCTACATTTTGTATCATACTTGTCAAAGTGAAGTTAAACTTGGATGTGGAAAGTCTTTAAAAAGAAGAAAAGAAATACTTTCTCATTGTCTTGTATCTAAAATATGGATTATCTGAAACACATTCATTCAAAAGGTCTGCTATTTTTAAATATAAATGTTCCCATTGTGACTTTCAGTAAAAGTTTTAGATCTAATTCAGACCTGACCTGAAATACACTCTTGTCAGCTGAAGGGCTAAATTTGATTTTGTGTTTCAGTTAGCTCTATGCCTACATTATCCCTGAAGAGGACAGGTATTGGGACATTTTTTAACAAATAACCCGAGAAGGAAAGGAAGAAATTATAGGAAAAAGTTAAATCTTAATGAAATGATGACAGTTCAGTTTGCAATCACAGTATGGCATAGCAGCCAAGTGGACAAAGCCCAAATATATAAAATATAATAAAGTTTTATTAATATCATCCACTGTATGCTCTTTCAAAATAATTATATAGTATATTTCTGCTAGTGACAAGCATCTGGGATCAT
The DNA here is from genome assembly GCA_013398125.1 of Aegotheles bennettii. Lineage (NCBI taxonomy): Eukaryota > Metazoa > Chordata > Aves > Caprimulgiformes > Aegothelidae > Aegotheles > Aegotheles bennettii. The sequence goes on from VZRW01002778.1 coordinate 394,299, forward strand.
AATGATAACTGAAAATATGACTCCATTACAAAAAATTGTTTTCTCCAAGATAAATTCAGAGAGGAGGTAGAATGTGCTTTAGAAGAAAAGTTAGCCTTGAAATTGACTTATAAGAAGTGAAACCACTATCTGTTGGATGAGCAGACCCATAGCTTTTCTGCAAATACATGCAAGTTTGACGTGTTAAAGAACTGGGATCGCTACCTATCTACTCATTATGCTTTGTGTTTCTTTGGACACAGAATACTGGATTTAGAGAAATGGTGTCTAAATGACGTTCATTATACACCTACTGGAAAACAATGAAATCAGAGTTTGTCTGTGCTAGAAGGTTCTAAAACTTTGTATTTCCTGAGGCTTAAGTTGAATGACTGTTTCATATTGATACAATTATATTTATATTAGTTATTTGCTGTCGCTTTGGAAAGGAATGATACTTTACATATCTGGTTTTATGGAGTCCATGTTAGGTCCTTCATTGATAAAATCAATTAAAGGAATAAAATAACCCTAAAAGCAAACTTACAACTTATTGAAACAATTTTGATGCTGAAGTTTTCAAGAGTATCGAACTCTTTTATACTGCTTGAAAAAGCCAAAATGCATAAATAGTTCCACTAATAATACAGAGCTGTTTAGATCGTACACGTGTCTGATGGAGAGAGTTTATCCAAAACAAGCAGGGTCAAACCCAGTCTTCTTGACATTAAATGAACTGCAACTCTTACAAATGTGTACTTGAGCAGTAAAACATTCCTTTATGTAGAAAAGAGGTACTTTATTTTCATGTTCAGCTGGACAGAAACAAGAATTATTCACACAGTATATGGTGCTCGGTCAAGAACCTGAAGGAAATGATGAAACTTAAAGTAATTAAAGTTTTACCTGAAAAAATTATTTTCAGTCAACACAATATTTGATACTGATTTAAGAGACTAATAGATATATCTTAGGTTAGTAGAACAAATGACATTTCTGATGTGGCATATCTGCTGCTTAAGAGTAATACTACACAGCATGCAGCATGAAGGTCAGAGATACTTATATCTTCCTCTGTCAGCAATTATTTCAAGTCTGTTTTTGTCTGTAGCCTTAGGAGAGGCTCATTCTTTGCAGATGCTGATTTTTTCTGTAAGATGAACACATGAGGGTCCAGCGAGCTTGAGAATACACCAGCTGGAGAAGGACAAACTCACTTGTTTTACCTCCTCATTTCAGCAATACAGATAAGGTAAATATTCTGTTGCTTAATTTAAATAGACCTGGATTTAAGCCAGTGGAAAAAATAGAATAAAAATAGGCAAGGGTATTCAAAGACCTATAGGCACCTCTAAGAGTCTCCTAATTTATTTCCTGTGAATTTTCTTTTTGTTAGAAAATTTTTTAGCTTATGCCAAATAAGGCAATTTATCTACATTTGACAGCAGGTGTCTAAAGTTTTATGGCTTCAATCCATGTTGATACTTTCTTATGCCATTGCCCTCTTAAAGCGAGTATGAAAGCAATCTATCTTTTTTATTATTTTTTTGTTTGAAATGCAAAAATCGTTTTCTCCATTTCACAGGGGTTGTAGAAAAAAACCCCACTAGCTTGCTGTATTTTTGTGTTGCTCCTGCAAAACTGTTTTGTCAGCAGCCAGAACTGCCTTAAAACTTTGCAGAAGTGTAGATGGTTTTTAATTTTCCCATGTTAGACTGCTTTCAGTTCTCTATCTGTAAAGCAACAAGAGAGGATAGCTAACAGGACTCAGTGGGAACAAGGTGGATAGCTGTAAAGGTTGTAAAGGGTCAGTAGTGTACTAGGATGCAATCACACTCTTTTTTTTGGTTGCTAGGCAATATGAAAAGACTAGCAAGACTGAGAGGCTACAGGGGGAAAATAAGTTCTTCTCATCTCGTTTCCACCTTAAAAATTGTTCATCTTCTTCCTCAAGCATGGGACCTCCTTCACTCCCATAGTCACCTTGCACCATTCCTCATTTCCTGTAAGCAGGGTACTCTTCTACTCTATCTCTTCATAAATCAGTTACTCAGACTTGTGTTGCCAGTAACTCTCAGAGGTGGGAACAGTTCTGGAAACCTGGCAGGTCAGAGTAGTTCCTATGATGCACTAACTTCTGCTGGTTTAGAGAAGCATCTAGCATGTCCTTTTTGAATGCATGCTACAGACAAAATGCTGATGTTTTAAGAATGAAGTAAACTCTTATTCAAAGTCTATGCAGTGAGAAGGAAGTTTAAGTTCTGCAGCTTAAATCTTATGGCACTGCTGTGCTGAGACTTGAGTCAACTACAGACAAGCAAACCACTGAGAGGTTCTGCCAAATGTGGAAATAAGTTATGACAGGTAAAGAGAGCATTTAGATATGTAGCTGAGTGTCACAGGTTTGGCCAATAACCTGGTGACAGGTGCTCTGTTATCCTTCCCCCATGGGAATATAACAGGAGAATAAGGGAGAGAGACTTTGAGGTTTGAAAAAACTAGAACAGTTTAAATGAAACAGAAAATAATAGCACTAACAGTAATAAAGAAGGTGACATACATACAAAGACATAACTATATCTATCTATATATGAAAATGCAAATAGGAAACCCACACTTCCTGGATAGTAATTAGGTCCAGACAAGAAGAAAGTCCCATACTGGACTCAGCAGTGGGTGGGGGNTAAATAGGAAACCCACATTTCCTGGATCATAGAACACTTATTAAAAGTTTAATAGCAGTTTCTCACCTTGTGTCAGTCTATCTATATGGGAGATTATAAAGTTGCTGTATGGGCTTTTGCATTAGCTTATTTGATTTTATAAATGCTAAGTCATCCAGAAGATNGTCTCTGTTCACAATGTTTTTCAGCAAGAAAACAGGATACAAGAACACCAGCAGCATAGGAAGCAATCACAAGAGGCAATTCCAATCCTGCCAGTACAGCAACCAGGAGCCAAAGCACCATGGGAAGGAACACTGTGATTAGTCCACTTGGGTCACCTGACCCACCCTCTCCTCTCCATAGGCTCAGCTGGTGGTGTCCTGGGCTGTCTCAGGTCAGTACTGGAAATATTTATCATGGTGATCCCAAACCAGGACACTGGCTACACCAGGGCATAACATCTTAATCTGAATTATTGATGAAAATAAAGAAGGAAAGAGGAAAGTTTAATAATTCTTTCATATACCCTTCAACATTGTCAATAATGAATTCCCTAAGGGTATTAGTTTCATTCTTGTCCAAACTTAGTGTGTGATCATAGAACACTTATTAAAACTTTAATAGCAGTTTCTCACCTTGTGTCAGTCTATCTATATGGGAGATTATAAAGTTGCTGTATGGGCTTTTGCATTAGCTTATTTGATTTTATAAATGCTAAGTCATCCAGAAGATTTGACTGTGTCATGTCTGTGGAAATAGGAACAATGACTTGGCGATAATGCACATAATTCCTCCTGATTTCAGTGGGATTTAGCTACTGAGCTATCTTAGTATATTTGGATTTAAATTCCTCTCTATGTCTTAATTAGCCTTCATTTAATTTAAAAAGAGCCCAGAAAGGCATTTTAAAAAGAAGAGCTAAATGTTAATTTAGAAAGTTAACCCTCTAGAAAATCTCTTTTGCTATAATATGTGTGACTTTATGCACAGACAGATCAAAACGCAGCAGCTTTTTTTGTCTGAACAAAATCTCAACCAACAATATTAATCTTCTTTCTGTAAGTAACATATTCGTGCTTATTCTGTAGAGTAACTAATGATTTCTTTTTTGCTTTCTAAATTTTAAAAAAAGGCATAAAAATAGCATTCATACATGAGAGTAAATGTGAATCTATTTGCCCAGTCTTTCAGCATGACTAGTTAGAGAGCTGCCTGACGCTTTCCCATGATTCATGCACCTGCAATGTTTCAGCTAGTCATCATTATAGTTGCTGAAAAGCTTGGGGGGAGAATTTGTCAGCATTTCCCTTTTGTAAAGTGTGTGTTTTTTCTGCACAACTGATCAAAAGGTATGTGTGGATGGGATGCCGAGAGATAGACTGTTTCTCTTTAGTACTTGAATTACAAAAAATTTTACTTACTTTCTTTCATTTATGTATTATCTTGTACATAAAAGTACTGAAACTCTTACATAATCAAGCCTAAACAACACAGAAGAAAAAAAACTGTTATACTTATTACCACTTCCATGATAAACTCACTATATAACCTTGACTTTTTTATTTACAAGACCCCTATTTCCCCTCAAATACCTAATGTATACCTATTGCCCTCCATGAAATTATATCTGTTCTCCTTGTATATAGCTGTTGACTAATGAAAGGTAATTGTACACAAATACAGAAGACAAAATATGTTGGGTGACTGAATCTCACTAATACAAATGTCTGAATAAATGTTTGAAAGCCATCTGCTCTGCACTCGACAGAGCACAGTGTCTGTGGGATGTCATCCTTTTCAGAGATCAGAAGAAAGCTGCTTATGGTGGGTTGTTCTGTAGGGAATAGACTATATCTACATCTTTCCTTCCTCACTTATGAATAGGGGTTCCACCTGCTTGGGCATCCCAAGCCACTCTTAAATGGAAACATTCCTTTTATTGGCTCTATTTGCGTCTTCCTCCAGCTGTCCAGTATCACTCGTGCTACAACAGACACTTAAGTCTTCACAAATGTCCCCTATACCTACAGCATTCTCTACATAGCTGTAGAAATAATAATTTTATGAACTCCGAGGATACCAGTATTAGCTGTAATGTCTTCCATTTAACACTTGACACTTTTTGAAAACATTTGCCTGTTGAGACATTTAGACATCTGTTGGCACAGTTTGTAGGTTTCTAATTTGCACATTTATGAGATGATGGAAATAGAAAGTAGCTGATGAGCAGTGGTTGGTTCTTTAAAGTTGTAGGTGGTAATGGTGATACTCAGTTTCAGAAACACAACAAATAATTCAAGAGCAAACCAAAAAGTTTTATATTGCACACTAGTGCAATGTTAAAATAGTCATTTGAAACATTGGTAATTTTTTTTATTACAATACAAGGAATAGGTTGTTTGATATCAGGTATACATCTTCTGATTATAGGTTATCCTAATGCTTAAATTGCTGGCAATATTTTACCATAATATGTCAGAATACTGAGATTTTACAATAATATTTTAAATTTCATTTACCTGTCACTGTGAAATTAATGTACCATGGTGGGGTTTTCTTGCTAGATAGCTGAATTAGAGGTTTAGGAAAAAAAATCTATTTGACATACATTATTACTTTTATTTGAACAACATGACTTTGGGAAACGAAAATGAAAGTAACATCTCTTTAGGAAAAAAATAGATATCTTCTGTCTGATTTCAAACAAATTGTTTTATTTTGCTTTAGGATTATTTTTACTTTAATAATTTTCATTTATGTTACTATTTTGAGGGAAATAGTGTAATTTAAACTGAAATATATGATTTTCAGTTCAAACAATCAAGATGTGCTTCAGTATTTCTGGAATGAAATATAGAAGATCCATCAAACTGAATATTCTAACATTTTGAAAGAGTATTGCTTTTTATTTGGGTCTTGTTTTTTTTGCTGGTTAGTTTTTGTAAAATCAACCTGAATTCAGGTTCATTCAGAATTCAGGGATATTTATATACCAGATTGCAATCTTCCACTGCTAGTCTTTGTTATAGTTTCCTCAAAGCTTGCTCAATCAATTAATTTATTGGAGATGAATTATTTTTAAAAATCCTCAAGTTTTATTGCTATCAATATCAATATAACCCATGTTCTTTTTTTCTGGTATAATTGGAACATTAATAATAATTAATTATTAATAATAATTGCAAAAAATCCAAAACTTTGGACACCAGTAGTGAGCAATGGGAAGTTTACTTTGTTTCCATATTTATGGACATTTAAATTTCAGGATAACAAATCCAAGCAGAATACTTCATCAAAATGGTTTCTTCTCATCTTACTTAATTGATGAAAAATGCAGGCACTGCAAATATTGACTGTGGACTCAAATGTAGCCATGTTGTACACCAGGCTCCCTTCCACCATTTAAGGTTTTTTCATGTACTAAGACAATGCTTTAATAACCCCATCCCACAGAAATAACCTAATGGTATTCAGTAGTTTCTAGGCAAATGTGACAGGAGCATTCAGGATGCTTTGTGGGAAAAAATTAATTGTAATGTATCAAACCATTTTCACCTTGCTGACACAGAAGCATAAAAATTGGTTGTTACAAACAGACATTGTGATACCTGAAAAGAATCAAGGCTCACATACCATGTCTTGTGTTTCCCAACAAGAAATGAAGTCATAGCATGACAGCTTGACTGCTTGATTTTTTGATTATTAAGTGTCTTTTATTAATGCTATTTTATTTTATACTACTGTCTTTTACCAGAACAAGTGTATAAGAAATAATTTTCAACATTTTCAAGGCTTCACACATTAGATTACATGTAAGTAAAGTGGCTGCCAAGTATTTGTTATGCAAAACAGTCTGACTTCTCATAACTTTGTCTTTCTGGCATGTTAGATTTCTCTCACTGAAAATCAAACACAGTGGGTTGTATTCATGCATAGTGCTAATAATCTCTTTAGTACAAACAGCACCAGATTGCAGGGCAAATGCAAGACGAGTTTAAATATTCTCTTCCATCGTTTATCAAAAGCTCTTGAATGTCAAAGTGCTTTCCTTTGCATTGGCACTTAAGTGTTTCATTTTCCTAAATAGAAAAAAGTAAAAAAGGCAAAAACAAAATGAAAAATTCTTTTTTATAAATTCCAGCAATTGTAGCTAACACATTTCAGTGTCTACTTTATGCTTTAAAACTGATAGTTTGAACTGTGTGACCCTGCTTCAGGAGCTCTGCAATATGAGCATAATACCATGTGATACAATGCAAATGAATCAAAGGGGAACACTGAGAATAAACAGAATCCTTCTGTTTCTCAAAATGACACATGCTTGGAGAAAGCAAGCTCAAACATTGTTCAAAATCAGCCACAGCTCTAAGCTTCCCTTTTCAGCCATGTTGCTTGCCTTGTTGTCTGCAGCACTGGCTTGCTTCTTCCAACACGTCATTTATCAAATACCTTCCTTTACTATTCTTGACAGTTCAGTTCTCATATGCTGGGTGATTGGTTTATTCCTCTGGCTTAAATAAGGACTAGTCAGGTTAACAAATGTCTAAACGTGACTGTTCTTCACCCTCAGATTTTCTTTCCTTGTGTTTGTAATCAATCTTCACACTCTCTTGGAAGCCCTAATCCAAAGGCTTCCAAAAGATGAACTGTATCTCTTCTAGGAGGTGCAGGACCCCAAGCAGAGTCCCCCTGCTTTCCCTCTACTGGCTCACTGGTCTGTCTCAGACTCTTACATCGTTGTCTGGGAAGCCTACATCTCTCATCTGCACTCAAGGAGCACAAAGTATTCTCCCAACCTCATCCAAACCATGAGTTTGTCTTAATAGTGCCAGGGTAATTTGTTACCTTCTCCATCCATGGCTAGAGTGACTGGTGGTGCTAGGAGGTATGTCAAACAGGCACATTGAGATAAGTAAGTTTTGAGGCAGAAATCTTGAGTGGACACTGTTTCACTCTTATGGTATGGTTAATCACCTGTTGATCTAGAGAGTATAACTGCAGGATAATCTCCAGTGTTTATTTTTTTGATTAATGACAACAGAAAAAGCTGAAAAACTGTGTCAGAGACGCAAGGAGGAGCTTGCTTCATGACAAAATCTTTAACACAAGAGTCCAGGGACTTTCTAACAATTGTGCCTCTGTGCTCCTTTGTGGTTGTGCCAATGAGATTTAATCATATAATCTGAGCAGCCTGTGCCAGTGACTCACCACTCTCACAGGAAAGAATTTATTCCTAATATCCAATCTAAATCTACCCTCTTGGAGTTTGAAACCATTTCCCCACGTCCTGCCACTACTTGTCCTTGTAAAAAGCCCCTCTCCAGCTTTCCTGTAGTCCCCCTTCAGGTATTGGAAGACTGCTATCAGGTCTCCACAGAGCTTTCTCTTCTCCAGGCTGAAAAACCCCAAATCTCTCAGCCTGTCTTCATAGGAGGGGTGCTCCAGCCATCTCATCATCTTCATGGAACCTTCTTGACTTGATTCAATGGCTCTATGTCCTTCTTATGTTAGGGACTCCAGAACTGGACACAGTAGTCCAGGTGGGATCTCACAAGAACAGAGTAGAGGGAATCACCTCCATTGACTTGTTGGTTATGCTTTTTCTGATGCAGCTCAGGATATGGTTAGTCAAAAGAGTAAAAGACATTGCTATGCAGCAGAATTTTCTATTGCTTTGCTGCTTCGCTGCACAAAATACATTTTCTTGCTTAAACTCCCCTCACTAAACTTTAAACATGCAAAAAATAACCTTTTATCTGGTACTACTCTATGCCAAGAACAGGAGAACTCTTATAACAGATAAGTAATTAATTCCTCAGCAATGAGCATTAATGACTACAAACACATAAAGAAATTAGGTTTAATTAGCACTGTGTACAAATCATTATCATTTTTAAGATGTGTAAAAGATATAGCTTAAATAAATATTTTATGTGCTAATAGTCTACTAGTGACTGGATCGTGCATCTGCTTTGTTGGGAAGGCTGACAGCAGGGCACACTGCTTCATAGTGACTCAGTCAAGGACGCAGGTTCACCTGGCTTATCCTGGGTCAGAGAGCACAGAATGCACTCAGAGTGTGATGTCTCGCTAAATGAAGTATTTAATTACAGATTTTTTCCTCCTCTTGGTGGTCAGCAGGCTGTGAACAATTCTGTGTAATGGTGTGTGTGGGCTCTTTTGTGATGCTTTTGTTGTCGGTACTGACCCAGGCAGCCGCGCTGAAGCTTTGAAGTGTGAAAGGAAGAAACGGTGACAATTTGACTCAAGTTCAGAAAAGTAAGTAGCTATGGTGGCTTAAAACAAACCTCTTCCCCTAGTAACCCTCCTTCCTCCTCACCACCAGTTAGGGACACTTTGGAAAGAAAGGCAGAAGAAGGTGTGTTTGTGTGCCTCACTCGCTGCAGTTTAGCCTGTGGTATCACTGTGATCCAAGCCTTGCTGGTGGTTAAAATCACGTCAGCCAGGAACATCTTTTCCTTTTTTTCTTGTTATTCTGGTAGTGTTTGGCAGAAAAGTGGGGTGGACAGATGGGACAGCAGCCTTCTAAATTGCCCTGTATGAATTCACAAGCTTCAACTGTCACAGCCCCCCATGATTCTGATTACTAATGTGATAGAGGGCTTGAGATCATTCAGAAGTTCAAAATACTCTGCCCAGTATGTCCAACTGATTATTTTTTCATCTCTTCCTTCTACTGGCAATCATGAATATGCATTGCAAAAAGATAAAATTGTTTCATTTTCTGAACTGTTTAATTTAAACTGTTCAAAGAAATTGCTACTCTGCAAAAAGGAATTCTGGCTGGCCTATTTCTCATAGACACATGTCCTAATCCTTCTGCTGTTTTATTTTGGTGATTTTCAAATTCAAGAACTTCCTTCAGTACACAATTTGATGGGGCTGACACAGAGCTCTTGTTTTGCAATGATGAGTTTAAGGAAATGAAGGCAGGCTGAGAGAGTTGGGATGGTTCAGCCTGGAGAAGAGAAGGCTCTTTGGAGACCTCATAGCAGCCTTCCAGTACCTGAAGGGGCTACAGGAAAGATGGAGGGACTTTTTACAATGAGTGATAGGGTCGGGGGAATTTTTCAAACTGCAAGATGTTAGATTTAGATTGGATATTAGGAATAAATTCTTTCCTGTGCGGGTAGTGAGACACTGGCACAGGTTGCCCAGAGAAGTTGTGCCTGTCCCCTTCCTGGCAGTGTTCAAAGCCAGGTTGGATGGGGCTTGGAGCAACCTGGTCTAGTGAGAGGTGTCCCTGTCCATGGCAGGGGGGGTTGATCTTTAAGGTGCCTTCCATCCCAAACCATTTTATGATTCTATGATGATGATTTTATGAAATAAATGAAAGTCCAAGATGATACATCAGAAATAGAATAGGACTTTTTTCTGTACTTTTTTCTTATTTTCTTTTTGGTGGCTGGACTTTACCAAGAATTAAAATGTAGAAGTAAAAGAGATGGAGAACCAGAATCTGTCAATGACAGAGGACAATTTCTAAAGGCTATGTCAAAGAAACAGTTGGACAGAGAATTAGGGAATGAAAATCGGAAGATGGTGCCATAGACACCAACAGAGACTAATATTTAAGAAAGAGTGTTTCTGATGGTACTAAGACAGTTGACTGGTCCAGATGGATGAAGCTGAACAGGTTCTGTGGTTTGGTGAAGAGGAATCCATGCAAATTTCAATGAAAAAAATGGCTTTTGATGAGTTTGAACTGTATTGGAAAATTACTAAAATGGAACTGGAAAATAAAGTCTCCAAGCAAAGAACTAGAGCACATTTACAGGTGAGAGACAAAAGATTGTATGACAACCATAGAAAAACTGGACATGAGCTGATGTGGGGTATTAAAAAGGGTGAAAAATATCATGTGATGAGGCAAAGACCAAAAGGGGTGCTGTTTAGGGATGCATGAATGTGTTAACTGTTGGTAAGTCAAGCCGTTCTCAATTATAAAACATATGACGACATGAAACAGCCCTTGGAGCAAGACCTTCAGAGTGAAAAATCTACCCATTAATGAATGAGGGAAATGTGTGTTAGATTTCTAAAGATGTGCCAGTTAGCTTGTTTGTTTCTCATATGTAGTCTTTTAGTCTGTGAGAGATTATCACAGTTTTGTTTTCTCCTGTTTTACATTTAGAGCCTGATATGTCTCTTCACACATCCCTGCATGAAGAAGTTAGTGAGAAGAGAAAGAAAGAAAATAAATGAGAGTTCAAGGGAGATCAGGAGAGCAGCTAGGTCTCTGAGGCAAACTGGATGGTGAGAGAAGAACAGCTAGGACATATCTAGGTCTGCGACAAGAGGAAAAAGAGAAGAAATGTGGAGGAAAGGAAAGGCAGCCAAGCTGAGGCGAAACAAGAAGTCCTGGATAATGTTTGGGAGATGATAAATTTCAGTGGAGCTCAGTTCCAACTTTAGAAAATTAAAGATAAAACAGGCAGTTTGAAAATGTAGCAGAAGTTAAGCAATAACTAATATATATAATTATATAAATATATAATATATAATAAAACAATAATGGTGATCAAAGTAAAAAACCATGTGCAAAGGGTAGACCCAGGCCTCTCATGCTAGGGACATGGGGTTAAGGCAGAATCAGCATTGTCATACAGTTAGGGGAAAATACCTTTCACTGTGCTTAATAGGAAGATTTTCAAATGGAGGGGTTCATAGTTCGCAAACATCAGTTGAAACTCACAATACCCTAGAAGTTGACAAACAATATTGTCTGAATACTTATGCAAATAAATTGAGGTCCAAGAAAGTTAGGACATATGGGTTTAGACACTTTTAAGTACTAGGTGATAAAACTATGGTTACTGTGATGAACTAATTTGTTAACTAATGAAGCTTTTGCAGGCTCATCCTTCCTGTGGTCCTGCATGTTTTCAATTGCATGAGTAACTTAATTTTTGTTTCCTTAACACATTGTATCAAAAAGAGAACAGCTTTTGAAGCAAACCACTTCCTATTCTTTAGTCTTTTCCTGTTATTCTGTTACTTTCAGTAACCTGTCTTATGTTTTGTTTTATTTTTTTCATCACTAAAATTAATTCAGGCAACGCTCTGGAAGTATTCCAGAGTGCTCTATCATTTTTGCAAGCGGTTAAGTGAACCAGACAAGTATGGCTCACGAAACCTGAATGCTTAGGAAAAGAGGGTTTTACAGAGCACTACAATTTGTCTAAAGTATTTGCTTGAATTTTGCCAGAAATGCAAATCATTCACCCTTGAAGTGTCCAGAACCTTTTGCATTAAGAAATCTTCCGTAAAATTTGTTAAACATTTTGACTGTGTGAAAGTGACTGCAGCTCAATAAAACCAGAGCAGCAAATGTAGAAACACACAAAAACAATCCTAATAACTTCAAAGTGTCTTCTTGTATGTGCAAATTCATGCATTTAATTTTCTTCTTAGAACAAGCCCAGTGTGAATGAAAACAAAAGACAAAGCACTGATTGTCATTCAGGGAAGAGGTAACACTTCCCAAGTCAAAGAGGCATCTGAGATAGAGTCTAGCAGTTTGGGCTCATATTAGTAGCTATTTCTGTGTTTCATTCCATTTAGATAACATTTTGTTTTAAATTATTTACTGGATTTATAACACATCAAGTATTTGTTTTAGAGACCCAATATGTCATCACCTCAAGGAAGTAGAAATATCTTTTAATAATATTTTCAAGTTTATAAATACCAAGCATGTACCTTGCTCCCAGATTTCTGCTTCAGTCCAGACAGCAGGTGGGAAAACAGTGAGTTTGTATTTTGTGACTTTTGAGCTCCCTTACAGCTAATACTGTCCTGATTGCTCCACATTTCAGAAAAGCATAGGCGCAGGACCCATTTATCTAGCCTTTATTGCACTTCCAAATACTAAATCTAGTACTGAGTAGAGATCAGAGGATAACAGGCCATTTTGATAGCTATTACAAATCAAATAAGAATTTATCAATTTCTCCCACCTTTCTCCTGTGTGTCTTCTAATTATACCTCCTACATATATGAAAACCGAAAAAGTGATGCAGAAGCTGGTGATTTCCAAACTGGATGCTCTATTTCACTGCCTTTGTGACTGAGCTTTCAATGACTTCATAAGTTGGGCAAATATTAAAATTTGGGAGGAAAATCAGTATTTTGGCATGATTTACAAATAGTAAATGCCCTATGGGGATTAAAATCAGAATATTTACCTAAGTACTTCAGTAGATTGGTAACTTTAGTTACAGTTTATATTTCTGGTTAAATTAAATTGCAAATTTAGCCAGAACTTTCTTTAACTTTTTTAATTAATGGTTTTACACTTGTCCTCTTTTAGGTGGCAGTACAAAGCAAGGCTTACACATTATGTGGTAGTGTAATTAGTGACTTCATTACAAGAAAAAATAAGATTTAAAATCAACATTCACCCTTAATCCTGATTTTCTTAAATTTTGAATGCCTGTTTCCACACATTAATAATATTCCTCTGTTACATAATATAGTGCATACACATAGGAGACACATTTGTATTTGGCTGGTTGCCTTGCAGAATATAGCCACTCCATGCACACTGAAGGTACAATTACAAGCCAGCAAAACAAAAAAAGCAGTTTTGTCATTTTGAATGACATCCACAATAAGCATGTTGTTAAAAATGTGATGAATTGTCCCAGTTTTGACTCAGAATAATTTAGCAAGAAGCAATACACAAATTATTTTTTCAGCATTTAATAAATGCAAAATAACATAAATTGAGCACAAATTACTGCCAAACTATCAAGACAATGAAAAATATGTTAAAGAAATGTCATATGTAAATAAAGCAGATTGTCAGTGATTCTTAAAGACGTGTTGATAATAACAGGAACGTTTGTTCCTGTATTGGTCACTGTATCCAATGACATTTAAATGTGTCTGAGATTTCTTATCAGGTGATATACATTTGCTGATGTAATATAATTCAAACTGACCATTGGGCTAGGCCCTTTGTGAAAGTTAGGACAGATCTTCAGCAGATAAAAACTATAAATTCTGTAAAGCTGGCAATATATTAAACCAAGAAACTTTACAATTGCAGATAGCATTATTAAGAATAGGTTCAAACTATTCTTAAAGGAAAATGTGAGTGGCTGACAGGATAGTCAAGCTCAAAGTCTATTTGCCTTTCTAAATTTGTAGCTATAATTATTTTGTCAGTCACCCTGAAGTGCTGCCTGTAACAAGGATGTACAGGTGTTAGCCTATCATCTATACCAGCTGCAAAATATATTAACTTAGGCAGTTTAAAATTTGCCCTTATATATACACTGGATTTTCATTAAAATATTGATATGACAAAAATTCTGATGTGAACCTAGAGCTGTAGCTTCAGCTGATCGTACACATATGTATTTCTTTCAAATATTAGAATCAGTACCAAGGTCTATAAAAACGTTTGAGATTATAGACATCAGTAAAACAGGATCTTTGAAAGTAGAAGGTTGTAGATGGGGTTAATTTGAGGAATTTCAATGTAACTTTACATTGTGTTCAGCCCAGTACCTGTTTGGTATTGGAGACTTAGGGAACTGGTTGCTCCACCTATGTTAATTCTAAACAAATGACTGTGCTGCTTCTAGCTATTTATTCATCATTTTCTCTGGCAAATAGGCTCATTCCCTTTTTTGTCATTCTTCCTGGAAGGTAAAATTTTTTACTCATTTCTGAATGGTATCAACCACAGCAGGAGCTGAGTAGGAGGACAGAATGTCTAGATCAATTTGACTTTTCCTTTTTATCCTTTTCTTGATTCGTAGCCTGATTTTGCAACATTTAATCACATGAGAAATACTGATTGCAAGGTAGTATTAATGTTAAGACAATTTCAGGTGATATTCATGGGAGTACTTTATACTAGATTCTTACTTTAATGTTTCACAGAAAATTATGTGTAGAAATACTACTCCTTTGATAGTGATGTTTTCCTGAAGTTCCTTTCCCCTTTTCCTCTATCAAGATGTGCTTTGCTAAGGCTATTACTTTGTTCAGCTATCTCACATCAAGTAATATCACTAATAGCTATTGCATACATTGTGCCAATAAACAGTTCAGAAAATGTAATTTTCATTGAAAATGCACATAACTTAGCAGTGGGAGCACAGAAGCAGCAGCAGCAAGCACAGAAACAGTGCTTGAATTAATTAGCATTATAGCCTTGGGGTTTTGTATGTGCTTTTTGAATTCTAGGAATATCTTCACTTTTTCATCCTAAATATCAAAAGTAAATGTAAAATCACGTTTTTGCTTTCAATAGAGGCACGTTTTTACTAGATTTTCTCTTTAAGAATGAATTCTTAGATTTTAGATAAGATCAGTGAACATCTCCGTTTCTGATATTAAAAATTACCATGTTATGTAATGACCAAAGTTCCCTCCCTCTTCCCAGGTTCACAAATGTCTCTGAGAGACTTGGTCCCCTTCTCCCCATGATTTGCCCGGGCTGGATTCTGATTCATATATGATGAAAATAATGGTATGGAGAGGATAATCCCTTCTTCAAGACAGAAAGAGCCCACCACTGTCACTGGGATAATTAAACACCATCTGTGAGCATCTCCTTTACTGGCTGTGATGTAGTGGTCCTCTGTATTATGAAGTAGGAGGAGCGTGTCACAAAAGGGTGACACAGGTAACTTTTAAAGACTGTGATTCAACTGCCTTACGAGGACCCCTCTGAAGGCCTGAATGTAAAGATGTGTCACTAAGAATAGTTCCAACATAGAGGACCATGACTCTAAAATATAATAATGTTATTTGTACTTGTTATTTACTGAATGCCTGGGTCAAACGGTCTGCCCAGTATGAAAAAAAAATGGGATGTATTATTTGGTACAGAAACATACATTTTTAAAACTTATAGATAAATTTTACCCCAATTCACAAGGCGTTTTCTGCTCAAGACATCATATGATCTCAACACTACAACCATTTTTGCTTCCAGGAGTTATAAAAAAGCTGGAGATTTTAAAATTTCAAACCAGAATTTACTGGTTTCAGTAATTTCAGATCTTGTGGTTAGCTAAGGACAGCTAGCTCCAAAATAAATTCTGGGAAAGTTTTCTAACAGGAGTGAAGTGAAAATTTGAATGGATTTTGTAATGGCATTACATGACAGGATGTCTGTGATGGAACTGGTCTGAATGTGGTAGTTCAAAACCCTTAAGGTTGCATGTTTCTAAAAAGATTATATAAAATAATAATGTTCCAGGAAGAGTTGAGTATCAGATGGCAGCTCAGCTGTTGTGCTAACTAGGACACTAGCACCTAGGAGTTAGGTCCTCTCTTGTTGAGGATGTGAAATCCAAAGTCGACAGAACTGTCTGCTGTGCCCATATTACTTTCTCTTTGCTACAGTCTATGTGCCAAGTCTTGATGTTTTCTTGGTAAATTTTCGAACAAGCTTTTTAATGAAGTGAAAATGAGGTTAGAAAACTTTATGCACAACTTAAGGCTATTTTCTTGTGGTAGCTCTGAAATAACTGCAGCTGTTTTCGTGAATAACAAGTCCTCCCTAGATTGCTTATTTACAAGAAGGGAATATGGCTCTACATTTGCTGCTTCTCTGTTTAAATGTCATGTTTTGGGTCACTGAGTTCCAGTAAAAAAGATTTTTGGACATCAATTCTGCAAATATTTTTTTCAGAGATGTGGTTTGGAATATGCAGGCAGAAGGTCATTAAAGAACTCATGTAAAATTCCTCTTCTTAGTGGTCCAGCTTTACCGGCAGTAGCTTTGTCTCTTAGCACCTCTACACAGAGATGATTTCTTACAGCCTTGGACCCCAGAATTCTTTACTTTTTCTAGGGGAACTTCAGTTTATGTTGCTCCCACAAGCAATATCCCATTTGCAATGCTGCTACAGTCTGACTTACTGACTTCTGCTTTCTATTAATTTAGTTAATCCTTTTGCTGACCTCCCAGACAAATGTCAGGCAATGTTTATTCTTCTTGTACTGGATTGATTGCTCTCTCTCTTTTACTTAAGGAGTCTTCCTTGTTCAATGTAATAGATTACTACCCTTTTTGATCAGTTTTCCTATTTTCCTTAGTAAATGGAGTGGTTTTATTAACTCTTCATTGCTGGCACTTGGCCATTTTCTGCCTGTGGGCCTGTGAAAATGCAGATTTTTCATTCCCACTATAAAATTAAAACAACTATTATAAAAAATCCAGTCAAAAGATATTCTGCTAATTTCTTCTTTTTGAAGGAAGACCATGAATTATAGCACTGAATTTAATATGAAGTGTTCTATTTAACTTGAAAAGGAATATTTTCTTCAAAGTGCCAAAAAATGAAAGCAAAGAAAATGAGTTTTGATTTGCCAGACTTCTAGAAGAAGTAGCAGTTATGATTCTTGTTGATCTAATAGCTCAAGCAGTCATGTTATTTCTGGGACACTCAGGTATCAAAATGTTCTATCATGAGTTAAATATCTTACTGACTGTTCTGAAAAAATACCTGTAGTCCTTTCTATTAAAACTGTTCCACGAGGTGTATATAGTGTAAAAGAGGAAGCTTCAGTCTAATGAGTAGGACCATAGTGAATAAAATTTTGACTTGTACTTCAGCAAATACCTTTAGATCATGTGTGTATATGTACATATACATATACATAAGTCTATGTACATGCATGTACATATATTTGCAGACAATATATGCATCTTAGAATATGTAAAAAATTTGGCATATATAAGTACTTACAAACACACTCAGGCATATGTACTTATTGTATTTTATATATTGCATGATAAATAAATTTTCATGCTGTTTACATAAAGGCAGAATAGGAAGGTTCATAACACCCCTCTCCCTGAGGCAGAACTGCCACAAGCTCAGGGGTGCTGTTCAGACCCCTTCCCAAGGGAGGAAGGGCAGGAGCTGACATCTGCACTCACACTGGGTGATCTTATAAAGACCCATTTCTAAAAGTGCCAAGATGCACTCTTTTGTTTTGTGAAGTTAGTAAAAAATATTTTCAAATAAAACCTTGAAGTGATTTAACCTGCGTTTGCCAACATTCAGCCCTATACTGCTGCACCGAGGCATCCTCACTTAATTAAGGAAGGATCAAGAAGACCTGTCATGCAATTTTATTTTTTTTTCATTTGACATTGCTTATATTATTTTGGGATGTATTGGCACTCCATATGCCCCTGCCCACTAAACTTGAGCTCCCAGCATTTTGTCCTATTGCAATCAACTTTTAATTATCTTTCCTTATGTCTAAAACTTAGATTTTCTCTCTTGTGCTGTTAAGCATCACCCTGGTGAATCATAGAATCATCAAGGTTGGAAGAGACCTTAAAGATCATCTGATAACTGCTCATTTTACCCTCTTCTAGGAATAAAATGATAGGGCTGTGCTTATTTTTAATGTGCCTGAATCCTAAAGATTCATTTAACAATGTTAGTGTGCAAATGCACACTAACACTGAAAGATGAGTCATTAATTTGGTTGTCATCATACTATTTCTTCAAATCTTTTTTTTTTCCTCCTTTGGTACAGAATCTTTAAGCATCTGTGTATAGATATGAGTGGTGTCCCTCATGTAGTGAGAATTAACAGAATAGGATCAGTAGTATGTAGCCACTGAACCAGTGTAGTTTATTTAGTGGACTGAGAACTCTAAAAGGCAGAGTTTGCAGTAACATCTAGAAATGTCACCCAGCTTATAATATACATGTAGAGTATGTATTCATATAACCCCAGTTACAAACAGCTCTGAAAATGAGCTGGACTGCTTAGCAGTACCAAGTGATGGTTTGCTGACTAATAAATCAGTTTAAAAACAAGTCTGACTGCAATGTTATCTTTTTGGAGAAGGAATTGTAGCTTATTATATTAGTAATGCAAACAGAATTTGCTGTGAATGAAATGACTAGAGCAATGCAGGATTCAGTCCTGCCTTTGAGGCAGTGAACTACAGCAGGAGCACTGCGAGGTTACCAGAGGCACAATGTCTCATACATTTCCCAGCAAATCAGGCTGGAACTGTGTGCTCTGAGGATGGTGCTCAGTGATTTTAGAGGTCTGAGTTCAGTTTCTGGCTCTGCTACAGATTTCCTTTAGGCAAATCACTCACATCTTGCTGTGCCTCAGTTCTCCATCTGTAAAAGGGAGATAATGATTCCCTGCCTCGCAATGGGTTTGTAAAGATCAGTTCATTAATGTTTGAAAGGTGCAGTCCTGAAGAGCATATCACTGTCAAGCAGGTTGAGGATACAGCCTCAGCAATACCCCACGAAGCTTGTGAAGTACATGCTCTTTTGGGGAAATACACTTCACTGCTTTTTCCCAGGTTGGTGGGAGTGGCTGCACCCTTCCCGCTTCAGACAGTGTGCAGGCTGGGGAGAACTTGCAGTGCAGGGAATTGCCTGAACATCCATTTGAAGACTGAAGAAGTGAGAGAAGTCATGTTTCGGGTTTTCTTGTCTTGTATCAATCCAGGTTATGCTCTGATTTTGCTATTGAGACTTTTTGATATGCAGAATTAGCTGACACAGTGAGAGGTTTATCTGCTTCCCCCCCTTCTATCTATTCATGGCAGAATGGCAGACTGCAGCAACTGCAACTTGTTCAAGTGCCAAACAGAAATTGGAAACTATTCCCTTCCCCTCCCTATAGTGTTATTATTTAAACAATGTTTAAATAACAACATTTTTTAAAACTGTAAGGCTGTGGAGAACTACAAGAGTAGCAAAATCACTACATTACCCAGACCTGACAGCTCTCATATACTGTATATTCCAAAACCAATGACCAAGGAGAATGTTATATCCATTATCTGTTGCTATGTTCCAGAGATGAATTTCAAAATCCTCCTTCATGAAATTTAATTCCCCTGCCCTCAAAAGCAGCCAAGAGGAGGTGGCAGATTGTCTCAGGAAAATCCATCCAGAGGTGTGAGGGGGCATTAGGCCATGGACACTTGCAACGCTTTACCCTAGAAATGTACCAAGTAGTAGTGAAGGGTTAAAAGGCCCTTTATGAGTAGGATTTGTCAGAAAATGGCCAGTCATAGAACAATCTGTCTGCAGTAAATCTTGTGCTATTTTAGACAAATATAAAATTCAGCCTCACAATCTCTCTGGTGAAACAATATTTGCTGTAAACATTTAGAGGTGAATCTTTTTATCAGAAAACATTGTGAGAAGGCAACACTGGAGAGACTCAAGAACATTCACATTCATGTGGCAGTCTTTGTTTCCTCAGTCAGTTCAGCTCCAGGAAGAATTTGTGCCTTCCTTACAGAAAATGGTCCTGTTCCAGGTGGTGATCATCCTGCACATGAAGATATTCAGTGAAGAATTTCTTTAGCTTCCAACTTAAATCATGTAAAAAATATCAGGTAAGTGAAGAGATGAAAGTGAGCACATCTTGGCTAAGGTGTTAATTACTTTCAAGAAAAATTACTAGCAGCATGCCAATAGCATGTGGATGGTTTCAACGATAGCTGGCAGCTTCTCTGGGAGTATTCCTTATTTTCCCTGCTAAAAGATGGCCTCAAATATCCATTTTTGGAAGGGTATGAGTTTGTGAATATTGCACCTGTGGTTCCTAGAGAAATTAGCTTAAGGAAATGTATTAAGAAGAAAATTTGTAGTTATAGTACTTACATTTCTTGTTTTCTGTAAAAAAATCTTCCTAATTGCTGCTATTATTTAAACAGGCCTGTGAGATTATTTGAGGACATTTCCTATTTATTCCATTAATCACTTATCAGAGGAATAAAATCTTGCAAGCCATCAGTCTCCAGACCTTGAAAATGCAGCTTTTCTTGCACCTCACTCATTAATGCAATATCATATTAAATAACAAGATTCAATTCTATCAGCTGAAGTTCTTTCTCTTTTCCCCACTTAATGTTTCTCTAAAATGGTTTAATTGAGATCAATGGGCATAGTTGCACAATGAGGTGCAATTCAATGTGACATGAGAATTGGGCTCGATAAAGGATAAAAGGGATAAAATGAAAAAAACAAGTGACTTCTTTGCCCATCTCTACAGTAGAGCAAAAAAACTGGATTCTGTATTCCCCTCACTTCTCTCACAAGGGGAAATGGGTTCAAACTAAAGGAAGGTTTATTTATATTTATAATATAAATATACTATATTTANCTGGAGGGAGGTGTCCCTGCCCATGGCAAGGGGATTGGAACTACATGATCTTTAAGGTCCCTTCCAACTCCACCTATTCTATGATTCTATGATTCTGTGATAGATTAGAGAGGATGTTCTTAAAATAGTGGGGCTTCACATGTGTTGTATAATCTCCCAGTTATCTTTCATTGGGTAATTTTCACTGAGTCTTTATCATCTAGAATGTAAAGAAATTAAAGCATCATATGGCTTCTATGACTGCTGAACATCAGCCTCAGACTAACAATCTTTGATTCTCCCTAAATTCCATTGCAGTTGGGTAGGTTAACTGATGTAACACTTGCACTTTGCTTGCAGCACCTGGTTTGAATAGTGTCTCATACATTTTAATACAGTCAATCTATATTATTTTGAAACAAAATCTGAAGTGTAACACTTAAAACATTTCAATGTTGCAGAGACATTTACTTATAGACTTGAGAAATAAAGACAATCAAATAAAAAATATAAATTAATCTTATTCCTCTAAGTCCTGGTGATCACTTTCTTGCATTTAGACAAATGAAATGCCTATTGTGCTCTGATGTACCTGATTGTTGGGTGAACATGTAGTAAATGAGAGACAGCACAAAAAATTAGGAAGGCAATTAGGCCTACTGGATGATTACTTCTCACTCTTTCAAGAGTTAAAAATAGTACTCTTTAACTGTCATTTGCAGTGATAATAACTCACCTGAGCAGGCTCTGTCAAATTAATATGGTGGTGTGAAATTGTCTAAATGTGTTTTACTAATTATCTGTGAAGAATTATACCATTGAGTGTGTAGATCAGCTCTGTTGCTGAGAAGACTGCTTGAAGTTTGAAACCAACCTTTTTGGATTTTTTTTTAATTTAATATGTCTTAATCCACCTACTTGAAATTTAAATAAATGAGCTTCTTAAACACCTATTTTGAGCCCACCATTTATTATTTACATGTTCCCTATTTAACAAGTTATAAGCATAGTATTTTTTCCAATTCCATTTTTTTAAATTAACGAGTTCACACTTCAAGATTATTTTTTTTAAAGTTACTCATGCAAATGTGGTTGTTCCAGCTTCTTTTCACATTTACAAATTTATTTTATAAAATATAATCTAATAGAAACTGTCGTTCTTTTCCACCAGAACATTTCCCAGAGGGTAAAATTCATTTCACCCACTTAAAAAAGATGTAATAGGACTTTTCTGAGTAAGTTTTGACAGTTGGGGAATTTATCCATATTACATTATAAATGTCATTTTGCTCTGTGAATAACATCCCAGCATGTTTGCCTTTAGTTATAAACTCCACCTCACAGGAAGAAATAGCATCAATCCCAGATGAAAGCAACTATTCCAGAAAGAGGATGCTGAGGGCAGGGGATTGGGGTCATCCTGAAAGCTAGTCACAAACAGAGGCC
Source organism: Aegotheles bennettii (assembly GCA_013398125.1). Taxonomy (NCBI): domain Eukaryota; kingdom Metazoa; phylum Chordata; class Aves; order Caprimulgiformes; family Aegothelidae; genus Aegotheles; species Aegotheles bennettii. The sequence continues at coordinate 416,525 of VZRW01002778.1, forward strand.
CTCTCAAACAGAGAGACTCACAAACAGAGGACTGAGATTTGCTTGGACAATGGAGGTGCAGCCGCTGGTTTCTGAGGTTCCCCTAAGCCCCTGAGGAGAAAGGACCAGGACCTACTGCTGGTTATGAAGTCCACACAACTCTGTCATGAAGCTGCATCTGTCAACAGGCATCTCAAAAGCAGCAATAACCTTGTCCTGAAGAGGAAGAAGTAAAAATCCCTGTTATTAAGAGAGAAGAAACAGTGGGCATTTGCTAAAATGTTTTATGACTCACAAATGGGCCCAAAACAAATAATAGCAATCAGACATAAGGTAGCTACTCCGATGAGCATCTGTTCCTCAGGCTAAATTATCCCATTTACTACAGAGAATTTATTTTCTTCACTGAACAGTTTATTTGTAAAAAATCCTTCTGTATGGGTAAGATAGAAGTAATTGCAACCAATGGTCAATAATTTATTATATGCCAAATAAGAGATATTAAATATAGCTGTACAATATAATATTTATATAAATTACCTACCAAATATTCACGTACATCAAAGTAACTCTTTCTAGCAAGGGCTTGTATAACCTTAACTTGTGAGAACCATGCAAATTTTCTTTGGAATTTTTATTAGGTGGCTATTACAAGAAAAAGTAGGGTCAACTGTCTAGAAAAGTCACGGGGACAGTTTCAGATAACAGGTATTTCTATGAATTTAATATTGTGCCTTTACATTCTAGAAAATAACAGAATTTGTTTATTTCCTACAAAGAGAGATATTCTTTTGATGTGAAGCATCTGACAAGCCTGCATCAGTTATTTCCAAAAGTCATGCAACTTCTAAAATTGGAAAAAATTGTGGAGTTAGATGTGTTTTGATTCAATGTGAAAAGCAGGAAAATTTAGCAGGAAGTGCAGGCAGTGGGTCAAAAGCTAGTAGCAGCTTTAAGTTGAAATTCCTACCTGTATGATGTGACAGTACAAGAGGTAATTAACATGATTCAGGGTACACCAGGGCAACCCCTACTCTTACTATAAGCAGCCATGCAAAACCAGATTTTTGTTTCCATCCATAGAAACAGGCTTCTTTTTACAAACTCCATGGGTATTCATCTCTCTCTGTGTCCATGACTCATTCTTTATAGATATTTAAAAAGCTTTAATCATCTAGTGAGGAAGAGAGGTTAATGCTGCATAATCAAAATGACCAGTCACACATCACAGATAAAGCAGCTGACTGAAGCTGTTTTTCCAAAGCCATTTATAGATTCCAGTTTTCAAGCCATGGGCCAAGTAAAAGAAAAAAAAAAGAAAGAGGAAAAGAAAAAAAAATAAAGACACCAAAATTCAGATCAATCCATTCATGAAAAGTTTACAAATGGCAAAATATGTTGAAAATTTTGGAGATTTATCTGAAATTAAAAGAGGCGCAATGGCCCAATGGTCCCCAGGCACCCACAGCCAGTGCATGTTACTGATTAATAAGTGTTTGTGACAGAATACCATGTTAACTCAGTTGTTGTGCGATACCCACAACAAAATAAATTCTTATGGAACCATAACAGCTGAGCCAATTGCCTAGATCAGAGCCAATAAATTATACTGCTGCTACAAACGGAACAGTATTTCATCATCACACAATGGATGTTTGAAAGCGAGGTGCTCCAGCACCTGTAGTGATTGCTGTTGTTCTGACTGAAGACAGACTTTTAACTATGCCACTATATGTCAGTCTTTCAGCCTGAATGAAAAGCAATTTTTCTTCAATAAACTGCAATGGAGTAATTAAACTCATTTGCCTGAAGCTTAAAGCAGATAGTTTGTGATTTATGTACTCACAGTAAATTCCTTGCACACCTTTTCTCCCAGTGTTCTGCTATACTCTGAGTGGGATTACCTACCTCATGGTAGAAAGATTCCTGCCAGGTAGTATGAGATATATTGTAAAGGACAGCAAGCTTCTCTTTGGGAAAATAAAAAGCCAATATTTTTTAGGGTTTGGATTTTTTTTCTTTTTTTGACAGCTGATTGTTACACTGCAATTCTTCTTTTGGAAAAGTTTCTTAGACACATGTCTTTATTGGTGGAACAGCAAACAAAACAACCTCAAAAACAAAGCAAAAGGAAGTTATCAAGGAAAGACAATAAGAGACAGTTAGTAGCTGCATATTAATACTGAATAGTTTCTTACCGCTAATAAAAACTCAGTGAAAGGAAATTTTCTATAGCTGTTATGAAACAGATTATAAAAGATTAACCTGAGATTTCCAGGAAATTATTATACCTTCCTTGCAGTAAATGCATCTGAAAATTTGCTTGCTGTTAGAAACGGTGTTCAGATCTTCCCAGTGAAATTTGAGTTGCTTGTCAGATATGCAGAATAAAAAAGCTGTAAGCTTAAAAGGCAAAGTAATTCTGAGTTTCCTCAGCTTCTATTTGACCAGTATGAATATTAAAACCGTGGTACCTTATGCTCTGTAGCATTGTGTCAAGATCCACCCATTCATAGGGGCAGATAGTAGTCTACCTTAGGCAAAGATCTAAAAGACCTAAGTAAGAGAAATATTATTTTTGGGGTGTGGTTAGGAACCTGGAGTACTTCTATAAGAATATTTAATAAAATCTCTTTCTCCTCTGAAGAATTATGCATATTCATTTCACATGTAAACCAGCCTTTAATAGGTAGATCCCAAGCACTTATTCCCACACTGCAGTTCAGACTGTTATTTGTTTGACAAGACTGTAGCCTCCAAAGCTATAAAGTATCTGAAGTTGACAGATATTTATGGTAGGGTGTACACAGATAAAATCACATTATACTGACAATATTAAAAATGTAGTTGAGGGAGATTATCTTGAGACAAAAGTCTTTAAAACCACTTGAACAATGTACAGCCAGCAGCAAAGGATCTTAGCTCTGAACGATTGAGCCCGAAACATAGCAGATAAAAAAAAATAAGAAAGCAAGCTTGTGAAATGATAAGATAGTTTTTTACAGATTAATTGTTAACCCATGTATGAGACATTTTAATTCTGAGAAACAAATATATACTATGTATATACAAAAAGATCTGGTGCTCCTGGAATTCAAAAGAAAGATATCACTTTCTCATTCGATTTGTCGGAGCACTCTCCAACACCACAGTTTTATCTGATTATAAACTCAAGGTCAAGTTAGGGAATTCTTTTTTAAAGCTTTCAGTTTATTTGCTTTTATACAGAGATCCTATAAAGCATTTGTATGGAGGATTATCCTGTGAGAAGTTATCTTATGAAAAAATCCATTGTATAAACCCTCAGACATAAACCCTCCAAAACTGATTTGATTTTCTGCCTGCTTAAGAATCTCCTAGTTCTTTTCTGATCTGATCAATGGAGCATAATGTTGAAACAAAAGGCAACCTTTCTCATTGAATTACATTTAGAATGAGTGAAGAACCTCTTGGTCATATGGATATGTATGAAAAGATATATGCAATAAATGGGGGAGAAAAAAACCACAAGAAACATATCATGCCACAGGATAACACAGCTCTTCAGAGAGACTTCAGTGTTTCTGACAATCTGATTAAATTTCAAAGTAATTTTATGGATGTGAAATTTATATTTTAAAAAATATATAAACATATTTATACAAATACATACCCCTCCCTTATTCTACTAATGAAGTGTGAAGTCAGGTTATATATGAAAACTGTCTCAGAATGGCAATATGTTAGAGTTTTGCAAAATAATGTAAGCAATGGATAAGGCAAATGCAGGCCTGTTACTCATCAAATCCCACAAGGCAAGAATTAACAAGTAAGCAATAAAAATATAAAATTTGTTTGACTGCTAACTGAATGCAGTTGTTTGGGGGTTTTTTTCATGGTGAATAATGTACTTCCGAAAATTGTTGACCTGGGAAAAAAGAAGCTAGACAATATTACCAGAGTTTCAAGAAACATTAAGCAATTTCATAAGCACATGGTTCATAATGGATATTGATGGGAATAGGCAGCAGTGTAGCTTTCAACATCCCTGATGCTGCCCTTGTGAATGGTGGAAGAGTGTAAGAGCAATGGACCCCTGGTAGCAGTTGGGGTGTTAGTTATGTTATAGTCCCATAAAGGACTAGCTGACAGAGAAATTATATGATTCAGATGCCAAAAAATATCACTATTGTCTAAATAACTTCAATATCTCACTCTATCATTCCATGTGACATTTCAATAGTTGGACTGCTCAGCACATTGCTTTTGATTTCCTTTAATAATGCTTCTTTTCACAGTGAATATTAATGGACAAAATAAGCTTACTAGATTGTCTGGTATACTTTAAGTGGCTGGCTGTACTGATGGAAGAATAAAAGCTAGGTGCCTCTTGTGAGCTGCTCTTCACCATGCCATGTCTTGGTGAGCACTGTCATCCTTGTCCTTACTCAGAAGAGCTGTCAGATCATGAGCAAAGATGCACTCATGAGAAACCACAATGAAATTGCAAGGTAGGGCTCATCTGTGCATTTTACACTCCAAGGCCAGTCCTAGTTGAGGAAAAGAGAGGATCCGTACATGTAAAACCCAGTAAGGGTTGGGGAGAAGGACGTGAGCACTGGTATGAAATGGCACTCACAATTCAATGGCGTGCTCAGCTAAAACCAGGTCTTAAGCATAGCATTCAGGCATTATGAATATTGGATGATGAATTATCCAGGACAGTTAGCTGTGTAAAGAGATTTAACAAGCCCTATTAAGGCTTACTTTTGTCCTCTTTCCTTTTTCTCACAGAATCTGAAAAACAAAGGTAGTACAAATTACTTTAGTGTTATGAATAAAAAAGAAGGGAATAGCAGAAGAATAAAAATAGGCAGAATTTCCTGAATTATCATTTATTCACATATTCTATTTACTGTTAACAGTTCTTTAAAAGCAAAATGATTGACATGTCTCCACTTACAAAAAAAGATATTAAATAAATTTCAGTTTTTAGTAGAGAGATTCCAAAGCTATGTACAAAATTTCAAACTATTCATGGTTAAGGTTAAAATTGGCAAGGAAATTTGCATTGAAATAATTTTGAATAATTCAAAAAAATCAAAGGAATAGTGGCAATATTATTTATAAAAACTGAAAGATACCAATGTAACACATTTGCACTAGTTCTTCTACAGTGTTGTCAGTAAAAGTTCTCATTTACGTCTTCTAATAACCAATGGCCAATAACCTTTTCTGTGGTTTTCAGTCCACATTTTTTAGTGTGTGTCTTGCATGTGTAACAGCAGCCAAAACAAAGAAATGACAGATACATAAATATGTAATGGCAAAGATTTTAAACAAGGCATGTTGAATAAGTAGAAGTGTTTAATGGTAAGCAGAACATTTTGTACTTACTTGAGGAATACCTGATAACAGAACAAAATTCAGGGGAAAAAATAAATTCTGATCATTTTATTTTTTTTTAATTTTGTGAAGTTTTCATCTTAAAGATCTTGGGAATATTTTTGAGGAGAACACATAGGATTTCACAAAAAAATGTGGGTTTGTTGTTTGGTAATCCCACTCTCCTCGGACACAATATTCTGCTCTCATTTGATGATTTATGACATCTTCTCTGCATATGATTTTGAGTAAATCCATAGCCAGCACGTCATATGCCAGAAAGGCAAGGGAAGAAGACAGGAGATTGAAATAACTGTGCAGTAACCGCAGGATACTGAAAATTAAAAGGGTGTATATTGCTTGGTATTCTTCATGAAAAATCAGCATCCCAGAAAACGTGTAATAGGTTGCCACTCAGTGTTCCCACTTTAATAATTTCAAAAGAACTAGGAATCACTGGAGAAAGGATATACTTGTCTGTCTAATGTCTTTTTGAAACAGCAACTCCCCAGTAAGCCTATCTTTATGTCCTTTTCCAAGAAGGAAACAAAAAGTTGAAAAATATGTACAAAAGACAGAATCACTTCTTTAGAGAGGTTTTAGGTGAAGCTGTTGAACTTTCATTGCTACAGCTACTTCAAGAATTTCTCCACGGGGTCACAGACTCCTTCAGGCATCCACCTGCTCCAGCGTGGGGTCCTCCATGGGCTTCAGGTGAATATTTCCTCCACCATTAATCTCCATGGGTTGCAAGAGGTCAGCCTGTCTCACCATGGTCTTCACCACGGGCTTCAAGAGAATCTCTACTCTGGCACCTGGAGCAACTCCTTCTGCTTCTCCTTCTGGTATGACCTTGGTGTCTACAGAGCTGTTTCTCTCATATATTCTCAATCCTCCCTTCCAGATGTGGTTGTGCAGCTTTTTTTTTACGCTTTCCCTTTATTAAATATACTATCACAGATGTGCTACCAATGTCTCTGATGGGCTCAGCTTTTTCCAGCGGTGAGTCTCTCTGACCCGGCTGGCACTGTCTGTGTCTGACATGGGGGCACCTTCTGGCATCTTCTTTCACAGAATACAGTATCACAGAATCCTAGGGGTTGGAAGGGACCTCGAAGGATCATCCAGTCCAACCCCCCTGCCAGAGCAGGGTCACCTAGAGTCCATCACACAGGAACGTATCCAGGCGGGGTTTGAATGTCTCCAGCCAAGGAGACTCCACAACCTCTCTGGGCAGCCTGTTCCAGTGCTCTGGCACTCTCACAGTGAAAAAGTTTCTCCTGATATTCACATGGAACCTCCTGTGCTCCAGTTTGCATCCGTTGCCCCTTGTCCTATCATTGGTTGTCACTGAAAAAAGCTTGGCTCCATCGTCCTGACCCTCACTCTTTATATATTTGTAACCATGGATGAGGTCACCCCTCAGTCTCCTTTTCTCCTTTCTCAGAAGACATACCTGCAGCCCCAACCCTACCAAAATTTTGGCACATAAAGCCAGTACAGTAACAATTAAAAAAAGACTAATCTTTCATATTCTCAACTTCCATCCCTTTAGGAGAGACTGAATGATGAGACCTACATTGCAACAGTTACTTTTTGTCAACAATTGCTCCATTACATTAATAATGAATATGCAGCAATAATTTAATACTCTTTCTAGTAGTATATTTTTACCACTAACAGCTTAGATTAACACTTCACTGTGAGCAGTGAAGAATTTGTACTGTATAATGTCATCAAATAACTGAAATTTCAAATGAAATATCATATTTGTAATTACTATAGTGTTGATCTAGACAGTATTGCATTGGTTGCTCAGTGACCGTTTGATTTTTCTTTGTCTCAAATTTGGAGTTACATTATACACCCATAATTGCTGCCTGCTTGGTCTCAAGCTTTCTCAGAGAAGATTTATCACTGGCTTCAGGGGACAAGAGCTGGGTTTTAACCCATTCAAAGCTGTGCTGCTGGGTTTACATGGTAAGGTGTTGGTTAGCAGGGGGCAGACTGCAGGTGTGGCTTCTGTGACAAGACACTAAGAGCTGCCCCTGTGTTGGACAGACACAGTTTCAGCTGGCTAGAAAAATGACCTGCTGCAGGACACTGCTGAACCAGTTGGCGATGCCGGTGGTGCCTCTGTGATAACATATTTAAGAAAGGTTAAGAAAGCACTGTGTAGCAGCTGTGAGAGAGGAGTAGGAATATGTGAGAGGAAACAGTCCTCCCTGCAGGAAGGGGAGGAGGTGCCCCAGACACTGGAGCAGAGGTTCCCCTGCAGCCAGTGGAGAAGACCATGGTGGTGGAGGTTGTCTCCCTGCAGCCCATGGAGGTTCAAATATTACTAGGTTTTTTTTGAACTCTGTTATATTTCTGTAAATAATTGTGATTTTGAGCTGTGCTATAGTTCTATAAATAACTGTGATTTTTCTTAAAAGGAAAAAAAAAAGCAAAGCACCTCAGAGTTAAAATCCCATGCAATCATGTGGACAGCTGAGTAACAAACAGAGGTTAGCTATGTCCAAGTGTCACCCTTCTCTAGTGGCAAACCTTCACTGGTACATCCCTTTCTTAACCAAAAGGTTAGATGACACTGAGCAGTAGTAGATGTCACAAGGGCCTCTCAGGAGAAAGAGTGCAGGAGGTGTTACAGCATTAGTTTGGAACTAAAGTATTATGAGTTTTGGAGAAAAATATATGACCTTTCAGTTGTTTTCTGCTAGTAACTCAACATTTTTTATGGAATAAAGAAAGTTTTCCTGAGTCCTTCTAACAAGAACATTTGCTGTGACAGAGTTATTGCATTCTTTAAAAAGAATATCTAGGAACTTTTCCCTGTGATTAGATGAGAATATGGAGGATAGAAAGAAATTGTCCTGAGACTGCTTCAAATATAAGCTGTCACCATCACAATGACAAGACTTAAGTTCCCATTTCTAATGGTTATAAAAGTGTTGCAAATGTGATTGCATTTTGCCTTATTATACGAAAAGGCCAACCTAACTTATCCTTTTGGGATTGAGGCATTCATTCGCATTCTTTTTGGTTAAGTTATTACAGAGATCTGAAAGAAAGAGCAAAAAAATGGATTTTGATAGCCGTAGATATCTTTGGGGATTCTTCTCAAATCACATTTGTGGGCTTCTAATACAATGCTAATTGTTTAAACTCATAACTGAAGGCTGTATAAATTCCACCATTTGCCTTGACTGTTATTAGGCAGTAATGATCTGATACAAAGCCCCCTGCAGTCAAAAAAAAAGATACAGCTTATTACCTCTGGGAGAATAAGTTGTGGGTTGTAAATCAAATGAGAGGAGACACTTGCAAATATTTGTGCTGTGTGGTTTAATCTTCATTGGGAACATACATCACATTGTTTCCATCCTGTTACCTAACCATAGAATAAATATCCATGACAACAATTGCAAATTTCAGATTATGATGAGTCGAATATGTGATTAAAACACTGCGTCTGCAAGCATTCCTGCCGTTTCTTGTTTCCTAAAATACTCACAAGGAGGAAACAGAAAAAAAGGCAGCAATACTTGTCTTGTGGATTTGTTTACAAGTTGCAATTTTAATATCTGTGGAATCCAAATGCAGTGCTCTATTGTTTGCTAACAGTGTTTTCTTATCAAGCCAGACTAGTTGAATTATAAATTACAGGTGTAGTAGAGCCCTGAGATCAGGAAATCGATGCCAGCTAGTATCAGCAATGATACCTGTGAGGAAAGTTTACTGAAAAAAATGAACAACGAAGAAAAAGAGAGCAAAACCAAGAAAATAATTAAAACTGAGAGCTAAAACACTATGGTGAAGCTAAGAATAATGAGCAAATATCTTCGGAAAAGTGTGCTTAAAATGTTATCAGTTACAGAAAGATTTCTTGTGCATGCCAGGTCAGTATGGGAATATGTTATTTTGAATATGTATAAAGCACATGCTGTATCACAAAACTTTCTCTTTGGTGTACTGTACTGTGTGTTGTAACCACGTGGGCAAAATAAGTGAAGAAACCAACATAGTTCAGTGAATTGTTGAACCATAATTAATGTATACTGAAATTGTTAAGAAACACTGCCACAACTTTATGGGCTCTTGAGAGTATTGTATGTCTGGAAAGTCTCACTTCAGCAAGGATCCCATGCAAAGTAAAGTGATACAAAAAATCCTTTTGACCAATTTTTTTTTTCCCTAAGCCAAGCAGCAAAACATCATTATGCAACCAAAGATATCTGGGAAAAAAAGGAAAAAAAAAAAACAACCAGGTTTCAGCCAGCTATGTGAAGATCAAAGCAAGGCACATGTAGCCAGTTAGAGAATACATTGTAGAGTTCCCCAGAATTAGTACGGGAACCATAGATAAATACAAAAGCTGCCAAAGGGACACTTGGATTTGTTGTAGAGATCAAAACAAGTGAAGAAATTAAGACAGTCTACAGTGCTTGCCCACCAGCTATCAGGTCATATCTATAGTTTTAGAAAAGGGCTGTAGGAGATCCAGGTGAGGCTAGGAGATGTAACACCAAGCCACCCTGGAGCGCAGGGGGCACAGAGCCAGCTGCCCTTCCAGCACTTGATGTCCTGGCTGGTATTGTAGGTCTTAACAGTCTTCAACGTCCACTACACAGAATACATCCTGTTCTCTCCTCTGGTACTCAGGCACTGAGGTACCCTAGTGCCCCCAGCCCTGCCTTTTAAAGTCCTTAACCTTGTTATGTAATTAACCTTATTAGTACAAAACAATTATCACCTGAGAGTGCAATGATCAGTGGGGCTGCCCTATCAACCAACAATCAGTTCACACTTTGATCAACCTCTACAAGGGCTAAGCTTATCATTCGTCTGCACTAGGAAGGATCCCTACTTTAAACAACACAGCCAAATGTCAGTTTTAAATTTGGAGGGTAATGTCTGCTTTCTTTCTTTATTTTACAGATTAAGGAAATAATTTTATATAACAAATGGTCTCATTCTCCTTTACTCATTGCTTTAGATCTATCTCCTTTCAGCAAATTCCTGCCACTTTATCTTGAATGATGAGTGATAATTGGATGACAATGCTACAAAAATCCTCCACACATTGGAAGAAAACCCTTAGCCAGGAGCCCATCATTGAATAGTTTGCATAATTTACTGATACATTCATGCTGTGAAATAAATGAAGACGGAAGAGCAATCACAATCATCCATGCTTCATAGTAATTAGATCACCCTCTGTCTGTGTATTGGACTGCTCCAAATAGCTCTCCATTGCAATCATGATCTCCAAATTATCATGAGGGATAGTTGTTTACAATGTGATGGCAAGCCAGACTGTACACTTAGCCTTGGGCCCAACATGGGCGCAGCCTATGAAGCTCTAGGAGCTGAGGTACCATAGCTGGGCTGTTTGGGAAAGTCCGGTATGTGTGATTGCAGTCTGTGTTCTTTAACTGAGGGAATGAGGCACAGCTGAGCAGTTGTCCAGATATGGGGATGTCTTTTCTGTGGCAGTCTTTGGAGAGTTCTGTCTGATGTGTCTTCAGGTTTCCAAAGCTGCTGACAATGAGAGTTAATACCAGGCGTGTTTTACAGTGCATCTGAAAAATGCGTCAGCTCTGCTCTTGCTTTTAGAGAACATCATGTTCTCAGGAGAGCTAATGCTCAGAGACAAAACATGTTGTCCTTCATCTTGATCACATTTCATCACTCAAAATTTAAGATCGTGTTCACTTTCTACCCTAAAAAGACATGATCTTGGAATGTTTAAATGCTGGCCAAAAAACATCAACCAAAGACCAACAATAAGAATATTGAGTACCATCAGTTTTCTGAAGTCCTGTGATATTTTGTGTGTGAATATACCTGATATTTTATGGGTAGTTCATCAAATGTTGTACAAAACCCCAGGAATATTTGTGAGATTGGCAATAGCATTTTAAAAATATACTTTGTACTCTCACCTTAAATCCAAAGCCCTTTCTAGAAGGTATATATTCTTAAGTTCTTTATACTACAACAGAAAGAAGCATTTCTGTAAGTCTGTACTTTCTTTGCTCTGTTCTTGTTCTCTTGGCTTTTATTAGCATACTTGATTTAACTGCATTAATTCTCACACTGAGGGCATTGTCAAAATGTTAATTAATGGTTAGATTTTTGTACTATTATTACATGCTTGACATACAGTTTTAAACTTACAAATGCCATGTCTTGAACAGTAACCAAATCTAAACATGAACAAAGGCAGTTTACATATTTCTGTATGTCACATTTCCACACAAGTGAAACCAGGGTCAACGGGATTCGTCTTGCAACTAAAGAGCTGATACATGGCAGTGCCTGAACTTACAGGGTAAACCACAAAATGTTGTCCTGAATTAATGTAATCCAGCACAAAAATGCTGTCTTTCTCACTAAAGCAAGATCCAGTACGTTCCCATTTTGAAGTGGAGTTATTCAGCATTTATACAGTAACACATGGGATTAGGTGTCAATTCAGTGGGCTTTCTGTCTACCAACAGGACAACCTACCTGTTTCCTTTCAAAAGCTGCTTATAAGAAAGTGAGTGGACATGACCAAAAGCTTTCTCACATGCAGAAGATATGCTTTAACACTAGCATCTTCCCATGTGATGTCCAAAGGAATGAGATTGTCGCTGAGTCTGCCAGAGCAGCATGTTGCCCTGTTGGGATCTTTCTTCCACTTCAGAATTTCCAGAGGACATTAAGCCAAAGGAATAATGTGTTATCATTTATTGATTTCTGTGTGACAGCATCTTTGCACAACCCACTGCACAGAAACAACTTTTCCGGTACAAAATGATTGTTCCAAGTTCCTAGAAAGAAAGTTTAGTTGAAAAAATGAATAGAAAAAGAAATGGTGGTGGTCTCCTTTTGATTGTATTCAGACTTATGTGTTTCTTCTCATATACAAGCCTAACCAAAAAACATGTTTCCATACTCTGAAGTGTGTGTCAACTTACACAGGGTGAAATTCAGTGTGCCCTGAAGAGATTGACAATTTTAGAATGCTGTGCACCTGCATGTGACAGGAAAGGTTTTTGTTCATGTTTCAGAGGTGAAGTTTCAAGGCTGAGGAAAATGGACATTAAAACCAATGAGTTTTTTCTTTCTCTGTGTTGCATTAAGTGAAATTCTTGAATCTTTTGCTTCTGAGCCAGCAGTAAGGGGCAAATACCTAATTGTCTAGTTACGGAAACTATGTGCAGGTATTATAGTATTCAATGTCTTAAAAACATACTTCCCCCCAGTGTCAATAAAACTGAACAATTCTATATTGACTTCTTTTCAACCAGCATTTGTGTTCAATTAATCTCCGGCTTTTCCTGTGTGTCATTTATAGCTATGGTATTGATCTCCTAGTTTACCTCCTGTAAAGCTGGTGGTAGCACAACACAGCTGTTGCACTTTGGCTCAGAAGTTCAAGAAGAAGTTCCAAACTGAACAAATGAAAGATAAAACACTTGTAAATACCAATTCTGTGATTGAAGTCAGGGTATTAAGGGATACTGGACAACTCATCTCTGCAGAAACTTTGGGGAGCTTTATTTTTGGCAGGCAAGACTCACTAACTCTACTTAGAGAAATTGCCTCTTAAATCCCAGAACGTATGAGTCACTCCTCCTGTCTGGCTCATGGCAAAAGGCTAGGGAGGAATAGTTTATGAAACATGAAAAACAAGGAGAGAGAAAATAGCATATGGTTAGTGCATTAACTAAAGCAGAAGCATGAAGAGTATTACTCCAGTAGCACACAGCATTTTTAAACTGGCCTAAGGTGCTTTGGCTCTGTATTTTTATTCCTTTCTTCTTCAGCGCCTTAAGAGGGGTGTGTGTGTGAAAAAAATAGCTCCTCATAAGCTTCTTGTATTCACCAATTATTTACTTCATTTGCGGAAGTACCATTCCACCTTGGCAGTGTATGCCAGTAGTGTTGCTGTCTCTCACAAGAAAAGCAAAAATGTTAAAGCCTATTTATTTTTTACTGACTTTAAAGCAGGGTAGTTCAGGATTTTTTGGGTTTTGCTTTGTTTTGGGTTTTTTTGTTTATTTATTTCTTTGTTTTTGTGGTGGTTTTGTTGTTTTTTTTTCCTATCAGCAATTTCAAGCACAGATGTTAGCCCTAACATGATGTTTTTAAGTATTTGTGTCTTATACCTGTAGTTTTTCTGAAGATTCCTACATGGAAAATCAGCAGGAGAGATCCAACTGAGCATTCTAAGGTGGTTTATGTTAAAGTACATGCTTTGTATTAGGTCTTATGCAACAGAATAAAGTGGATAAGAGAGACATTTGACTTATAAGCAGGAGAATCATGCTTTATTGATTCCTTCTGCATTCTGAAAATAACCTTTTAATTTGTTTTTAAGGTTTAACACAGTAATGTATGGATTTTGATCTTGGAATAATTTTTTTGGGTATAGTTAGTGCTTGGCTGTGCTTCTTGATCTTACCAAAGCTGTTCTGAAACCTAGCTACAGCCTTCTTTTTCCCAGTCAGAAAACACCTGTTAAACACTCAGAGAGAAATGCACCTTTTATATGGAATTTTCAGTGTCTGAGTTCAACTTGAAAGTTTCCCTTCTCTTTTCTTTTCACCTCTTTATTTCTACTCTTGATGGAGTACATCTGTATTCTCTACTTCCTGAGAGCTTCACTTTTACTGAGCCTGAGATTTATTCCATTATATTTTGTCATGAATTATTGGTTAATTTCCTAGCATTGCTCATTAAAGATGCAGAAGAAAAATTTTAATTCTTCTGAAGGAGAAATGTGGAGGGTTCAGCACACAGGAAGGAAGGAAGGAAGGAAGGAAGGAAGGAAGGAAGGAAGGAAAGAAGGAAGGANAAAGAAAGAAAGAAAGAAAGAAAGAAAGAAAGAAAGAAAGAAAGAAAGAAAGAAAGAAAGAAAGAAAGAAAGAAAGAAAGAAAGAAAGAAAGAAAGAAAGAAAGAAAGAAAGAAAAGGGTAGGCTGGAAGATGTACCTCTCCCTAAAGTTTAACAGAGCAGAGATGTGCATGAAAAAGGTTCTTGAGACTGTGGGCTTTCCCAGGCATTTGAGTGTTAACACTGGAATTTCATGTCACTGGCTGTGGTGGACTAAAGAGATGTGAATTTTGGAGTATTCCTCACCATTGCACTTTGAGGCTCCTATCACCTGAGAGCAATGATGGAGACAGAAAGGAATGCTGCAAAGGACATCCAAAGAGAATCCCTGCTAAATTGCTGGGTAGTTCATTATTTCTTTCTGCATAATATTAACTTCTTTCTCTATATAGGTTAGGGTAATATATAGTTCACCCTCCTATAATGCCCATTTTATTTCTTACAGATATTATTGAGCGTGTTCTTTGTCTCACTCTCTCTAAAAAGTCAGGGCATTTTCTGAGGAAATATCCAAAGCCTGTATTTCTTGTAAATCATTTCATTGCAAAGGATATGATAGACATTATATAGAAAATTGAATGGATTTGCCAGTTTATTTCCCTTGGATTTCTGAAGTCAAAGCAAGTCACATTTACTAGAATGTCTGGATTTAGACAAAAGAAGTGAAACATATTAGCTGGTATCCAATACCTACTTACTCAAAGAAAGCTTTCATGGAGCTGCAAGGGCATTCAGAAATCTAGATGATCTGTCTCTTGTCCTGAGTCCTGACCATATGCTGCTCTCTGATTCTGATCATATTGTACATCATCGGTTTAAGGCACACAGAAATGTTACAGTGTGCAGTTTTTGAAGATCTAACCAGAGGGGTCAGCCCACTTTACAGCATACACTGAATAAAACAAAGCATTGGATCATCTGGGAATTGTCACAGGTGAAAATCATTGTTTTGATTTTCAGAATCTGCTCTGGCTTGAGTCATCTACCGTTATGCTCAGTTTGTTAATTCACCTTGTGAACGGTAAGGAATGACCTGTGGCTTCCACTAGAAAATGGACAGAATCTAGAAATGCCTGTGCTTTAAGAAAGGCTGTTCTGTCTTGCATCAAGTTCCATGCCTAGTTATGTTGCAGTGATTTTTTTTCTTGTTTTTCAGGCCTGAGAGTCCCATCAATCACAACAAAACTGTCTGGTTTGTACGAGTAGCCACTTGTGAGACAGCTTGCCTGAGATCTAGCTCTGCTATCTCAACCCTTGTTAGCATTTGTATTTCATTCCACCTCTGTGATCTTTTTTTCTTATATTACCTGGTTTTATTACTACAGAAATATTTGAATAGGTCTGTTATGTAAAACTTCTTGCAGCTCTGGAAACGTGTTTCTGGCTGCTAAAAAGCACATAGCAGTAAGCGTAGTCATCAAAAACAACAAAAGGCTGGTTTTAATATGGTTCTAGGGGAGAGCTTGTGATATTTGAAAATCAATATAATTAAATTTCACACAAAAGAGAAAAATTAATATACATTTTAATTGGTTACACATATACGTTTCTGTGTAAGCTTAGAAAAGGAACAGTCTTACGGGGTCCCAAGAAGAAAGCATTTTGTAACAAATGCCTTTGGCTGCAACTGTGCCCATTGAATAACCTCTACAAAACATACTGATATCGTGCTGGGACAGGATCTGGGATGTAATCTGTACTAATTTGGGTTTGCCTTCTTTGTCTGAAGCTATTGCTTTTGCCTGGTTGTAACGAGTGGGGATGTCTGAGCAGGAGCTTGTTCACTCTAAATAGCTAAATTAATGAGCAGTCACAGATTCGATTAGAGAGCTGGCAGTGGGTAGAAATGTTACTTCTTTTGGGGTCCATGGTCCTAACAAATCTCCAAGGTTACAAACAGTAAAAAGGAGACTGTCTTATTCAGTCTTGGAGAAATAGCAAAGGGAAGCAGGCTGGCAAATAGAAGAATACATTAAATCATTCTATGCCTTCTCTGTTCCAGCTGGATAGTTGCTGCTTGCTGTGCTGTGCAGAGTGCTGGGTGGAGAGGGCTATTCCCAGGTGTGATACCTGCTTTTTGCATGAGTGACGAGGGGAGCAGCCAAGGCAGGACAGAAAGGAAGACTTACTTCTGGCCCAGACATTACCTCCTCAGCCAAGTGGAGAATAATTAAAATTAGGGGTACTTCCTACATATTCTATGTCCAAACTCTCCTTTTCTTAATTGAAACTAAAGCTGCGCTACCATAATATTGCTATATACATGGGCTCTTTCATCAAGGGCTAGTAGATGTAGTTCTCTGCCATGGGCTGCTGTTGTTGGGTGGGGACACCACTGGTGCATCCTCCCACTATGCTGCAGGTGTGGCACACTGGTGTATGGCAGTGCCCCAGTTAGTGACATCGACTTATAGGGGAAATGACTTTCAGCAATAAAATAATGTTTTGAAACCAGCTAATAATGATCTTTTTTTATGTTTGACTCTTAAATAAATATCTGCTAGGAAGAATTACAGAAATGCAAAGAACCCCTAATTTTTACATTAATACCATTTAAAAATCACTACCTCCTGCATAAACAATGATGACCATCTCTTTGTGAACAGAATGTCAGGTAGCAGAAGTATATGGAAGAGAAAAATATAATCTTGTTCAAGAGAAGCATGAAGTATTCAGGAGAGATCTGGGAGACCAAGTCTTTTTTTAGCTAATGTTAATGTGGCAGTTAAATTAAGAGCCTAGGTAGATGTTAGGAACACTGTGCTTCATTTCCTTTCTCTGATTCACATTCCTTCACTGCAAAATGTGTCCTGAGTTTTGCAGCAGCTGAACGGCAGAAGTTATTATTGAATTGAAGAACAATTTATATCTATTCAGAAAGTATTGAAATAGGCTACTAACTACTTAAACCCACATGTTAGTAACTTGATTTTAGGAAGATAATTTTGAAATTGTTGATTTAAAAGTCTCTGCGCATCAAGCTGCCCATTTGTAAAATTGGGACAATGCTGCTTTAGAAAAGTATTATGGAGATTATTCAACTAATATTAAAGCAGTTTAAGGCAAATGATAGGCTAAAAAACATTAAAGAAGTGGAAACAGATGATAATCTAGTTACCAAATAATTTAAAGTGTTCTTCTAAATAAAACTCCATTCTTGAGTATAGTTATTTTGCAAAGAGTAAGTAATTGTCTTAATGAAAGTCTGAAAATTTCTCATATTTTGTGCAGTCCAATATATTTTATATAGTGTAATGCTCAAGTTATTTTCTTGCAGACAAACATCTGTTACTATTTATTGGGCAAAGAACATACAATGTAGGCAGTTCTGGCCCAGCCATTTTGGTACTTGCCAATTCAAATCTCAGGACAAATAATTTCAGTGTCAGTTATGCAGGATGTATTCTGACACTACAGTTTGTGAATAGAAGAGAAAATGAACAGAAAAAAACTCCAACTCAATAAAACATAACATAATCTTAGCTGACTGCAGAGTGACAGTTGCCATCTTCTGATGGTAAAAAATTATTTTCCTTGTCCCCAAAGTCCTTCCCTGGGGTGCTGAATGGAAGGTCTGCATGAGTTCCAGGTGCTGCTCAGCTGTGTGCCACACATTGCTTTGACAACCCTCTGTCCTGTTGCAATGGTATTAGTCTTAGGGGATATTTCCTTGTTCCTTTCCAACCTTAACTGAAATTGGCAATCGGATGTTGAAATAAATAGATCCATCTCAATTATTTTTGCCAGGTGTTACTCTGGGGTTCTCTGGAACAGATGATAGTCCATGGGCATGTTTTAATCTGCTTGTGTAAACTGCTCGTGTTTTTCTGTTTTAAAGAAGGATTTCCATACACAGTGGCCCTTTCGTTGTGTTTTATCGCAGCTCAGTATTCTGACATATTTGGTTTTTAACTAAGTAATTACTTGGAAAAATACTTGACTCAGGAGTTAAAGTCTAATTCTACTTCCCCTGCTACTTCTTCACAATATGTTTTAAGAATGATGGTGGGGGGTATAGGACTTCAGTTTGGAAGTCGATGTCATAAGGTATACCCGCATACATGAGCTGAATTTCATAGGGAACCAAGCAGTGGCCTCATGCTCCACTGGGGAAGACTCCAGCCATGAGGATATCACAGAAAGAGACATGTTGTCCCCACCATCTCCTCTAGACAACCTTTTGAAAGTGATAACTGGAACAACAACCTGTGATATGTCAAATTTAACTGTACGCTTTCTTATTGGAATGAATTTCCAAAAAGAATTTTGGCAGTGGTATGCCTTGTTTCTGGATCCTGCTTAGGTATTGTAATTTGGGATGCTCTGTCTAGTTAAGACACAGATTGTTTTGATGCATCCACAACAGTGCAATTTCAAGCTATAGTTCTGAAAAACAGCAAGGCAATGATGGATTCTGGCTACTAGCATTTGAAAGCAGAGTGTTTTTCAAAGTAACTGTCTTGTATTTGGATGTTTAAATTCTACCCCACTCCCACTGATTTGTTATCTGTGTGAGTAGCAGGAAATCTTGCAGATATTTCACCCCACTGCAGCACCTTGAAAAAGCCTGCAGTGTCTTTTTGTACCTTTCTGGATTCTACATCTATGTAAGTGATGTAGCTTCTCTAACAGAGCTACACATTACTGGCTGTCTCCCATGATGTTTCTACAGCAACCCCGGTCAGAGTTTTCTCTATAAGCAAAAAAAAAGCTGTAAGCATCATCTTCACAAGGACTGTAATGATTATCTTGACTCACAAGGGCAATCCTTACTGCAGGCATTTCACAACAGTCGCAGAGAGGACAACACAGAATCTTCATATTGTCTGCCATGCCTCCTATTCAGGGTTTAGTGGGATGATGAGTATTGTCTGATGTCCTAGAAACAAATACACTTTTTGACCTTTTCATGATTTTCATTAGGAAGTAGCCAAAAATTTAATTTTTTTTTAAGCTGTAAGTAAGGCTTAAGAGCAGGAATAATGTCAGGAATATTTCCCTCCAGCAAAAAAGGCATTTTTTTACCATCTCTAGCTACTTATCAGAAAGCAAGATGAGCTATAGTGAGCTAGAATGCTTTTTTTTTTTAATAGAATTGATACTGCTTGACTAAAATCTTTCAAATTTTTCCCCCAGTAGGATCATGTGTGTTTAGATATGTAGAATTCTACTAAATTTAAGATTCACTAATCAGTTATTGACAGATACAATAACTTGAAAATAAGTCAAAGAAAAACTGTAATATTTGGCTTAGTACAGTTAAAGAGAATGTGAAGATATTTGTATATGTATGAATATATGTATACGTACATATATATATACACATGCATAATTAGTCTCATTAACAAAAATGTTACAAGGGCCTACAAAACATATGGTGACATTTAGACCAAAAAAAAAAAAAGTATCGTTAGGTAAACCAATTTGTAAGCTGTGAACAGTGGAGCCTTCCACACTCAGTAGATCTGTTTCCTGTCTACGTATTTTCTCACAGCTTCCTCAGAAATGTAGGGTTTTTTGCAGGCGTTTGAGTGGAGTTTGAGCAGCTCTGCCAGGTCAAAGCTCCGCTGTGGATCAAAGAGAGCTGAATGCACTGGAGGCAGGTTACAAGTCTGGAGGCAGCAGACAGGAGATGTGCTCCGATTTCTTACTTGATGTAATATTCTCACCTTCTATCTTTCTATAAAATGTAAGTCCTTGTTCACTTAATGTTATTTTTTTGGTATATTCTGAAATAGCACCTTAGCTATTACTGTCTAGTGAGAGTTTTATTAAATCATCACCCACTGAGACTATATCTTCGTAAGGAAAGTAATACCCCCTCTCCCCATCACTTATTTCACTATAAGAGGAACCTCTAAAGCAAAACAGGATCTACAAGCATATGCCAGAGCTCTATATTTTTATGTTGATTGGTTTTGAGGGAGTAGCAATTTGTTTTCCTCTACATTAAATTCCAGCATGGGATGTAAGAAGGAAGAACAGCATCTTTCTGTGTTTGCTGATTTTAATGCCCCAAACACTGTCTCACTGGCTCCACTAACCTACGAGCTTTCACAGCTGAACTACCAAGTGAATAGAGTACTGCATTTATTGCAGATAAGGGGTATTAGCAAAATCACTAATTTTTCCCCTTTTTTTACTTTCTGGCCCTTACACCAGGAAGCTAGATACCACATAGCTTCTCTTTGGATGTTTCTGGAGAAATATGTAATGAATATATCATCCACCTTTATGGATCATGATGACAGTTCATAGCTACAACAATATTATCATTAGGTCAAACATATATAATATATATAACTTATATATAACTCAAACTTAACTCAAACTTATATATAACTTATAACTTTGTTATATCAAAATATCATTATGTCACAACTGAAAATGCTGACAATTGCCCATGCAAGCTGCAAGGTGTTCAACAATATTGTGTGACATTATCCAGTAGAATATGATGGATTATTCATGCAGCCCTTCATACAGATGGTCTTAACCATTCTTTTCAATACACGTCTTACTCCTACTCCTTACACACCTTACACACCTGATCTTCCTTGTTCTGTACCCAACTTTGAGGCTGTTATTTAACTATTCACTGGTTGCTCATGTCAGATTCTTGGAGAAGGAGCTTCCCTGGCATTTTTTACAGAGTAGGGTTCAAGGGTGTAGATATCCTGGATAAAGGTGGGAAGCAAAATATGCCTTATAATGAAATAAATGCTAAGAAATTATAAACTGAATTTAGCACATTGGAAAACCTTGCCTCTAAAACACTATGGTCCCTCAGAAAGCTCAACTGTACCAGGTTGTTTAGAAATATTGAACAAAAGGCACTGGGGTTTTCTTGTGGTTTTTTTTTCTTTCTTTTTTTTTCTTTTTTTTTTTTTTAATGTGAATGTTTTCAAGGCTCTTCTGTAAAGAACAACTCTATTCTAGAGTTTAATAACCTGCCTCTTATCCTTATCTCTGTCCTGTGAGAATTTCATATGACATGCATGAATTAACCCCCTCCCCCCAAAACCCCCAAAACACTCTATTTTTATTTTTTTTTTTTAAAGTGGTTAGGCAAGGATATTTGGCATGAGAAGAACAACTTTGAAAAGCAGTGTCAGAAAAAATGATGGTGCTTCATCCAGGTGCTCCATCCTGATGCTCCAATGTATTGGCAACTCTTGTAGTGATTAGGTTAAATAATCTACTGAGAAAAGTATGCAAGCCAGCTCTACATTAATGTTAAATGAAAGCTAGCCTATGCCAGAGTTCTGCCTTTGACATTTACACTTGTCTGTTTCATTATTTCCATTGGTATGTATACCTGACATTGCTCTGTACCATACTGTGGTATATTGACACAGACTCTTAATAAAAATAGACTTATTAAATGTCTCTTTAATGAAGGCCATCCTTGCAAATGGGCACCTGAATGCTATTACAATAATTTTAGAAAAAATAAGATGTTACATTTTAAAAATATAATTAACTCTTTTTTTTCTTTTCAACTATATCTAGAAAATAGTACAATAAAGTGAACACTCAGGGGTTGTTATACTCACAACCCTTCTGGCTTAGCAAGAACAAGTAAAAGGACACAAACCAGATATCTTAGTGCATGGAATACTTCTCTTTTAATGAATGTGTAAAAGTATGCAACTACATCCTTTTATCCCCACAGATATCTGCTGTACATGTGCATTTCTGTTCACCAGTTAGACATGCAACAGTATACTCTGAAATGCTTATGCTCTTCATTACCACTGAATTGACATCATTTGTGTGCTACAGTGTCACTAAGCACAGGGTTAACAAACATCACTTTTACACTGAAAACCATGATCTGACCTCACTAAGGAGTCTTAATGTAAAAAGATGCTCATTTCCTTGTATACACATAGTTTCCACTAACCTAGTAATTCACCATAAGGTTACTCATATATCTTTGATGTAAATATCATGTGTCCTTCCCTATATTGGTGATGAACTGTTTTCAGCTTATATCTGAGGTGCTGTGCTGATGTTCCTCATAAATGTTCTTCTATGTCTGTCAATGACATGTACAAAAAGACTCTCTTTGAGCTCTCTCAAAAGTCTCCCCATATCCACAACCCACAATCATTTCCTAAAGGCCCAAGACAAACAGGCACATTAGTGGTTTTATTAAGATGGCCTTAAAATGATGGTTCCTTTTTATGGAACCAATGAAAGAGTGGTTAAACTGATGTTTAACAAAAATGAGTAAACATGCCTCTTTTCTCAAAGTTTCAGTGTTTTTCCTTTCCTTTTTAATTAGTGTTACTACTTCCTCCTTGCAAATATGACATAGAAAAAGAATAAAAAATGAAAGAAGAATGAGGGAAGAGAAAGGAAACAAAAGAGAAAGGTAAAAATTAATCTGAAAGCTTGATATTTAAAAATTATGGATTTTAACATATTTTAATGGAAATACTATTTTCAGTCTTATTTGATTTGCTGTCATGAACAATAATTACAAAATAAATATTACCTCTAGACTGTACTGTAGTAAACCTGGTCTCAGTTTGCAAGCAGATTGAAGCTGTTCATGTTTAAACTGATTGAAAATTAAAGCCATTTGGACCAGTTGACCTTTGAGTTATATATTAGAAGCAAAAAAATTAGTATTTCAAATACTGCTGCAGGTAATGAATAATTCATGAATGACTGAGTGCCTTGAATAAATAAAAAAAATATTCATTTCAAGATGCTGAGATTGAATAATAAAATAAATACTGTTTGAGATAATTTCATCAGTTACATTTTGATGAACATTACTGACAAAATTATCTTCCCTACTTGGAAGGAAAGAGGAAAACCTGTGTATCAGTTAAGTGTGACTCAGGGGGGCAGAATAACAATGAATTTCATACTATAAAATTAAGACATAAAGACCAGAAAAAACTTTGAGATGTACCTAATCTATTCTCATAAATATAGTTATTCACTATAGAGAAAAATATACACAACAATTCCAAGATATTTCATAAAATATTATACAAAACTTTATATATTTTCACAAAATCACAGAATCACAGAATGTGAGGGGTTGGAAGGGACCTCTAAAGATCATCTAATCCAACCCCCCTGGCCGAGAAGGACAACCTAGAGCAGGTCACACAGGAATGCATCCAGTCGGGTTTTGAATGTCTCCAGAGAAGGAGACTCCATAACCTCTCTGGGCAGCCTGTCCTGTCTTATAAAAGAGCTTATTGTTTGGCAGGAAATATTTATTCACACAAAACTGCACAGGCCCAATGCCTCCAACTGACTCAATTTTTCTTCACAGTTAATCCACTGTAGCAATGTGAAAGGCCTGAAAAATGTGCACAGATTGAAGGGCTCCCTTTCTTTTAGAGTCCCTTATCTTGACAGAGTGACTTAATGCAGCCTTAGCTTAACTGAGAATCAGCCCCTTAAGCCTATGCAAGGGCCATTCCCATTTGTCAGGGTTTTAAACTCAAGTTTTCCAGGGCATAGATGATCACATTCACAGCATAAGGGAGCACAGACAGACCTGCAATGATTACAGTAATGCTGTAATAGGAAAAATTGGATGAAGGATACATACAAAATGTATTCTCATTGCTTTGTAACATTTTGATTACCAACTAGGCTGTTCATTTGGAAAAACAAACTGAAGAGAAGGCTTAGAGATATATTTCAATGACATATCTGTTCAGTTGTGAGGTATGTTTTGCTACTTGGACAACAATTACAATTCTTGTTAATATACAGTAATCAGAATCTGATTTTTATACTTATTAATTGGAATGCAAATGTTAAAAATAGATAAAGGATTCTTCTTCTGATGTAATTGTGCTTACCAAGACATGCATGTGATTATTCTTGGTAAGTTTATAAAATCTGAACTTCATTAAAAGTAATCTGATTAAATTGTGAAATTAATTATACTCAGCAGAAGGCATCCAGCTAGGAGTTCCTATGCATGTTAATGATACATCCTGCACTATTGCTTACCAAAGTTAAACAAGCTGTAAATTCTGTACCTTAATATTGCAGTACAGTCTTGGTCTGCTGAACATTTAAAGGATCTGTCAAAACCTTTTGAATTGTATTTACTTCTCTTGTAAGCTAACATATGAGCTATAAAGCTGTGATGAAAATATCCTTAAAACTGAAATAATCTGTCAAATATCGGTAGATTAGAAAATTATACTTTTACTTTCATAGTAAAGGACTAACCTTAATTTTTCAATTCACCTTAAAGAACTAATACACTTAAAAGAATTAATTTCTACTGCTGAAAGATCACTGAAATAAGAATGAGCTGGCAGTCAACGAATCTACTCTGGATCTTTCCTTTTCTTTTGGCTAGCAGGACTGTGCTATATACTTACTTTAAAGAATCACAGAATCACAGAATGTAAGGAGTTGGAAGGGACCTCGAAAGATCATCTAGTCCAACCCCCCCTGCCAGAGCAGGACAACCTAGAGCAGGTCACACAGGAATGCATCCAGTTGGGTCTTGAATGTCTCCAGAGAAGGAGACTCCATAACCTCTCTGGGCAGCCTGTTCCAGTGTTGATCAGTTTATAGTTACCCGGGTTCTCCTTGCCCTTTTTGTTGACTGGAGTGACATTTGCTTTCCTCCAGTCCTCAGGTACCTCTCCTGTTGCCCATGACTTGCCAAACATGATGGAGAGTGGCCTAGCAATGACCTCTGCCAGCTCCCTCAGCACCCCTGGGTGCATTCCATCAGGACCCATCGATTTATGGATGTCCAGATTGCTTAATTGTTCCCTAACTCATTCCTCATCAATCAAATCAAACTCCTCCTTTATCCTGACTTCCCCTGGGGTTTCAGAGGTCTGGGGCTCCTGAGGACAGTCTGCAGCAGTGAAGACAGAGACAAAGAAAGTATTCAGTAGCTCTGCCTTCTTTGTATCCTCTGTCACCAGGGCACCCACCTCATTTAGCAGTGGGCCTACATTGCCTCTGGTGTTAGTTTTGTCCCCAATGTACTTGAAGAAGCCCTTTTTGTTGTCCTTGCAAGGTTTAATTCCAAGGAGGCTTTAGCTTTTCTAGTTGCCACCCTACATTCTCTGACAACAGTCTTATATTCCTCCAGCCCCTCTTTCCATGATCTTATACTCTCTTCTTCCTCTCGAGTTCACCCAGGAGTTCCTCATTTAACCCTGCAGATCTCCTGGCTCCCTTTCTTGATTTCCTAACCATTGGGATGCTCAGATCCTGAGCCTGGAAAAAGTGGTCCTTGAATGTTGACCAATTATCTTGGGCCCCTTTATCATCTAGTACCCTGTCCTATGGGATCTCCCCTATCAAGTGCTTGAAGAGGCCAAAGTTGGCCCTGTTGAAGTCCAGGGTTGGGATCCTGCTAGATATTCTGTTCCTACCGCACAAGATCCTGAACTCCACCATCTCATGGTCACTGCAGCCAAGGCTGAACTCGACCATCACTGCTTCAACTAGACCCTCCTTGTTAGTGAGTATAACATCCAGCAGCACTCTTCTAGTTGGGTTATCCACCATTTGCATCAAGAAATTATCATCAGTGTACTGGAGGAACCTTCTGGACTGAGAATTAGTAGTAGGTCTTGAAGTAATGAAGTATTAGACCTTCATTTATCTCCTGTATCAACAGATCTGATGAAAAGCTGCTTTTCCTTATTTAATAGAAAAATGGAGTATGGAGTATGCTGAGGATTTTTCCTTTTCAAGAAAACAGATTGTGTTATGATTATCCTCTGATGATTTCATACTATTGGAAGAGCCCTTTTCTTTGGGAAGTTTTCTGAATCAGTCTTTGGATTACTGTAGAAGCACGAAAAGGACACAGGAGCCAAGAGAATCTCATTTTGTGTTGCTTTCTCATGGCCATCCCTGACATTTTGAGACATCTGGCAATTAAGACCTAAGCCAAATCCCTGTAAAGATATCAAAGCACCTACTTGCTGAGAGAATCTGTTCTGTCAATACAAACAGAAATGACACCTGAATTCTTTATTAAGATAATAAAGTGGAGATTGTGTTCTGTCTCCATTCCTCTAGGCAAAATAGCCTCATTTGCCTCTGGCCTTTTATGCTCTTAGAAAGAAATTCTCTAATTTTCACATTCACTGACTTAATGGTCCTAGCACACTTGACACATCTGTGCATGTTACTGCTGCTCCTGCATCATACAGCTGCAGCATATATGCCCTTTATTCCTGTTCAACAATTCTCTCTGCAACTTAACAACATCTTTCTTGACTTTTTTAGCATTTAGATTTCCTATTTTATTCTTCTTGGGTTAAGAGGCTGTCATATTCAAAGTTGGGAGGTCGCTATGCCACTTATTGATGGAGCAGGAGTTCATTGGCATCAAATATGGTTTGGGTATAAGAAAATGTAGATGAAAATCTAGGGAAGTTGCAGAGTCATCATAAGTGGACGTTTTCAAGGACAGGTTAGAGAAATACCAGTCAGGAATGATCCAATAAAACTTGTTACTTGTGATGGAAAGGTGGGACCGCATGATCTCAGATTTCCTCTCACTTCTGTGAACTGTGTGCTCTCTTGAAGCCAATTATTTTACAGAAACTCAATAATTATTTATCTACAGAGTTGTCCAGTACAGCAAATCTCATCTTGTATTCGGCAATCCTTATATGATCAGGCAAATTCTGTTATTCATTAAAATGGTATGTGTCTGGACTACTTCTGTTACATCCTAAGGATTTACTCACCATTACATACCTGCAATGTTAGCTGTTCAGATACATGCAGATGTGCACAGAGCTGTGTCTTAATGTGAGCATGCTGTCCTTACAAGTAAGCCTTTAAGAAAACATTAGCCATTTATTTCTGATATATTTTGAATTTCTATGTCCATTTCCAGCACTGTCAATCTTTGAGTCAGCTAGACTCAGCAGAGCAGGAAAATTCTCTTCTCCTCCCCTCCCCTTTGTGCATTGTAATTCACATGAACCCAGCAGAAGAGATGTTTTATACTGTACATGAAGCTGTTCAAGACATCAGCAAAGGGGAAAACTGGTTTCTTGTCAATGTGATTTTTTACCAGATTGCTTGGTTTATAGTTGTACTTCTCTTTCTACTTCAGAGATCTGCAATTTTATCCCAGAAGGAGAATGAGAAATGATGAGAAAGAATACATTTTAAATCTGAAACCTTTCCATGGTGCAGTACTTTTCATAAACTGCACACTTTGAAGCAGGAGATGTATATTTCTACAAGTTTATAAAATGCCTAGCATCATAGGTCTCAAATTTTCAGTGAGGCTGCTGAACTATTGTGTTACAAATATTTAAGAATTGTGCAGCAGTGTCTCCATCTCTGTGCACTTTGCCTTTAAATCTCTGGGAAATGTTGCTGTTTATCACACCCAGCAGCAGCTTTATGTTGCCAGGGTGGGCTGTAGGCTTGCTTTGCCTCCTTTCATGGATGATTTACTGCTGTTTTCTCATTCAGTCCTTCTCTTAACAGAAAAGGAAGCATGGTGGGGAACTTCTTCAGCTGTAAAGAATGAATTTGTTTTAGCTGCATGAAAGCAGTCTCCAGAAGGGAAAGAAGCCCTGTTTAAAATCACAGGGAAGTATTCACACCATCAAGTCAGGTGCCTGGATGTCCAGCACAGGCTTCTTGTATAAAGAGTGGAGCACCCAGAGTGTAATTCAGTGCACTTTAAAAAATATGAGCAGTTTGGATTTATGTTGTACTGAGGATATCACCTTTAAAAAACTACACATGTATGTTGTTTCTACCTCTCATTGTCCTTTCCCTTCCTACCACTTTTCTCTAGCTGATGGTTTTGGATGGTTCTCGATTCTGTTTGTAAAAGCTGCACAAAAGATGCTCAGTGAGTTTGCTGCACCAGGGAGACTTTGGGCTTTCGGCACACAAGGACAGCTGTGGCACAGTTCACAGGATTACAGAAGGGTTGAAGTGAGAGGGGACCTCTTGAGATTGTCTGGACAAGCCACTCTTCTCAGACCAGGGTCATTGAGAGCAGGCTGCTCGAGGCTGTGTACCCTCAGGATTTGAAAATCTCCAAGGATGAAGAGTCTGCAACCAATTTGGACAACCTGTGCCAGTGCTCATTTACAAGTGAAATTATTGAATCTACCATCATGCAACTATTTAATCTATTCACATTAGAGAAAATAAAACATCTAACATATTACACTCCTGACAAGTTCTCTCTTCAAAAAAAAAAAGGGAAAAAAAAAGAAAAAACCCCCTACATTAGATCTTGCAGAAAAGAAGCAATATTAAAGTACTGTCGTATACAATGCAACAAAGCAGCACCCAAGGATAGTCAAGTGACATGCTTGGTTTCAAGCAAACAAAAAGAAAGTAGAAGTCCTTTGGATAGTGTACTTTAAAAGATAAGCAGATGCTCCAGCATTGGCATAAAAATAATTTTATGTAAAACCCATACGAGCTGCTTTTGCCACAAAATTAACTGCCTTCAAAGCAATGTCTGTTATATTTCCCATAGGTGAAGTACTGCTTGAAGCTATTATTTGAGGCATAATTTTGGTAATCAAATAAGGCTTTTCTTATTCAAAGTAATATTTGAATTCTCATTTCCACTCTTTATAAACCTTTGGTAGTTTTTGGTAGCCTTTGAAAGGCAATATATTACATTTAAAATCAGTTCATACTGCTTAACTGTCATACTAAGGATTCTGAAAGAAGGAGAACGAAGGTTTAAATGTGCAAGACAAAGTTATTTCTCTGGCAAAAATTTTTAGTCGTACACAGAAAACAAATGAATACAACTGAAACAGTGAATCAACAGCCCCAGAGTCTTGGATTGCAAGGAAAAGGATTCAGGGTTTTCCTTTGTTGTTCTGTTGGTTGTATGTGTAAAATTCAGCATGATCTTCCCTCTGGAGGTAAGAATGAGAAAAAACATAAAATGAAGAGGATGAAACCAGGATTCGTGTGTAAGGGCATTCTGAGCATTCTGAGGGACAATAAAACTGAAACTATGTAATGTCATTAATTGTTTTTTACTTTTATATATTATTTATTGTCTGTGTTTCTGATACAAAGATTTTACATACAGTGTACATTTGCAAATCCATTATAGGTTTCATTAAACTGTTCAGTTGTTTTGAGCTATGAGCCTGTTAAACTGAGATGTTTAAGCAAAACCAGGCTCTAACATGTTCTGAATTCTTCTCTTCTGATCCATTTGCTGTGGGATCTGCTTTATAACTAAAAACAATGAGCACAGCACTAATTGGCTGTGTTCTATCAAGCAATTAGGATGAGATCTCTGAGAAATGCTGGTTGCATCCAGTTGTCTTCTTTAATATTATTATTATTATCATTATCATGCATAGCATGTAGGTAAGAGTTCTGACATATTCATATGCTTGAGTATTTCTTTCTATATATTTATATATATATAGTATTATCCTAAAATGTTAGGAGTTTACTGTCAGTTTTTAGTAGTCTAGGGGCAGATTTTTAAAGTCACACATCAACAATTGCACTTGCAGTGTTAACTGCTGTGATTTCTCATGAGCCACTTGAAAGCAGAAAGATGGTGTCTGCAAGCACTTCAATTGTAAATGTGTATTATAGATATTATATATGCATATACATATTGAATATATATGTATATATTCATATTCTCTATACGTTTGTACAAATGTATGTGTGTATGCGTACACTGTGATGAGAATTTTGCTTCCCCAGGGATGGCTAAAAAAATTCTCTTTTGCAGCTTTTCTTTTAGATAATTAGAGAATTTTCATATTTGATAGATGAGGAAAATTATAGAGTGTTTATAGATTAGAGAATTTCTAAACTTTGCATAGCTTAATTTAAATGTGCTTCTTTACCTATATTGTGTTGGAATGGAATACTAGAATGTGAATAAGCAAAATCAAATGAAAAAACATTAAATTTAACATAATTAAAAATATGTACACTCTTTGTACAACAAATAATTAGTCAGTGAAACTACTTGTCAGAAGATACTGTGGATAATTGCCTAATAAGATGAAAACAATTGGATATACATGACTAATTGTAATATTACGCATAAAAGACACTCCATCATCTATCAGCAGTCCTGGTTATCGGGTGAGGTCCCAGACGACTGGAAACTTGCCAATGTGACACCCATCTACAAGCCTTATGGAGACCAGCTGAGGGAACTGGGGTTATTTAGCCTGGAGAAGAGGAGACTGAGAGGAGACCTTATTGCCCTCTACAACTACCTAAAGGGAGGTTGTAGTGAGGCTGGTGTTGGTGTCTTCTCCCAAATTGCTAATGATAGGATGAGAGGAAATGGCCTCAAGTTCCATCAGGGGAAGTTTAGGTTGGAGATTAGGAAGAAGTTCTTTACTGAGAGGGTGGTTGGGCACTGGAATGGGCTGCCCAGGGAGGTGGTGGAGTCACCGTCTCTGGGGGTGTTCAAAACACAGGTTGATGAGGCACTTGAGGCCATGGTCTGATGGTCTAATGGTTAGGAATATGATGGGATAAAGGTTGGACTTGATGACCCTGGAGGTCCCTTCCAACCATAATGATTCTATGATTCTATGATTCTATGATTCTATGATTCTGTGAATTACATTACCTAAGCTGAAAATGTAAAATGGATATCAATACTTATGATGTGGGATCAAATATAAACTTACCCATTTAACCGAGTAGGAAGAAATATGCCCCACAGACATGTGATTGCATAATCATCAATAATGTATTTGGAGAGGCATAGATTTTAATGCCAGAGAGACCATTCCAGTGATGTTGTCTGACCTTTGAATGAATATGTACAGCAGAATTTCCTTAAGTCATTCCTGACTTGGCCAGCTATATTTTAGAATATAACTATACAGTTGAACCTTTCCATGTCTTTGCTTTTAATATTACTTTTTCTAGTTTCAGATTCCAACTTCTTATTGGACGCTTGCTGGAGCCCTTTTCTTGTTATAATATTATTTGGAGAGAGTAAAGAAACCTTTCTACTTCCAGATCAGATTATTTCTATGGCTAGGATGCACACATCTTTAACGTCCTCTTTGTTAAGCTGTACAGCTGTACTGGTTTGATTTTTTGGTCCCAATAAAATATTCAAACTTAAATATATATATATATGAATTTATATATAAAGTTCTATTTGTGAATCAGTAGTTTATATGCTTGTGAATCAGTAAAATCCTTACATCTAAGATTCAGATTTTAAGCTGGTTTATGAATCAATAAAATTTTTAAATCTAAAATTTGCTTAAATAATTTTGAGGTATTTTTATTCAACATTGATTTTCCAATTTTAAAGTGTTAGCTGCTTAGTAATAGGGAAAAATCTTTACAGCAGGGAAAACCTTCTTTTGACATTTAGAAGAAAAACAGAGAATGGTATTTCAACAATTTTAGCTCTACTTCACAAATTTTTTGGATTAAAATGAGTCATTTTTCTCTATGAACAGATACAATTTATATAAAATTGCATTTCTGGAAATAATTTTTTTTTCTTAAAAAGAAATAGTCCAGATCAGTATTACAGATTTAAACAGTTGTTTCTTCCTACACTTTACTACATAAATTTACTATGTAATCCAGTCACCAGGTCAGTTTTGCAGCTCTTTTCAAGATGTTTTTCAGTTTGTCACTATGTTCTAAGGATTGATACCAGAATAGACAAATTATTCAGCTGATAATTTCACCTGTTACTCCTAAGTCTCTTGTTCCACTTCTCCATTTCTTCTCCATGGTATTCTGCTTATGAAATGAATTTTTCCTCTCTTAGAACTTATTCTGTACTGTGAGAACATTTTTATGTTGCAGACCTTCAATCTTGGCACATTATTTTCCATCTGCAAGCAGAGATCACACCAGTGCTTGTCAGGATGGACTGTAGGTCTGACCTGTTGTTATATGGTATAGCACATCTGCAAAAGGTGTGTTATTAACCAGCAGGAAAGGTGTGCCTACTCACTGGAAGTGACTCAGAAATGTCCTTCTAAAAATATGAAAGGTCTAGTTATTATCCTAGTCTCAATAATTCAATCTTTCAACAAAAGTATATTTGGGTTTCAACCGTGCAATCTTTGGCTTAACATTATAAGATATGCTCAAGGCATTTTCAGGAGGATTTTTTTTTTTCCCTGAAGTCCTTTTGTTTCTCGGTGTGTAATGTGACTAGGAGACTTTCATAAAAATGACAGGAAGTGATAACAAAACCTTTGAGAGTTTCCTGTCCTTGAGAGTCTTATTTCTTCCTGTAAAGGAAGTTTGATATATTTTTGCATATCTTAAGTAAAACATACTATTTTCACACCACCACTATTTGTTCAGCTGTAATTGAGATGGTGTCAGAATTTAATAGTCCACAAAGTAATAAAGATCTATTCACTTCTCAACAGAGATTTGACAACTAGTATTTCAGCTAACATACTTTAAGAACTATTTTCCAAAAAGGTTAAATAATAATTCTCCTAATTATGCACTGTTTCATCCTCAAAGATTTCAGGGTACCAATCACAAACCTGCATATAAAATATAGCTTTTTCTACAACAGCACTATAGCTTAAAAAGTGTGAGAGTTGGGCAGAGTTTGATTTGTATTAAGCATGTCCAGATATAGATTTAAACCGTCTTTGAAAATCCACTGAAGTAGATGTGTACCTTATACTAAGCAGGAAATAGATACACACTTTTGAAAATTCAGCTCCAAGGATTTGTCGCAGTGTGCTTACACCCTTATTTGTTCCTCTGCTCTCAGTTAATCTGGAATATGTATTGACTCACTCAAAGAGATTATTTGTTCAGACTCATTTTGAATAAGCTAATGCAAATGCGGTCTTGAAGAGAAATACTTGTTCTGCTGAAGTATGTGCACATCTCCTGTTGGTCCAGGCCTCCAAGAGGTGTGATTTAATTTTAATATATCTGCTTTATATTTTTTCTCCCTTACTCATCTTTACTAATAAATTTTTTTCTTCCATATTCTGTGTACATTTCTGTTGTTTCCACTTGATTGGGTTTTCTATCTGCAAAGAAAACGTAAAATATCACTGCTTTCATGCGCCTGAATTTTTGAGAAGACAGAACTAAGTGGTAGGTATGATGGATCTAACTTTGCTGACTGATTTTCCCAATTCCTGTTTGGCTTATGACTGAAATTTCAAAAGCTGAAGTTAAAAATCTTTATTTGAAAATAAATAATTTTGTTGTAGAAGTTGCTAACATTTTTTATGCAGATCAGCTTTTTTTTTTTTTTGTCAAAGCCTATAACTTTCATCTAAACTGCAACATTTGTCTTGAGTTCTTGACCAAAAAGATATTTAGGGTGTTTTAGCTTTTTTCAGTTACTTTGAACTGAATATACAGAAGTTTCCCCTGCTTTCAACTGTCATTGTTTCTTATAGATCTGCCTATCTTCTTCCATCACAGTTTTGTTTTTAAACAGACTTTTTTTCCTTCTGATTTAACATAGTACTCATTTTTGTGTGTTATACATTGTTGTAATAAGAATGTCATATATTCTCAGCATTGCTTGTGAGTAGACTAGTGCCCATGCTCTAGGACAAGTTCTTAACAGCTGGGTTCAGGAAAGTGTTCCTTTCCATTTCTCCACTAATATTTTGATTAGTTGATTCAGACTTTAAAACACCAAATTTAAAATGTGAATAGTATGCTTTTCCTGCTATGTTATAGACATACTGCTTCATTTTTACCTAAATAGTTTACCTAAATAGTTTTTACCTAAATAATTGCTAATGGATTTGTGAAAAAAGGAGGATGTGGTGGAGTCTGAATGAATGTGAAGAATTAAAAGAAATGTAATTTATTTAAAATCCCAACAAAGTTCCCCCTGATATCAACAAGACTAGCTCATGGTCTCAAACATTATAGCAGTAACAATAATCTGTTTTTTGTTAAGTAACTTTGTTCCCTTTTTCCTGAATCCCATTAAAAACATTGTTTTTCCTTGAGCTTTGCTTTGAAGCTTGTTGTTCTAAGTTTTCAGAGATAAGTACTGTTCTTGAATCCTGTCTGGAGGTACGGTACCAGTGACATGTATTTTGCACCAATGCAATCTATCCCTTTCTGATAAATAAGAACTCTGAAGGTGCCTTAAGAGTTTGTTGTCTCCAGACCATTATTATTTTAGAAAATATATGTTCAGTATAAATTATTTCTGGTAGGACCATGGCACCAGTTCCTGATACAGATAGATGGTAGCTGATTGATATCGGTAATCTTAATTTTAAACAGATTCCATCATTTATACATTTAAGAGAAAAAAATATTCTACTGATGAAAGTTCAGCTTGAAATAGATTTTCCAAATGGGATTCAGTGCTCAAAGCATGAATAATAATGCTATACACATAGATTACAAGTTTTTGAAGAAAATCGCCCATGTTGCACACAAATCCTAATTAGGAACGTTTCAGGTTTTATGCATTATACTGTTTCACAAACGTCCACAAAACTAAGGAGTCTTCTGTTTTCAGTAACTTATGTGATTTCTCTTTGCACATGTAACTCAGAAGGAATATTGACTTTATTCCTATTATGACTCCACCATCAGCAGATGTTGGGGTTCATCATGAAAACTACTTAATGGTAGGAGACTAATCCTCTTAAGAAAAAAAAGCAGTCCCCACATTGCAGTCAGGAAGAGCTCTGAACTGCTGGTTTCTTAGCAGGAACTGTGTAAAATTTTAGAATTATTTTCAGCCTCTAGGATCTCCTTAATTTAAGGACTAATTTTTAGTCAGCAAAATCTAATAGTAGTTGCAGATAGAAAGCCATGTGGCTTGGAAACTCAGCCAGAAAATTTGAGAAATGGGTGAGGAAGTAGCATTTTGCTGGCAGTGACACACCTGCAAAGGCAAAGCCCTGGCTTGGGGAAAGGGAATATCTTCAAACAGGAAACAAATGCCTGAAGAAAAAGATGAGATCTTTTATATTGTGCTGATGATATCCCATGTGGCTTCTTTGATTTGTCAATGAACATTTGACAAGCAAAAATTTAGCTTCATCCACTTCCCTCAGCCCTATCCCCACCTGTTGGGGATACCATGCTTCTCTCTTTGGGCAAGGTTTTCTCTACTCCCCTTTAGACCAGAGGATTGTATCTTTTGTCCTATCATGAGCTGCTTCTCTGACACTGAACACCACTAAAGAACCAGGAACTATTTATTAAATAAAGAAGCAAGTGGCTTCCATATTATACTGCACCTGCTGTCCTCAGTCAGCAAAAAAAGGACTTAGGAGATAAATTTCAGAACAGATTTTTCAGTTCACATTGCAGATTATTTGGAATAAAATATTGGTTGATATTCAGTTACAGTTTCAGCTGGAATATAACCAGAGTAACTGTCACTAAGAAAATAGGGGATTTTTTGTTGATACTTTAATATAAAAAGTAGCCTCAAGAGCACCTTCCTCTAATATAGATGTTGTAATTCAAAGCTCTTTTTTCTCTCTCCAGTGCAGTGAGTCTTTGTGTAGGTCATGCATGTGGAAAGGGCATTGGACCTGAGATGAAGCAAGGCTTTGATCCCACCTCTCCAGGCAGTACATTAATCACTGTGGTCTTTGGCGAAAGGGCAGCAGGGTCTGGGAGGCTGTGAAGGGAGGTTCATCCTCTGAGACTCCTCAGACTGAGAACCTCGAGCGGCACAAGAGTCTGTCCAGAAAGCAGCTAAGATAGTAAGGAGTAATTGGATGGGTACAACTTCCTTTCCCCTTTGGCTAGTGCTGGGCTAACTCAGTGCTCTGGGTTTTGCACCTCCAAAATCATGTCCAGATGTTTTCTAGGCACCTAGATCCTGGATCTGCTGAGGCAGGTAGCCAGGTATCTGTGTCCATTGGTGGATCCAAGCCCCATTTTTATTTTTATTTCATTCTTTTACCATCTTTGCTGTTTCTGATTTTTGTTTTGTCCATTTATTCTTTTGTGTCTGATTTGTATCGTCTTTTCTTTCTACATAATATTTTTTATCTATCCTTCTGTCCTTATTCTATGACCTCTCAATAATTTCTCCATTGTCAAATCTTTCTTTACAATCGCTTTCAAAGAGAACTGTTTGAATCTCTGCTTCTTGGGTTTCACCCTGTGCCTCTTTGCTGAACCTTTCTCTACATTTATCTTTCTCCGTATTTATCTTTCTCCAGATATGAGATCATTAGCTTTCCCTCTGTCTCAATTTTATGAGCTCAGTATTTATTTTTGTATTTTTTTGAGTTCTGCATGTATAGTCAGTGAATCCCTAACTGCTATCCAGCTCACATCCCTGAAACACATGCTGAAGATTGAGTAATTTTGAAAAACTCAGATCAAGCAGAGCTTTTCATCTCCCCTCTCTCTGCCTCCACTCTCCAAAGACTGTGGGGCTCCTGCTGCTGCCCTCCATCTTATTTTCTAGACTCTTTTCCCTTGATCACTCTTCTCTCTCTAATCATTCCAATAGAGTGCTCTGATTTTTTCTTACTAGCCCATTACCCCAGGTAAAGGTAATTCCATCACAGGAAAGATTTTGAGTATTAGTACTATTTTTATCTCGGGCAGGGACATTCATGTTATTTATAAACATGGTAAAGGTGCTGGCTGCCTGAGCACGGAACCTTTAGGTGCAAAGATGAGAGGCATCAATACATGAGAGCATGGAGATGAAAGGCTGTCATGCTATTTGAGCTAGGAAACCCTTTGATCAAAGACCAGGTTATGGCAAGGGAAGCGTCAGCACCGGACACTCATGCTGGTAGATTTTAAGACTCTATGGGTGGATAACAAACATCTGCTTTGATGCTTAGATCTGACCTCAGGTCAATTTGATATTAATTTTACACCATATCCATGTAAGATAGGATATTCATCCCTCTCTTTCAAGATTTCCTCTCATGTTTCCTCTGAGACTTGTTTTTCCTCATTCTCTCTTACAATCCATCTTTCCTGTTGCTTATCAGTTTCTTCATTTTCTTTCTTTCTACCTGATTCAGGATATAATATTTTCAAGTCTTCTGTGCCATTCTATTTTAGCCAGTCTCTAATTTGCCTTTCATTTTTTTACAGTACTAAGATGTGGTAATTGCTGAATTTGTTCCAGTGTCATGTAGTCCAGAAAAAGTTTCTCTTTAAATAGCTCAGTGATGATTCTGATCTCATGCTGCTTAAAACCAATTCAGCTGATAATCTGAAAGGCATTCCTCTTGATTTATTTTTACTAAAATGAGGTCAAGCCTTTTGAACACAGTATACCTGCAGCATTTCATTTGCTGTTTCAAATGTTCTTAAAACAGATTAAATAATGTGGTCTTGACTCTGCTAACTCTTATGGCATTTTACAAGGGAAGCAAAAATGCAACAATTTAGTCTTTGGGGACAATTTATTGTTCTGGGGGTTCAAGACTAATTTTAACCCTTAGACGTCACTGATCAAAACACCAATATTTATTTGTCCATCACTTCAGACTTTGTCCAATACACAGAATTTGCTGTCACAGGAATATCAGTAGTTACTGTTCTGTTCTACTGCTTTTATCACAAAAGCAGCAATTATAACACTGTTTGAAGACCTTGTATTTCAGTTCCCTCATCCACTTGTAGCTCAACTGATTTGATCACTTATATGCTTGAGCTGACGTGCACAATTCACTCTCAAACTTTAATCTTCTTTGGTGACAGTTATTTTGGATTCTTTGTTCACAAGGTGTTAATCAGGGGTTCCGGTTTTGAACATACATTTTTTCATAGGTTGTTGGGGTTTACTGCCAGATTTGTCTTGAAAGTCTTCCACAGTGTCTAGATCTATTTAATCTTTTGTCCAGAAACTCAGCCCATTCTCTCTTTGTTGTATTACAAGTGTCCTTAACTGTCTAATAAAATGTTCTTTAATACATCAAACTCTCTTCCGTGTCTTTGGTAGCTACCTGGCTTTTTTTAGCAAACCTTACATTTTTTACCAAACCTTACATTTTTTACCAAACTGTAGTTGAAACCCAAACTTTTTACTAATATCTTAGCACTTAATGTCTTTTAACACATTCTGCCCATAATAATCAGACATTCAGGGCTGACAACAGTTTTGAAGTGGCTGATCCCTAGATTCTGAGACATATCAAAAAAATGTTTTGCAAAACACTTCTGCAAGATAAGTTAATGAATTTCAGATAGCTTTTAATTCAAACAAGAGCACTCTATATGCACAATACTTCCATGGGTATGGAACTCCTTTCAAAGGTCTCTAGTGATTGTGATGCAACACCTGAATTTATTTGTTCCCACGTTATAGCTATAGATTTGATAGATGATGTTCGTAAGGAGTTCTTAAATAGATAACACAATGAACTTCATTGTAATAGTTATAAAGATTACAATATCATTACATATTAAATGCGATGTGTTAGTAGACAATATACTTCAGGGACAAAGTTGGGATTATATCAAAATAGTGCTTGTTTTCAGAAAAAATTCTTGTATCTCACAGGTGGAAAAAGAAGGTGGCATTCAGCAGTTTTAGGAAGATAAAAGGAATTAAAATATACTAGTTTCTCACTGACATCTTTTCTAAGAATATTAATTTAAATAGAGGTATGAGAATAAGAATGCAGATAAGAATTACAGTTTTGTTTCCTTTATTTTTTTGCAATACAGTTCTGCCAGAGAGTTCCTGACTGACAAAAATGCTAAGGCCTAATGCTTATCTAGTCCCCCAAAGGGCACACTGAATAGATGATGAGGTTACCTTGAGATGTGACAGTTAATACAAGAACATTTTTCAAAAAATATTAATCCTCATGCCTGCAGTCTTAGATGCAACTCTACTAGAATTAGAAGGAAATGTCATGCACTGGGCATATTTTCATGCACAATTGGTTATATCTTCTCATAAAGCTTTTAGTACTAAACTCTAGAAACGGGATATTGGACTGCATAAGCTATGAGCTGGAAACTCTGTGATGATTTTCTTAATTTATGGCTATACTGTTGCTACTGCCTGAGTTTGAATTCTCTGTGCTACTTGGAACAACAATAAAATTATCAGTGACAGAAGACTATGTATATGTATGTGTGAGAGAAATTACCTGCTTCTACTGACCAGAAGTAATTCTTAGTTTCATTTACAAGCGACTTGATTTATGGGATGTCATTTAGCTGGTCACGGAGAGATGCTCACCATTCCAGCTCACAGAATTTGCTGCATTGGAAGGGGAACAAGTTGTTTCTGTTTACCAGGATGATTACAGTTGCTAGAAAACCTGTTTCCACATAAGCCATGGATTATTCGTGATTCAGTAGAAGCAAATGCATGAAATGGAGGTTCACAGTATTGGAAGGGGAAGCCAGAGTGTGAACAAAGCAAAGCACTATCCACTTACCTGTTACGAAAAAAAAAAACCCACGACATTTTTGTGACATAGACTTCTGCCTCAAACTGTGAGACTTCTGCAGATGCCATCTTGCAAAGCAGGTGCTCCCCTGCCCAGTGCATGAGCTGAAGGAGAAATCTATGTAATGGGCTCGAATAACATATACTCAAACATAAGATATTTATTTTTCACCTGTATTTGCAAAGAGACTAATAGCTTTTCTTCCAAAATAGCCTATATGTATTGAATGGTTATATAATTATACTGAGATTACATTACATGTATTACATTATAATGGAAGTCTCGTGCTGTTTCAATTTACAAACTGATTTTGGGGGGAATTAAGCTTCGAGGGTACTCAAGTTTCTCCATCTCAGGGCAGCAGGGGTTTTTTTCCTACAGCAACTGGCAATGCAGCTACTAACAGTGCCAGCACTGCGATGTGATAATTGGACTTAGAATTGATCACCACAACTTTTAGATAACTGAAAACCACACAACTTACTTCCCAGTCTATCAGCCTTACCATCGGTTGAGCATGTGGTGACTGACTGATGTTTGAATGTTTTATTCCAGCCACAAACACTAGATACGTTAGATGCAGTACCAGTCCTTAGCACAAAAGAGAGGCTGAGGGGACTGTAGAGCTGGGTGGTTTGCCCGCTGATCAGTGTCATGTTTTTAAATAAAGACAATAAAAATAAATAAAGTTGCCTCATAACTGGTGTCATGTTGTGAAAACTATGTAACTTCCTGCTTGCATAATAGAAGTACTGCAGAAAAAAGGCTCCATTCTAAAAATATTGCTGGGAAAAAAAAGGCAAATCACAAAATGCATCTCTTTTATACATCATATACTGTTACAGAAACATCAGAAAGGGGAAAAAAAAAAAACATGTCCACCAGCCCCAAATAAAACCTGACTTGTTAGACATACAGAATACATAATCAAAAATTATTTTCTCATGGTACTGTAAATGTTTAGAGACAGAAGGTTTTGTGGAAAGAAGAATAAAATTGACAGAGCATGACAATGCTTCTTAGAATAATCTGCTTTAAAAAAATTCTCACTACAGATATTGACATACTATGTTGTCTGATGCTATAATGTTTTTTCAAGATCTTACTGAAACTAAAATCAGTGTATAAATATTTCAAAAAATTTTCACTGATAAATAGGCAACCTTGACTGACAATATAGTTATATTATTAATGAAAGTGTGGGATTTTACTACATGTTTAGACTATAATTTAGGAGGCTGCTAAACTACCGTCATAGAATTTTGCAATGACTGATTATTAAGGCACCACTACTGCAAGGTTTACTTTAAAGTCAGTCAAGTAAAAATGAAATAAAATGTTACAGAGAACACAACAGGAGCTTTCAGCATTTAGTAAACCATATGGGTTTGAATTTCTTAACCACAACTGCTTCTGTTGTCATCATGTACAAAACAGGGATTAAGGCACAACAATGAAAGTCAACATTTCATCAGTTATCAAGAATCAGAACATTAATAATTATAAATTCCAAGGACAACTACAGGGGTGTTGGTGCAACAGGAGACCTGGGATTAGATTTAGGTAATGTGAGTTTGGAGAATTCCTTCTAGATGTCTTAAAAATAAGTCAAGACTTAAAAGAAGGATGTATGTAAACCATATGTTTTAATTGTTTTTCTAATTTCTTACCTTCTCTAAACTGCA
Organism: Aegotheles bennettii; assembly: GCA_013398125.1. Classification (NCBI taxonomy): domain Eukaryota; kingdom Metazoa; phylum Chordata; class Aves; order Caprimulgiformes; family Aegothelidae; genus Aegotheles; species Aegotheles bennettii. Next base: position 457,803 of record VZRW01002778.1, read on the forward strand.
TCAAGGAACACCTACTATTTGTAAAAGTAATGCTAAAGTAATTATAAGGATCAAAGCATGTGAAGAGGGCAACATTTCTAGAGAAAATTATATCTCCTATATCAAAGATGAAAGACGGGGAAAAAAAGAAAACAACAAACCGAAAAAACACTATGGCTCGTAATTTCTTCATTAAGTTCTCCCATGTCTCTCAAGCCTCTGAATTCTTCCAATTGTTTCAGCTAACAGCAAAGAGGTATGTCCTCTCCTTACATACCTTGCTACTCCACTTTTACTTAATAAGTATAGATTCTTTCTTGTTTCCTTATCTACATTTTGTTGAATAGAACTGAAATGTAGCTGCAAGATTGAAATTAGTTCTAATTCTATGCTTTACTGTGCAAAACAGTTGAAAAGTCATATGAATTTGAAGAGTGACAGATGAGCAAGACTTTTTCAGAAAAAAAATACAGAACTAATCAAATCTTCCTGAAATTTTAAGAATTTTTTGGTTTAACTGCACATGGGTAACATTCATGATTTTATTCATTTATTTCAATGATCTTATTCAGGTGTTTTTAATGTAATATAACTGAAATAAGGTTTTATTAGATTTTATTAGTAAAATACTAATTCAAATGAGCTTGGTATCTTCCAAAAATGATTCTTTGAATTGAAAGGATTAAGTAATTGGACCTGTAATGTCTAGGACAGTTAATGAAGGCAGAATTTCTCTGCCAACAAATTTCACAAGCAATAATAGTGTCAAGCAATAGTCTAAGTATTTGCACAGGAACTGACTATTTGGGATAGCAATGTTCCATCATGTAATATGATCAATATCTCCTTTCTTCAGGACACAGGACAGTATTGAAGCCAACAGGATAAACACCTACCAATCTAACATCTGTGTTTTATTTCACCAGCTAAAGATAAGACAGTGAGGGTGACTCTGATTTTATAAAGAGCAGTTTGCAATGAAAACAGCTCCTTGTAGACTAGAAAGCCCATCAAATGATTCCTGATTCAACCATCTTTCTGCTTGCATTTACTCACATGGTTTGCCTTTCGGAAACACTAGTTTTACTAGATACCATGACTCATTCCATGCTTGACATGGAAGTGCTCCAAACAACTAGTAGTGTAAATACCTATAATTTAGTCACTAATCCAAACCAACTGACAAGTGTTACTTACTTCTCAATGACAACGCATAAGAACTAAAACAAAAGGCAAGTTCACTTTAAAGTATTTTTGCATCAGTTTTCCAGGTGTGACAAATGAGCAAGATGAAATTCAGCTAAGTACTTCCTAGGTTCTAGATCTGGCTGTGTCCCAGGTGCATATGGAGTAAAACAATAATTTTTGTGTTCCCTTTTCCATGCTCTGTCCGCCTCCATTGATCATCTCACACTCTGTTCCAGTATTCATTGACATAAAGCCTGGGAATGAATGCTAGAGGAAGGTTCAGTGTATTTCAGCATGTGAGATAGAACAACCTTTAACAGGTGTATGCTTTATTTAGAGGTCAGAATTAGTAATCAGGCTGTGCAGAATGTGGTTCTGGCATGCTATAGCACACATTTCAGACTAACTATGCTGCAAGCAGATATATCTACTCTTAATACAGATCAGGTCTTTCAAAAGTTTTTTCTTTAAAAATCTTTAAAAATGTGGAAACACTAGAGAAAATCAATACTAGGTTCTGCCTGGATTTAAATTAAAGCTTCACGTATGTTTCATTTCAGTGCTGTAATCCTAAAGGGATAAAAGAACAGTGATTCTTTTATCACAACACTCAAGATCAGGCAGAGAAGTAGAAAAATGTCTTGGACAGTAAGTGCTCCTATCTGACTGCTAAAATCAGAAGCTTGTAATCCAGCCTTAGTGACAAACTAAAGAAGGGCCTTTAAAATCTCTGCTGCCTACTCCAGTTGCTTCCCTGCTCTCGCATCCCAGCATCACATCAGTGTTTTCTGTGACAAGTCCAGCTACAGCCCAATCTTACCCATTTCTCAGTCACTGAAGTACAATTGCACCATGGTCCCCTCTTGGTGTTATATGACTCTCAGACAAGCTGTATCATCAGAGTATCATCAATAATTCTATTCAGTCTTTCAATGGCTCTTCATATTGCTACCGACTTTCATGTATGTTACTGCATAAACACACACTGAACAGGAAATGCTGGCACATCTTCATCCCATAGGCTAAGAACACTGCTTATGACGCTTTCAGAAAGATCTCTAAATCATGACTTTTGGGTACACACAGGTTTTACTACTGCTTCTCAATAGCATGCCATGCCCTTCATATTTCTGAAGATCTAAAGTGATTTTGATGACCTTAAAGGAGCTGTTTTATCCAGAAATGCCAAATATTTGTCACAAAATTATCAGACGTACATAGATGATTGTAGTAATTACGCTTCTGCATAACAGCTTAGCAGCCTGAAAATATGATATCTTACCTTGTGCAGGATGTTCTACAATGACAAGAGCTTGCATGTCATTCTCTAAATGAAAGTACAAAGTAGGAAGTGACAATATATGCATAAATAGTGTATATTGCTCACTGTGGAAATACTCATTATTGAGTATTGAATAAGATGAAAACAACATTGTCCTGTTTTTTATGATATACTAAAGGTACAAGAGCTGAAGGATAATTAATATGGAGATTTCAAAAACAAACTCTGTATCACGTTTCAGATGCATGTATTTTGTGATCTTAATTAATAGCAAAATCTAAAAGGTTTTTCTTTCACAGCTGATTTATGTAGCTTCAGCTCTTATATTTTCCAGCTGATTTCAAATTTTCTAGTTCATTGGCTGAGTCAAAACGACACATTACTTACTATGTATTGTACCAACAAAAAATATTACTGTTCTATCCAGTTAAATATGTGGTTTGTTTAAGTTTTCTTGGTTTGAGTATTTTTTCCTAAGAAAAATCTACTTGCCCATTTATTAAAACATTTTTTTAATAATTTTTCTCTCTAACTGATTTGCCTTAGCTTTTCTCAATTATTTGCCTCAGTGACAATTTTAGAGAGCAGCATTTGTGATGCAAAAAAATATTAAAGGGATTGGCAAAATTTCAATCCATTCCTTCTCCTTCATTTACAGGAATGAGAGATTTTGAAAAAAGAAGTTTGCTTATGTGTGAGCGTAATGCTGAGGAGAATAGATGGAAGATGAACCTAGATGCAACGCAGACACAAATTAGCCAGTTTTCATATAGGCTCACTGGCTTAGCTTTCCACCCCTTATCGTGGAAACCACTGAAGTCTTGAAAAGATTTTTACTTCAAAGTTACTAGAGATAGAACAACACAAATCTAAGCAGTATAGACTGGCCATGAGTAAATTCAAGCTAACAAATAGAACAGAGAAGAGAGGCTCAGGTAGAAAAAAGTAGCTGTTTTTACATGAATTTGGATATGCTTTTGTCAGTGCTACATAAAACTGTGCTATATAAAGTTTATCTGTGCAAAGGATCAAGGGGTGTGCTTGCCAGTACAGGGCTGAAGCCTAGAACCAGGACAGAAGACCATGTTCAGCAAAGGGGGTTGGCACATAGTCCTCAAATTCAGTCCTATACTGATTGTCCTAAAGCTGCACTGCTCCAAGTAAGTGAACATGCATGATGGCAGTTCATTTAATTTGAGTAACTCAGTTCAAAGGAGCAGTTATTGTAGAAAAGACCTCAGGCCTCAACCAGGTCAGAGTAATCTTGATAAGGCTTGGTGAGCCAGAAGTTCCCTCTGGCCCTGTGGTGCTTTTCTCAATCCACTTGATGCTCAGGGATATCACCTGAGTCATCATCTACTATAAATACAAGATTGCTCAGTAACACAGACTAAAGTAAGAATTTCAAATTGAGCAATGGATAAGAGATTACAAAATCTCTCAGTGATTACTTTTTTTATTAGGTAAATTGAAGTTTTTTTATGACAAACACTTTCTCAGTACCTTCTTTTAGCATCCACAAGTCTTGCACAAATGTCCTCTGTGGCTGTCCAGTGCTACTCCCTTTCCTTTGATGTCAGTTTGGTTTTGCATGCTGCATGCAATCTAGTGGTTGGATTTCTTCTATCAGATTCGGAACATCAAGGTACTCATTAAAAAATATGTTATGCTTTAGAGAAAATGTAGCATTCAAAATGCAGTTGTTCACAGCCACTCTTTGTCTTCTCCTTCGAAGCTATAAACAAATTGTGTCCACCTTGGGTCACAAAGGAGAAAATATTGCCTAGGCTTCTATCATCTCCATTAACATGCTATTTTATTCTGCACCTGCTGCTAGCAAGTAAATGGAGAGTATTAACTGATTTGATCTCTAGGTCATCAAACATCTTTCTCTGTCAAAGAGCTTCACAAGCATTTCAATTAATTGATCTGGGTAGATTGTCTGTGGCTGTTAAACACTGTCATTTCCTTAAAGCTAACACATCTTGCTCAGCAAAGATGCTGTTGTCAGCCAAGCTTAAGTAGTGGTGATGCAACTCTAGATGTTTTCTACCAGTGACACTAATTTCTTGCCTGATGCTAATCTTGATAGCTTGTTTACTTCTGCTGTTAAAGATGTCAGTGGCAGACTATTGTGTAAGTGTAAGCTCTTCCCTTCATTTACTTCTGAAGCGTCTCCTTTCACTTGTGTCCTAGTCCTGTCAAGCTGCACGCTTTTCGAATAACAGTTTACAGATGGTCAGAAAGGAGCTGCATTTATGTTCTTAATATTGAAATTCCTTCCTTTATTTAATCTTTTCCCTTTTGTCTCCACCTCAAAAAGAGCATATTTTTGCATACTTACTCTGAGCAAATAAATAAGACTCATGTCAGTGCCGAGGGGAGTACCAGGCTGCATATTCACAGGCTTCATGGGAAATTCTAAAAGAAAAGCAACATAGAAATGTCCAAGAGTAGCCATCACTAGTAAAAGAATATCAGTAACAAAAGCACATCAGGTATCTTGGTCTATCTTAGATGCTTACTGGAGGATAAGGTATATTTTAAAGGTAAATATTAAGGCTTCAAATGAAAGTACAGTTGGGGTATAGGAGAGGATGCAGAATTACAATGGCAATTAGGATTTTCATGGGACCTTGGACAACTCACCCTTCAACCATGCCCCAGCGAGCAGCCTCGGCCACACGTCCACTCTGCCTCAGGGGTGCAGCAAATCTGAACTTGTGGTGATGGAGTGGTTTGGGGTGACTCATGTGGCAAGTGCTATGTAACCATAGCTAGTAGACAGAAGAATAGATCTCTTTTATGTGAAATTTAGGTGCTGAGAATTACAGCTAAATGAAATTGAAGTACTGCCTTGATCTTTTACTATTTCACGACTGGCTTAATCAACAGCCTCTGACTTCTTACAGTAGGAGCATACTGAAATGCAATTACAGTCATACTTCCTTTACAATTAGATTGCCTCATGAATGTAAAATTATTTTTGAAGTTTGGAAAGCAAATGCCCTGTATTCGCCTTTCCTATAGCTGAACGCAGCATATGGCTGTATCAAACACTGAGCTCTCTTTCTTTCTTTGATGGATTTTTTTCAAGTTTTTCAGATGTCTGAAACACGGACACTTGAAACCTCCTTTTCCATATATTTTTCCCATGCCTTAAGTTGCTGGCTTTGCAGTGACTGTTGTATATGTTGAATATGGTGGCACCAGTTTGTGACTATTTATTCCTTAGCTCAACTTTTGCTTTAATAAAGACTTGTGAAGTGATTCCTATGAAGACAGCAATTTTGTGGGGCTGGACTCAAACTTGATTCAACCCAGACTTTTTCTGCCACTTGCAGTCATTCCCTGGGTTTGCTTCCAGTTCTCCTCTAGGTAAGCACCACCTGTCTTACAGGAATGTTATACATGGCCCTGATCCTTCAGTAGCTTATTTGTGGTTTTATATCACAATTGGGCCTATGTGTCTGAGGTTTCATTAGTCTGAATGGACACAAAACCTTGGTCTCACTCACCCTGGGTGGACTCTGTATCTGCCATCCTTGGCAAATTGGAACCAGCGGCTCCCGACCTGAAACCAGATCTGCTCCTCAGAAATGTCTCAAAGCTTCCCCAATCCTTTTAGAGTTTCACTCAGAGTTCAAAGGCAAGCAAATACCACATGGCTGGGAATTTATAAGTCTTTCCTCTCTATCTGTTTAAACTATGCAGCTAAAAGTAAATATCTGCTGGCACATGTTCTTCAGCATACCTGCTGCTCAGGCAAAACCTAGTCTTTATGACAACTTGCTTCATTAACATATTATTTATCTTCTTGCCTACAGATAGAAGGAGATGCAAGTAAGAGTTGTGTCTTGTCAAGGCTCACTATATATTAAACTTTTCAATAATACGTTTTAATTTACCTGAATTAACAGGAAGTATATAGAGAGAGATTTGAGATGACCACATCTGGTACAAACTACTACCTGCTTGTAAGAATAATTGTAGAAGATAACTTTTGAGAGCTTTCTAAAACTGTTTATATCAGATGCCTTATATTAGTTGAAGTTGTTCAGATTCTGGTCATGCAGCCTTTAAATGCTAATATACAATATGCTAAGAGCACAGTAGCAGTATTTATCTGAGTATGCAACAGTATTTACACCTTATTTCTGGTAATGCACTTAGCATGTAAGTAAAATGTTCCATTAAGAACTACTAGAGTCACAACTTCAAAATTAAAACCTTATGTTTCATTAGCTATAAAAATATCCAGAGCACTTCTTGGAAATAGGTTACCAAATCTTAATTCTTGTCACCTATAAATTAATTAAAATTTAACCAATTTATCCTCAGAGTCCAACAGACAGAGTTTTGCCACTGAGGTATCTGAATCTGTTCAAGGACAGACTCCTAATTTCATACATATTAAAATACATGATATGCTGATGTCATTATATGTCTTATAGATTGATTCAGAGTGCCTTTCTAAATATTAACTGATTCAGACTAGGGGTCATATTGTAGTGATATTCATAGTGACATTCATCAGTCTTGATGGGCACCAGTAACAAGTGGTGTCCCCCAGGACTCCGTACTGGGGCCAATACTGTTCAACCTTTTCATTAATGACATAGACAGTGGCTCAAGTGCACCCTCAGCAGGTTCTTGGATGACACCAAGCTGAGTGATGCAGCTGACACACCTGAAGGACGGGATGCCATCCAGAGGGACCTAGACAAGACTGAGAAATGGGCCCAGGGGAACCTCATGAGGTTCAACAAGGAGAAGTACAACGTCCTGCACTTAGGTCTGGACAACCCTTGGCTGGGGGATCAAGGGTTTGAAAGCAGCACTGCTGAGAAGGACTTGGGGATACTGGTAGATGGAAGGCTGGACAGGAGCTAGCAATGTGCCCTCACAGCCCAGAAGGCCAACCGTATCCTGGGCTGCATCGAAAGAACTGTGACCAGCAGATCGAGCGAGGTGNCAAAAATGATCAGAGGCCTGGAACACCTGTCCTATGAGGAAAGGCTGAGAAAGCTGGGGTTGTTCAGCCTGGAGAAGAGAAGGATCCAAGGAGACCTCATTGCTGCTTTTCAATACCTAAAGAGGGACTATAAGAAGGCTGGGGATAGGCTTTTTAGCAGAGCCTGTTGTGATAGGACAAGGGGTAATGGTTTTAAACGGAAGGAGGGTAGATTTAGGTTAGATACAAGGAATAAGTTTTTCACCATAAGGGTGGTGAAACACTAGAACAGGCTGCTCACAGACGTGGTGGATTCCCCATCCCTGGAGACATTTAAAGCCAGGTTAGATGGGGCTCTGAGCAATCTAGTCTAGTGGAGGATGTCCCTGACCATGGCAGGGGAGTTGGACTAGATGACCTTTAAGGTCCCTTCCAACTCAAGTGATTCTGTGATTCTGTGATAGTTGTAGAATATGTCCCTCTGAACAAGGATTGCATTGACTGGAGAGTAGCAATACACGTTCCTTTCCAAGAAGATGCTGTAAATTTTGTCAGGAAAACAGTACTTCTAACAATTTATTGTAAGGCTATATTTATGGTGCTTACAAATTTTACAGTATATATATTTATATACACTGCTAATAGTAATAATTTGAGCTATACTATTAAAATTTTATCATCTAGCTGAAGAATTTTATTATTTATACAGTACAGTAAGAACAAGAACTGGAAATTATACTTTTATTACATGATTTTCTGTGACTGACACAAATATGTATTCATTGAACAGGTACAGGAGCATATTATAGATTTGTTCAGAAATAATTTTTACATAGATAAGCTTTGACATTTCCCAGAAGGCAGGATTCTTTTATCTCAGATAACCAACACCTAAGATATTAGAGGAAGCAAGTCTAAGATATATGATACAAATAAACAAATAAGCAGAATGAGAAACACCAATTAGTGTAAACAAAGGAAGGATAGGACTGTAATAAGAAGGACAGGACTGATAGGAGCTATCAGCCTGGCTAAACAATGGGTTCTTCTTGGACCTCAAGAAATAAGAGGGAATTTTATGGAAAGCAGAAACTAGGTCAGATTAGAGTGGAAGATGATAGCGTAGTAACACAAAGGGATAAAATCAGGGAATTCAAGGAGCAAAAAAGATGAAGCTAGCAAAGGACATAAAAGGTTATGAGAGAAAATGTAAGTGATAAAAATAAATGCTGTGGGAATTGTGTGCTGTAATACATGCTGAAGAAAAATGTTATGCTACAGTTAAATAGAGAGGGAAAATTATTGGGAAATGGCATCAAGAAGGTCATCAGACATAAGACATTCCTTGCATCCATGTTTTCAAAGAATGAATGACATTTGCAATCAGGTGACTTACACAAGTTCTGTTAATGACAAAAAGATATTAGTTTAGCCTGGAATAAACAAATCAGAGGAGTTAGTGAACATCTGAAGAAGTCAGAGATTTTGGAATTGTTTGATACAATAAACTTTATCCTATATCACTTAAAGAGGTGACCTAAGCAATATGTTTTAGTGATTACTCTGAAGAGCTCCTGGAATATGGTGAGACACTAGATGACTGAAGAGGAACAAAATAAAACTTCTCTTGAACAGAGAGAAGCATGCAAAAACTGAATTATAAGTTAACCACCTAATTGTGATTTCTCAGAAAAATTCTGTGAATAAACGAGAAGAAACAAATGTAATTAATAGCCAACATGGATTCACTGAGAACAAATTATATCAAAGAAATCTGATTCTTGTTATAATAGAAAATAGGACTCATGAGTAGAGAAGCAGCAGCAAATATCCATTACCTAGAGGTTAATCTGATACTGCTCATGGGAGATTCTCGTAAGCAAACTAGGGACTTGTGGTCTGGATGACACTATCAGATGTTGGCTATGAAACATATAACTGAGTTCACTGTCAAAGGGAAGAACTTCTGATTGGGCTGAACTTCTACAAGTGTCATTTATTCTAGTATTGGCTGCTGTAGCTAAACAAAATGAAAATGGAAGAGGATGGGTTACTGGAATAGAACTGAAATTAATCTTGACAAACTCAAGAAATTAAAAACAATGCAATTCAGTAAAGACAAATGTAATTTTCTGCATAGGTGTGAGCAATCAGTAGCATAAATACAAGCTATGAAATGTCTGATTTGGTAGCAGCATTACAGAAAAAGTCCTTCAGGTAAGATGGTTTACAACATGAATATGACTCATGCATTAATATTTTTGGAAAGGGCATATAAATGGATAAACAGTATGGATAAACAGTAGCCTAGCTGTATCTTAAATTCATTGTCCAATTTTGGATGCCATAATTCATGAAAGATGTTGATCAGTTGGACACAAACCAGAGAAGAATGATCAGAGGTTTAGAAAACATCAAAAGCAATGAGAAAAGTTGAAAGAGGGTTGTTTATAATGTAGAGGAGATAAAGCTGTAGAGGAGAGTGACAATAGCTTTTAAAAGCATGAAAGACTGCTGCAAAGAGAAAGGGAACAATTTGCTCTTTTATCATGTACAGGACAAGAAACAGTGTAGTTAAATTGCATCAAGAAAGATTCACTTTAGATGTAAGGAAAACCTTTTTAACAATAAAGATAGTAACACACTAGAACAAATTGCTCCGAAGGCTGTAGAAATCATTGGAAGTCTTTGAGAATAGGTTAGACACACACCAGTAAAGATCACTTAAAGTTGGTCTGGCCATGGAAAAAGGTGATGGAAAAGGATGACATGCTGTTCTTTTCCAGGCCTATTTTTTAATGTTTCTATGGACATACTAGAAAAGGATACTGGCCATGGACTCAAGTTATGTAAGGCCGAGTCAAGTACAACTGAATCCTGTAATGGATGTATAATGCCAACAGCAGGGAGAAGGAGCATGAGTTCTTGCCTAGCTCAGCAGAACTGAAGTTCAAGGTTGGGGTATTGCTGAGGCTAGCAAGCAGTGACTGCTTTTCACAGGGAATACTCCCGCTTCTAAGACAAGTTTCTGCTCCCTAATTGGGGATCTGGGGGGGGTGTGTGTCTCCACATATCTGTCTCCTACTTTATTCCTACTGTAGTATTTCAGTGGTAAAATGAGATAGAAAGTTGAATGTACTCTTACTGTATTAAAATCCCTCCCTGTTACTGAGGTGATCTAAGGTGCTTTACAATGCATATTCTAGAAATTCATCCAAAAAAACCCCTAAATTTCTGTGACTTTACTTCTTCCAGAAAAATGGTTTAATAAACAAGTCACAATTCCTGAGTCCCTTCTGATGACTTGCTGTTAATTATATATTCTTGCTGTTAATGTTATGCAGCTCATTCTATATTACGTGCTTCCACCATGAAGTACAGCAAGCCTCCAGAAAGACCACCTCCATACTCATCCCAAATAACTATTTTATAACATTTTCAAGGTTATAATTTTAGACTTTATAGGAAGCATAATGGGGGTGGTCTAAGTCCAAGAATCAGAAGGTCATTTGGAGTCACCCTTTACTCCTTCTCATATGACACAAAGAGCTGGCTAATGCTTGCTTCCTTCTTTTCTCATGCCAGTTGCTGAAAAAAGTCCTATGCTCACAGAGCCATGATGTATGTTCAGTTTTGGCACCCCATTCCTGCTACTTAATGTATTATTAAGATAATTATTATTATCAATAGAGCTTTAAAAATTAATCTCAGTCTCACCAGAATACCATTTCCCTTTCTCAGGATCCAAGCTCTATCTTCACAGCTCATCACAGAGCAATTTCCATCCTACCTCTTCAGCTTGATTAAAACTTACTACTAATCCAGATGTTTCTACTCTCAATATATTCTGAACGGTGATGTAATATACATAATTTCAGAACTCTGTCAACAATTTTATGGCCACATTCCTGGCCTTTATTTGTTACCTCCTACTGATAGAATTATGCTGACTGTTGTGCATGGTTTTTTGAAGGGGAGATCCCAGGGAAGATTCAAGTGCTGGTTTACTTTCTCACAGCACAGGATACTATTAGGGTAACTGCTCATTTATGAGAAGAAAAATAGTATGTGCATTTTTAATGATAAGACAAATAAGTTCTAGAAAGGCTCTACTTAAGATGACATATTATTCATTCATCAAAAATATTTACACAACAATTTTTCAAGAAAATATTTGTGAACCCTGAAAATCTTATCAACTTGGGCATGAATAATGTGAATAATGCTTACCTTGTTGCATTCAATGACCTTACTGACTCTAAATAAATAAATCCTTTTTATCTTTTTTTTTTTAACTTTTTGTAAACTCCAGACATAGTGTTGAGCAGCAGGGGATGCTAAACATTACAAGTGCCTATTTAAATTTTTGGCTTAGTATGCTCACAGAAGATTCAGGGACCCAGCTGGTACTGAGAATATCCCTGTGCTTTAAAGGAAATGCTCTCTTAAATAAAATATTTAAATAAGCACTGATCATAAAATTAATTTAAAGGCATAGTCAAATAATATATATGAAATACCTAAGAACCTGCTAGCAAATGGATAGTTAATCATCACAAACATTCATGGATTAAGCAGCCTCATATAAAGATCAGTTTTGTGTGTAAGGAGGAAATGTATATATTGCAAAAACATAAGTCCCCAGCTCAAACTCTGCTTCCTTCTTTTGGAAACTCCATTAATTTAAAGCAAGCAGGTAAATTAGTTTGCTTTTCCCTTATTTCTATATGTCTTTTCATCTCAATTGGCTAAAATCCCCTTCACTAACTTTTCTAAGTAACTATCCTATTTAAGTATTTTTTGTTACCATTTAATTGCAGCTACTATTGAGATGGAAGGTGTTTAAAAACACACAAAACCAGTGAGGGCTTCGAGACACAAAAGACTGTAAATGCATTTCACAACTTGCAAGGACCTGAAATGGGAATAAAACTTCCTATATACCAGTTTGGTCCCTAACTCTCTTATACCAACAGAACATGCCATAGGATGATCATTAACGTCAGAAATGGGTAAATTCTAAAAAGCAATGTCTCCCTCAAGAGATAGTAGTTACCCATTGAACCTCACAAGAAAACAGTACTTTAAACAGAGTCAAGGAGTTGTTGTTCTTTCTACACAGTCACTGGGACCACCCCTTTGAGTATTTTTGCAACAACCTTTTACTTAACTATTAAAATGACTGAACTAAGCTTGTCTGTTGCCACTGGGAAATAGAGTCAAATATGACAAAACCAGATGAAAGTAAGTTTGTTTACTTTCCCGTTAAGATTATTTCATCTCTAGGATTTCTAAACTTGTTCTACTAAAGAGAAAAACCCACCCGGGACCCTCCCATCCTGTATTCTTGTGCTTCTATTCTGTCTGTACTCTCGCAGGCCAATGGTATTGAAACCAGCACTCAAATATTAGGTTTGAAATTCAGGCTTAACTAAATCCTACTTCTGATTGTTGTGTTACAGTAAGGTTTTATGAAATTTGAAGTTGCATCCTCTAAGCGTGCTCCCCAGCCACTGGGTTTTACAATGTGCAATTATGGTGCTGAGAACAGGTATATAGGGCTAGAGAACCATCTAATAAGCTGGTGAGACTGATAAAAGTAAGAACAGACGTAACAGGGACAAAGTTTAGGCTATACACATGCTAGGCATTTATCCAAGAGAGATATTTCAAAGAAGGTTTATATTCTATCTGTGAGATAATTTAATATGCAATTTTATGCCTATAATGTTCATATTTTATGTATATTGATTCTTTTGTGCTTGGAAGCCATCAACTACATTTTGTTACTTACAGTTTACAAGCCACTAACTGCAAGAAATGTGTAAAACTCAGGGCACGCAACCTCAATTCCACTTAAATGAGTTTACACTGTAGCATCAGCACAAGTGTAGGTCACTGAACATTTTTAGACATCAGGCTAAAACGATGCCAGTTTACCCATTAGGATGAAATTTTGAAAAGTCAGGAGCCAACATGAGAACTCAGAATCTGGAGCTGGAGGCAAGAGAAATACAAGCAGTTGAGAAGGAAATGACAGGCTATGAGCTGGGGGGCTGCAGAGTGGGTCTCTTCAGCCTCTGCTGAAACAAGTGACTCAAGCACAGCTATGGATATGACCTTAACCAAAACCAGTTGCCCTAGCTAATCACAGTGGTTTGCAGCCTCACCAGCAGTATACAGTTAGTGTATAAGAAGTTTTTCACTAATTTGTTGTGACAAGTTGGGTTTTTTTCTTGTAAGAACTTTGTCTGTGTTGAAAAAATTTACCCTTACCCACTAGAAAATATGCAGACTGACTTTGGATTTTAAGTAACGAAGAGAAGAAATCAGAGATCGAAGCAAGGTCAAAAGTGTTAATCTGGGAAGCACCACCTCTGATAGTAGCTGGCTAGGACACTCAAGAAACCAAGGTAGAGATCAGATGAGATACCAGGTAAATTCTTATATATTTCATTAGGACCAGCACATGCCAGGACTCTACAGCATCTCGAATGAATTTTTCTGTTCCAGTATGTTAATAGGCTATGAAGAACTTTAGTCTCTTAATGATATTGTTTATGTGAACAACAATTAATCATTTTTGAGTATTTGTATGATTCAATATACTTCCATAGACATATTTTTAAAATATTTCAAATCAGCATTTAAAAATGTTCTATTTTATATAAATATATAAATATTTTTAAAATGTAGAATGAATCTATTCTTTTCTTTATAATCTTGAGATTTAGTTTCAACACCATAGAGAAGATCTCCTTCCACTAATATCTTGCTGAAAAAGCCAATTATTGAAAGTAATTTTAATTTAATGAAAGCATTTTAAGTTTGGAAAAATTGTCTGAAACTCATTGTTTTAAAGGTGCAAAATTTTCATCTCAAACTTTATAAATATTGTAAGAAGCTCTTACTTCTGGCAGAACAGAAAGAGTCTATGTATTCAAAATTTCTAATAGTAACTCAGATTAAAGTTATTAAACTTGTTTTTGTTTTATATTTATTAATTAGAAAAGGAAACTAACTTTACAGAATACACTTCTCCTTTCCAGTGGCTATCCACAAATGACACATTGCAAAAAAAATATTAGTTATGGATTCCAGCACCCTGTAAGATACTAAGAAAAACACTTTCTGAAACAAGAAAATATGCTTGTCAGGATGTCATTTACCCTGTTTATTCAAATTAATAAATTAATTTCACATTAATAAGTGAAATGAGCCAGATTCGTCAGAGGTAAAAAAAGGTTCATTAGCCAGGGAATGAACAGAGAGGGAGTTGGAAAACCAGTCTTGGAAACTAGTAATTTATGACCCCCTCATTATCTGAATCTATGGGGTTGTCACTCCAGTGAGAAAACATTTTGATAAGTGTGGAATTACCAACTGCACATTCAGAGTAGGACTACATGGATAGTTACATGTCTCTTGTCAAATGTTAGGATATACAGATACTAACTGACCCTTGATTTTTGTTTTTATTTAAAATCAATTTGAACTGAAAAGCCAAATCTCACTGTCTTGGTCATTAAGCAACCATCAAAACCAAACCAAACCAAAAAAGGCTATTAGTTTTTCCAAACATTTACTTTTGACTGGGGAACAGAAGGGAAAATAACTGTGTTAAGTAGTAACCTGGCACCCACTTCCCTTCCATCGAGAAGCAGTTTCACAGCTGGCAAACAAATTCCTCCCTTGAAACAGAGCTTCAGCAAAGAGCTCCTGTTCTGACTATTTTTGATGAGAGATGCATATTGACCGTGTCAGGCTTGGACTCTGCACCTTCCTGAAATCTCATCAAAACCTAGTGCCTAAGCAGCTTCGAGTCATGTCAGGGATGACAAAAGGGCCATCTAATTGTTTGAGGCTGCCCGACTGGCAAGCCGTCACTCCACTGTCTGAGAGTAATCAATTTGATAGGCCTTGTCACACAGGAAAATACGTGATTATGGAGAGGAAAAACCCAAACAGAACTAGGCTTAGAGTAAAATGATCAGTGTCTCTAAGATTTTAAATTAACGTCAAGCTTTGGCATCTTGCCTTATTACTTTGATGAGATTATGAGCAGGGTGTACCCGCTCTCTTCAGGCCTATGCTTTCTGCCTTTCTAATGTGGTTTACAGGGTGAGAAATTCTAGTATCAGCTCAGATGTGCTGCTTGGTTCATTCCTTTGAATGTTGCAGTAACACCACGGGCATCTGATCCTCACTGCCTAAAACAGTCCCTGTCATCCTCCTGTGTGAATCGAACATGGACAAAGCATAGACTGCAGCCCAACCAAAACACTTGCTCTTTGCCTCCAGAGTGCAGAGACAAGGAGAGGCAGAGGTTTGGTCCCACCAGTGGGAAACTGAAGATATCAGAAGAAAGAAATTAAGAGCACAGCATGTTTATTCCCTGCTTTCTGCCAAGCAACACAATGAGGAACTATTGAAAGCTCTGCATCAGTGTATGTGTCTGTAGACACAAAAAATTTGCTTTCTCTCTGAGTTACTTAAGGTAAGGGAAGAGCAAACCTGGGGGATTGTCATTTCTGGAGGATAAAATATTGATCCAAACAACCAAGTCCCAAATGGATGTTGTTTTACCAACATTTTGTTTTACCATTTTTGGATACCTCAAGAATATGATCAGGTAGAGGGTGTTACTGAAAATAATGCTAGAAAATAACAGGTGTTTCAGTACCACTTATGGTTCAATTCAGTTGAATTAGTAAAACAGCTAACAAGGAAGTGAAATATCAGGAAGATATTTGGGTGGGGAAATGGTTAGATCCAGCTGACTTAGATGCACCAGGCAGGCAGGTACCAATGCTTTATGGTGATTCTTATGGTCCCACTTAACTCTCTAAATGCTGAGAAGTTCACAAGCAGAGTTTTCCAGCCACCGTTCCGGTAAGAGGAGACACAAAGATCTCTAAAGGTCTTCAGATGAGGCATTGCGCTATTTTCCATAGAGGCCAATCTCGTAGGTGTGCTCAGGACTGTAGGAATTGCCATTTTCATTAATTCATTAATTGGTGCTCCATATATACCTATTTCTACAGTGTTAATCCTATCCAAAACCATTGGTTGCATTAGAGCTAATTAAAAAATGCATTTAGTATATAATACTTAGGAAACTGTATCCCATGCTCTTGCCATATGCCTTTGTGTAGCCAAGGAAATGCAAATATCATTGTTAATATTACATGCTGATATTGTGCATGTTACTTATTTAATGATTTACTTATTTTTTTTCCCCATGCAGGGTCATGTGTTCACTAGCATAGCCAGTGATAGTAAATTTTTCAAAAATCTGATGATCTGCATCTTTTAAATAAGTCAGGCTTTCAGGTTTCTTTTCAAATACAACTAAATAGAATTGCATCAGATAAATGTAACAAATATGAGAAAAAATTTGCATTTTCATTGTTCTCAGGTGAAAACAAGTATAGTCTGTTGAAATTTTATGAGTTACAGAGATTACTTAGTCTGGGAGGTACCATACAGAGGCCTTTTTATCTTTAACACTCATGATTCTAATCTGAATTTTTTCTGTGTAATCAGTTGCTCATACAATATGACCTCTGGTGGAGGTAGGCAAATGTTTTATTTCATCCCTGAACTGATGGATTGTGTCTGATTTGATTCAAGGAAGTTAGAGAAGGGAAGGAAGGTTGAGCAGTGTGTGATTACATAGCAGTTTTAACAAAAACAACTTGTACACCCTAATTGCAGTGAAATTATTGCCATTTGAAGCACCCTTATAGATAGTGGAATGTAGTCCACTGTTCTGCTGTCTGAACTTTAAACTGGATTTTGAAGAGTTATAGAGCATGCAGTAAAGAGTCACAAAGGACACTTCAGGGAAGAACAAAATATCATCTACTTCATTACCAAAGCGCATACAGCATTACAAGTAGTGTAAGCAGCATATAAGTGTGTTTATAAAGTGAAGCATAAATATTCATAAGAAAAGCCAGAGGCTTTTTTAACAATAAAACTAATAAACAACAAAATGCAGATTACTGGTTCTCAGTCCAGCACACTGTCTCATAAAGGGATACAGAGTAGAGATGCCCATTTCCATGAGCTTTGATGACTGAGTTATCTATCCTTTTAAAACACTGATCTATTTTATTTTTTATTTATTTTTTTTTTGGACAGGAATCTCTTGGTACCATCTAACAGCAGGGACTATTTTTAATGGATGGTCCAGAAAGATAATGATCTCTGTTTCATTTTTATACACATGTAGCATGACAGAGAGAGTAAAAGATGCCTAAAAAAAAAATCAAGAATATGATGAAATTTGAAAACTGATTCCTTTTTCCTTTGACAGAACATTTTTAAACGTTCTTCTAATTGAGGTTTTAAGCTTTGGAGCTGTATTTGTTGACCTGAGGTATCCTTTAGCTCAGCTTCATAGCATGATATGTGAGGTTTGTACTTAACTTTTTTCTTCCATTAGAATTCAGTGGCATTTAGAGACCTAATCCTTCTCGTTTTCTTTGCATAGTTTTGTCTGAAGCAATAATGGCTAAAATATATGGTCTCGAGTCTCACTTTCTCTTTTCTTTTTTTCTCCAAGTCTCCAAGTGGAATTACACTTCTAATGGCCTCTTTGTTTACTTCAAATAATCTTTATTTATACTTCTCTGTTTGATTTTAATATTAATTTTTCCTCCATGTTTGCGTCTCTGTATAGCATGCATCTATTTCTAGTAATATGATTTTTGTGCTCCAAGACCCTTGATTTTACAATACTTATCTCTGTCTTTTTAATAATATAATCCATTTTAACATATTACAACTTTATGTACTTTTAAAAAGATTTATATTCCAGCATAAATCTACATCCCCATTTATTTTAATTTTATTATTCTAGTTCCTCTTTTGTTTTTTGCCTTGCTTTCTTGTCTCCAGCTCTCCATTAGAACTGTCTGTGGTTTGTTTCACAAAAGAGTTATAAGGGTGATCCAGGGAAAACTCTTCATTTAGTCATTAGTTTTACTAGGCAATCCCACCAGTCATTAAGAAAGAACAATTTACTATGTTATTTTACAGGTTGGTCAAAACCAAAGTAACCAAAAATTCATCATCTAAACTTGTTCCTTAGTTTAGAAGACACTTAGCATTAAAACAAGGGCAAATACATTTCAGCCCAAGAACCTTCAAACACCACCCCTGATGCAACGAGAGTCTCGATTATGTAGAGGTACCATTTGTACCCAGCACCATACCTTCCTGAAGGTGCCTCACAGGCCCACTTGTCAGCCCATGCATCCTAGTAAGTGTTCAGACTCCTTCATCTGCCTTTGGAGAAAGGCAAAACAAGAGGCAGCTGCTAGAAGTCAGAGAAGCCAAATAAAATTAAAAGTCTAACCCACATGAATGTTTAAACACTGAAATTAATATGAAAAATGCTGACAGGCTCTTCTTATCAGTTGCCTTTTAAACATGAGTAGCTGGGATCACTGTAAGAGAATGATATGTAGAGGAGGTAATATGAAAGAGTACAGGTGAGATCCAAACTTGTTTGGAAACTTGTGAAGTTTCACTTGTTTGTGAAAACTCGTTTTATCTATGAGGAACAATGTACTGCAGTTAAAGCAGGAGTTATGTAGTATCATTAGCCCATTTAAGTGGCACGTGAGCTAAAAAAGTCAAGAAATTCTAACCTAAATCATGCAAAAGTTCTCACTAGCTTGAAATGAATGAATGTAGATGTAAGCAATGTGCCCTCATCTTCATCCCTTGCAGTGCTGGGTGCTTTCCCCAAAACAGAAAAGGGACTAAAGCCCTTCTGCACCCTCCCCATATCCCTCCAGATCCAGAGTCCTTCTAGGCTGCAGAATCACATGGAATGAGTTGCTGGATCACTGGCCTCAGTGACTCTTCCATAATACTCCAGGGAAAGATAAGGCCTTGCCACCCACGTGTCTACCCAGAATCATAGAATCACAGAATCATTAAGTTTGGAAGAGACCTTCAAGATCATCCATTCCAACCACCTACCTACATCACCACTCACCCACATCACTCAGCGCCACATCCAGACGCCTCTTGAACACCTCCAGGGATGGTGACTCCACCACCTCCCTGGGCAACCTATTCCAATACCCAATCACCCTAACAGTGAAAAAGATTTTCCTACTGTCCAATCTGAATCTCCTCTGCTGCAATTTAAAGCCGTTTCCTCTGGTCCTTTCACTGTGGGCACGGCAGAAGAGACTGATCCAGCCTCACTACAACCTCCTTTCAGGGAGTTGTAGAGAGCAATGAGGTCCCCCCTCAGCCTCCTCTTCTCTAGACTTAACAACACCAGTTCCCTCAGTCATTCCCCATCAGACATGTTTTCCAGTCCCTTCACCAGCTTTGTTGCCCTTCTCTGGACACGCTCCAGCACCTTGATGTCTTTTTTGAAGTGAGGGGCCCAAAACTGAACCCAGCACTCGAGGTGCAGCCTCACCAGTGCCGAGTACAGCAGGACAATCACTGCCATATTCCTGCTGGCCACACTGTTCTTGATGCAGGCCAAGATGCCATTGACCTTCTTGGCCACCTGGGCACACTGCTGGCTCATCTCCAGCTGGCTGTCAACCAGCACCCCCAAGTCCCTTTCTGCTGAGCAGCTTTCCAGACACTCTTCCCCAAGCTTGAAAGACAGGGCTGGTATTAGACTGTTACACTTGGAGCAAGCATGTAATATTTTAGCATTATTATCAGAGACACAGGTGAGATACAACTTTTGGGTACCACAGCAACTTTTCCAGATATTTAAAAATAATTGTTGTGACTCCATATTAGGAGAAGTAGATATTTATTTTTTTAAAACTATCATAAGAAAATTTAGTGATAATCAATTTCTTTAAAGAACAAAGTTCATTATCACTACAAAGTTGCCATTTGTTGAGGTGCTTTTTAAAAGTGTTTTGTCACAAATTATAAATCCCTGATAAGCTTTCTAATATTAAACGTTATTGTGAAATATATTTGCTTTCTAGAGAAGATATACATAAGGAATAGGCTCTCATATTTTAAAATGAAAGCAAAATTTCAAATAAAACTAATATTTCTCCCTTTCCTGACAAAGAGTAAGTATGGGCTGCACTGTCTTGTTGTCTTTTGTGTGGACAAGAAAAACAGGAATCAGAAAGAAACAAGTAAAAAATACTAAGGAACAAATTATTCAACTATTATTCAGCTATTTATTCAAAGAGACTAAATTAGAAAGTAATTAAATATCCCATTTGGGAAACTCCCACTGGCTTTGGTCATTTTTTGATCCAGCTCATAAATTAGGTAATTAATATTTTGAACCACACTGATTCTAAGTACCACATAATTTATGCTTAGCTATTCTTCTGACTTCCAGAGCGTTAGAGAAAACTGCCACGAGCAGAAGTGCCTACAGTTCATCTGGGACAGTGTGCTGTTTTACTGCCAAAGCACATACCTTGTTCTATTTGTCTGTCTGCAAATAGGTGTCCTCCAGGTAATGAAATGAAACCGTAGTTGAACGCAAAGTGGTCAGACCTTTCATAGTCTTAAGGAACCAGAACATTTTAACCAAGTGGGTTACAGTTTCTACCTTCTTCTACTATGGGTAGTGTAGACAGTTTATCCTGGTACCCAGAACGGTTTATTCATATTTTCAGTAAGAAGCATAACAAAGAAATGTATCCTCAGCCTTAGAGGATGTGGCTGTTTCCGGTCAAGGAGGGAGGTTTCATCTAATGAAGTTTCATGAGATTCATACTCTCATACTTTCTCCAAAGTACCTGGCTTTATCAATTCTAAATGTAAACCCAAGCAATGCTATTAGTAATGTTCAGTAGCTATGAAGTCACTCTTACAGTGTCAGTGACAGACTTAGATGTGTTTGAAATGAAAAATGATCCTGAAGTGCAATACTGTCTATCTGCACAAACTGAATCTGTCCTAGTGCCTTTCTTCAAATGCCGTGCTTTAGCCTTCACACCCCAGGCTCTTCTACACAGAGCCTTCACTCAGCAGTATCCCTGGAAGAGGATTGTGATAGTGGAAATGATGACCTCTGCCACAGAAATCATAGGAATTGGTGATTAGTTCGTTCAGGGTACTAAGACTACTGTTCTGAATTCTTAGTATCATTTAGTAGTCAACCCTGCCTGTTAAGTCCTGCCTAAAATAAGTATTGGTACAGCTGAAGATAACTCCCAGAGGGATCTAGGGAAAGTAATAGAAAGGTTAAGGACAGAATACACTACACCTTGTGACTACGAAGAATATGAAGTTATGGAAAAGAAGGGTAGAGGAGGTACCTATTGCTGTGCTTGTACTCACAGGAGCCAACAAGAGACTAAGGGACAGTGCAGTGCCTGGGACCATGGAGCACCGTCCCCATATCAGTGATAGGGATGATCTTTTAGTCCTCTTCTATTCTCTGTCACCTGTCACTAGCTCCTGCACTTGCCAGAAGAAATGTAAAATTACGCAGACTCACGGTCAAAGCACAATATCCTCTTCTGTCTCTGTGGCTATCTGTATGTAGCTTTCTAGTACTATTTCCCAAATACTCTGTATATCCAGGAAGGAAGTTCTTCTATTCCAAAAATATTTGGAATTCAAAATTTTCTTATTCCAGAATAAAGTTAATGGAAAGCTTCTGAGGTGCTCTTCTGCAGTTATTTTGATTGAGGGTTAGTAATGACATGAGCACTGCAGATGGAAGAAAAGAGAGACTGCATACTATGATGTGTGATTACAGAATTAGCAGAATTAATTTCAAGTGCCTGTGTCTGAAGGCTAGTACTACAAAAGAAAATTTGTCCAAAAAGGGAAGCTGAGAGATGGCAACTCCAGAGAAGCCAATAGCCTGAACAGTACCTATGACATGTTATGAGCTTGTTGTACTGCAGTGTGTGTTTGAGACAATTGGCTATACCAGAGAATTTTTTCCTGCTTTTTACTGACTGAAAGCATTTACAATCAAAATTGTTCTAGGTTCTGGTAGTACTTGCCTTCCTTTTCCTACTCTTAACTGCTCCCAAAGTATAACTGAAGAAAATGATCCTAACCTGTTCATGTTTGACACACAAATATTTTTGTGCCCATTCAAGTCTTGAGTAAAACTATTCTTGTACCTGTTTTCCTTGATTTTGCTTGTAATTCATACATAAGCATTTGTGACTTCTCAATGCATCAATACAACACATTCTCAGTGATTTTAACAATTATTAATGGTCTCATGAGGAAACAGTAACAAGGGAAGTGCTCAGTGCCTCCCTGAAATTGTATTGCTTCAGTTGATGTCATTTCAGGAGCAAACTTCAGAACGAGTTACTCAGCTTTGTCTATCCCCTCTGCCTTTCCGAGCCAGCTTAATCTCCTCTGACACAAGTACTTTATTATTTATTTAGAACTAAGTAAAGCTCATCATGTATCAAAAAAACCTATAAATTCTACACATTACCTCTTACTGTTTATTTCAAAGGTTTTTTCAGTTTTCATATTGTTTTGTAAATGGCATCTACATTTCTTGTTCTTTTGAAGCACAGTCTCTGAATTTTTGGTTTTGTTGGATATATTTACTGGAAAATGTTTTCTCTTATCCAACCATAATCAGAAACCTTATCCCATGAAATCTGGAAAAAAGAAATCAGGAATTCGCTCGTTTAACTACAGAGCTCACAGTAGTCATCTTACAATGATTATCACTCTCTCCTATGCTCTGGGCCACAGACAATATAATCCAGTTTCAGGTGTTTTTTGTCTTTTTTCCAAGCTCTCTATGGACTTGGGTAGTGCTCTCTGAGTGCTGAGAGACTGCTGCAATAACTACATTCTTCGCAAACAGTAGAAATGTTGGACAATAAGCTGAGGCTCCTCAGCATAGAAGGAGGATCTCCTCGCAACAAGAAAACATCTGGCATCCTAACTGCTAAATGAATTTAATTTGTTCTTGAGCTTTAATGTAAGACATATAAAAAAAGGACCAAACTACAGTTCTAGCAGCTTACTGATGAGAAATGAGAGAAAAGACAAGAGAACAAATTTGCCTTTTAAACTCTAGACACAGCAAGGTGTCCATCTATCATGCTCTTACATGTTTACATCAATGATTCCTGATCTTTGGAGATATCAGAAGACCAGAATCCCAGTACACTAGTAATTACTTCTCTGTTATTACCTATTTCAGACCATGAAGGAAACCTGATGTCATCTGAATTGATTTTATTCTCTGGCCTCCCACATCCTGTCATCTTTTAATGGCTTTTGTTTCTTCTGTGATGTCTTGGTTTATACTCATAGCCTCACGCCAGTAAGTTTATTACCAGTTCATGGCCGAGGCTGAATTTCTATCTCTAGAGAAGCAAGACTCTTAAATGTAATTAGCATTCAAATAGGCCAATTATTTTATACTTGTGTATGCAATAAGATTTTTCCAACATTCAAAATGAACTAAATGCTTCAGTTCTCGGCTATAAGGCAAAAGATTAGTGGCAGTTGTACTGTGAATATAAAAATTAAACCATCATTAGTACAGCTGAATCAATTAAGTGTGCCATTGTGACAACTTTAGTGTGCATATATTATGCAAATGCATAAAGCATAACCTTTTCTCACTGCTTAGAATTTACTAAAACAAAAATATTCTGCTCTGGTGAGACAAATTCAGAGCACTGTGAATTGCTAATTAACTACTACTTTCTCTGTAACCTTTTATTCTTTATTTTTAAAATTAATAGATTGCATATTTAAGAAGGGGGAGTTGACTAAGAGGACCCACTTATATAAATTGCAATCAAATCCTTTCCTTTTCGGAAGAAATCTGCATATGTTCAAGCAATTTGAAATATTTTACTGATACCTAAGGAATAATGATAAAAATTCCTCTCTCTTCTCTGCTCATGCTTTTACATATTCTTCCTTTCCAGAACAATGTCTTTTGTGTAGAACTAACAGGGACACTGAAATTGAACCAGTGTAGATAAAAGCAGAATTTAACACACTATATTCTCCAGATTAGAAATATAATGCTAAATTCAGCTTCCTTTTTTACTTTCCTCTAAATCTGGACTAAAGGACTTCAATTGCCACTATTCTAAAGGAATCAAAAGGACAGCAGACATCAGTATGGCCTATAGAACTAAACACCTACCTCTGGATGTGCAAGTTGAGATGAATCAAAATAGTTGCTACACCAGTATTAGGTTGCTGTATATGTACCATGTTCCAACTGAATTTCCAAGAACACGATATCTAGAAAACTGAGCACCTTCATTTCATTGAGTTATAAATTCTAATGTGCATTTTTTAAAAGAACTAAACAAAGTATAATTCAGCTATGGAAAAGACTGCTCTACAGTAGTAATAAAATTATTTCTATAACACCTACTTTAATTTGTCTATTATTACCTAAACAGTTCTAATCCCTGAAAACCAGGTAGGAAATGAATACATCAATCCCTTAAAATAACAGTTTGCAGCACTAATAATGTATTTGCATATACCCTCTCTAATTAAAGTAAGAAATAATTATTAGACATAGCAGTGGGAATCTAGACTGTTTTAAAACATGAATAGTATGGCAAATGAGGAATAAAGGGGCCTCTCTTGGGAGTAATCTCAAATGTTTTTACAGGTTAACAAATCACTGAGCATGTTCTAAAGCCTGTAGGCATAATCCTACCTAACATACTCCAAAATAAAGAACAAAAATAATAAAAATTAATTGAGATAAAAATGACAAAGAAAAATTTAAATATTACCTCACTGGACCCAAGTTCATTTTTTATCCTGGAAATTTTATACCAAGGAATATGACATCTCTAAGGAATTCCCTTGGCTCTTACACGTTACTAGTCGTGGGTTGTATTTAAGCATTTTGTAGGCTGTACTGCAGAGTTGTTGAAGAACTTAATGCTTGCAGCTTCAGCTGGTTTGCTGAAACAATGACATAGTTATTAACATCTGTGCAGGTGTTTCCCAATTTTCCTCTTGTTTAGAAGGATTTGGTCTGCTTCATTGTACTGAATATTTGGAAGTTAAGTGCCATGGACTGCTGAAACTGTGCTTCAAAATGCCAAATATTGACATCATAGATGAGTTGTGATCATTACAGTCTAGTGAACAGTGTATGATAAAGTGATATGATAACAAGGAAAGAGTTTCCCCTAGGTCTAAGGGAGCCCAGTGTAGCTGATAATGTCAACAAAAAGCTTGAGAAAAAATCTGTTATAATTTGAAGGTAAAATAGCTATGAATGATTATACTGCATATCTTCTAATGCTGACACAGATAAAGAAAAATGTTTTATTTTAAATAAACAAATACAAGCATTCGAAGTACAGAAAAAGGCCAGAGAACTCCCTGTTGAAGTTAGATTTTTGGGTTATTTCTGAGCTGAAATGTTGTTCTGCAGAGTTAAAATACACTCCAAAGATATACTTTCAAGAAAAAAAAAACCTTTAATATTTCAGCTTTAGGAGGAGGGATTAAAAAAAAACAACCAACCAAACAAACTCCATTTATTACTGTCTGAACTCTGGATCTGAGAGTCAAACTGTGCTTTATCCTGCTCTATTGCTATGCCCTAAAATGAGAAAGTCTATATCAGGGACAGTCTGAGGTCACATACAATGCAGCTCTTCTGCTGGCATGCCTCCAATAGCTAAAGCTCTCTCCTTAAAACCACACAGCCCAAGCAAAATTGAAACTTCTGCAACTCTCAGTTTCTAAACTTCTTCCCTGAAAAGGAAGGGGAGTTTGGCTAGATGACTTTTAAGGTCCCTTCCAACTCAAGTGATTCTGTGATTCTGTGAACAAACAGAGAATGCCAAGGAAATTGCCTATTTTCATCAGCATAATTAAAGTACCCAGCTTAACTATCCATTGCTTTAAACCTATCCAAGCAGGATTTTTTTTCAAACTTGATGAAGCTCCTAATCCTTTTAGTAATCAAATCAAGACTGAAGAATGTAAATGCTACATTGCCATTTAACAGGTGGTTATATGGACCATGTAATAATTAAATACTAGTTTTCAGATAATTCCTCCTTATATTTTTGATCTCAGTAAGGACTAAGCTATGGTACCTGGAATAACCTGATTTTGAATCAGTTTGTGGTTTTCTTGCACACAGGAAAAACAAAAGTTTGAATCTTTTCAGACAGAATTTAAGCCTGAGATACAGAATGGAAAAATTTCATCCAGAAAGGAATTACTTCTAGAAAGTTACGAGCAACTTTAAAAGTTGAATTAAGGTAAGAGCTCCCTCTCAATTATAACATGCACTATTAGTTCCTACTGCAATACCATGTACTTTTTGCTGCTATTGAAATTCCTGTTACTTAAATTTCTGGAAAGTAATGCTTCTACTGATGGATGATGTGCTGTCAAGATATCTGCTGTCCTTCTTGATTGCTATGGAGATTATTCTTATGTGGTATATTAATATGAGTGAAAAGAATCAGTTTTAAGAACCATTTTCATATATTTCATTGTCCTGCTTGCTTCAATGTGTTCTAGGGTATGTATCACCTATTAAAAGCTAGTCTTTCCTCTGAATTTGATATAATCTGCTTTCTTGGAATTATAATTGGCAAAACTAATAAAAATGTATATTTTTTTTTAAGCTTTGAACGTACAGTAAAAATATTCACAAGCTTGAACTTTATAACCAAAAAGAAAAGGTGTTCTGCTAATTGTTTTCTTTGGAAAACCTTTTTATATCAAGCTTTTTTATGAGAAGACTTGATCTTTTGCATGGGATTTTATTTACAGAAAGAACATCTTTCTGCTCTCCGAGCATAGAAATTAACTTCATGATTTGTGTCATGCAATTCAGTATCTTCCCTCAAAGCGCAAAACTGGGAGAGCTTTAGAGATGAGTGAAAAAGCCAGGACTCTCCAGTAGCACAAGAGAGCCCAGAGCTAAGAAATGGGAGTGCCATGCTGGGAACCTCAGATGGAGAGCTACTGCAGATGCATGGCTGCCCAAGAAGCAGCTGAATGAAGAATAACCATAAGATAGCACAGACTGCTTCAGCTGAACACCCAGCGTCACTTTGTTTTTGATGTGAACTTGCAGCTGGTAAGTTCAGCTGGCCCTCTGCTGTCCAAATGTTTCAGAAGTTGCAGGGGCACTCAAGGTGTGTGGTCACTCGCAGTTGATGCACATTCCATGTTCTATCACTGCCATGTTGGGATTCAGTTTTACAGTGTAGAAGAGTTCTGTGCTTTCTCTCCTGTCTGATACACTTGAAGGGAGGACAGGCTGAAAAGCCTGAAAGGAACTAAGGCCCTCTCTTACAATGAAGGGATGGGAGTTAAGCAAAGCTGCTCTGCCTGCTGGGCTGTGACACAAAAGGGATATGGCACTCTTTCCACCATGATCTGGATGAGGGGATTGAGTGCACCCTCGGTAAGTTTGCAGACAAGACCAAGTTAGGTGGGAGTGTTGATCTGCCTGAGGGTAGGAAGGTTCTGCAGAGGTACCTGGACAGGCTGCAGCAATGGGCAGAGGCCAATTGTATGAGATTCAACAAGGCTCAGTGTTGGGTCCTGCACTTGGGTCACAACAGCCCTATGCGATGCTACAGGCTTGGGGAAGAGTGGCTGGCAATTGCCCAGCAGAAAGGGACCTGGTGGTGCTGACTGACAGCCAGCTGAACACGAGCCAGCAGTGTGCCCAGGTGGTCAAGAAGGCCAACAGCATCCTGGCTTGTATCAGAAATAGTGTGGCCAGCAGGACTAGAGAAAAGGTTGTCCCCCTGTACTTGGCACTGGTGAGGCCACACCTCGAATCCTGTGTTCAGTTTTGGGCCCCTCACTACAAAAAAGACATTGAGGTGCTGAAGCGGGTCAAAAGAAGGGCATGGGGGGGAGGTTCTAGGCCCTGGGGAAGGGTCTAGAGCACAAGTTTCATGAGGATCCACTGAGGAAATGGGTTGCTTAGCCTGGAGAAGAGTAGGCTCAGGGTAAACCTTATCAGTCTCTGCAACTACCTGAAAGGAGGTTGAATTGAGGTCGGGGTCGGTCTCTTCTCGCAAGTAACAAGCAACAGGACAAGAGGAAATGGCCTCAAGCTGTGCCAGGGGAGGTCTAGATTGGATATTAGGAAAAACTTCACTGAAAGTGTTGTCAAGTGCTGGCACAGGCCTTGGAGGTATTTAAAAGACGTGTAGATGTGGTGCTTAGGGACATGGTGTAGAAGTGGATTTGGCAGTGCTGGGTTAACAGTTGGACTTGATGATCTTAAAGGTCTTTTCCAACTAAAATGATTCTATGATTCTTTGATTACTTTTTTTTTTTTAAGAACATTGCCCTGACTGAGCTATGCTGCTCTCCGATTTCAATCCTGTCAGTGTCAGCTCCATAATGTTAACAGAATGAGGTTTTACAGGGTTTTAAGTCATGGACATCTAAATTTTCAACCCAAAATGGACCTCGGCATAAAATAAAGATCCAATCAACACCTAATAGTTCAATAAAGATGACAGTATCTGTGGTCATTCACAGAAGAAGCAATGTAGGCACCTAACCTGTATCTGGAAAACCTATTTCTATTCAGAAGTCTACAGAAAGCCAACCAGTTCAGAACAGGTTTTGTGAACCCTTCTTCTAGACTTGTTACCACAAATATTTTTATTTATGTTTTATTCTGTTTATTTTTTACCTCTTTCATATTACAAGAATTTAACTTTTTCTCCTGTCTCTTCTGTCTCTGCTAGAATAAATTCACCTTAATTTTGAAAACTGTATTTTTGTGTTAGTCTTGCAACTGTGGTTTCCCCACAGAGATATTTTCCCTACATCCTTATTTTTGGGCTAACGCCAGTTCTTGTTCAATTTACTGCTGTGCTACTTAGAGAATCTGTTGTTCCCTGGAGCAGTTGGTCAGTACTTACAGGTCTGTTGAAATTAGCACTGACTGTTACTTTCCTAGTAATTGTGCCTCAAATATCCAGTTATGATTTCAGTTCTCTCTAGTCCCCCATTTGGCCGTCATCAATCAATTCTCTGTGCCACATTACTAACTCAGTTCCCTGACCTCTTCTATAGCCTTCAGGCAGAAGGTAACAACCAGACAGAAGAGGGCATACAGAAAATCTTACAAAACTCATGCAAATTTAAGGCAGGATCTCAGGTTTTCTCAGCTAGGTGCTGGTGTTGTGCCCTGATGCCCTGATACAAAACTGTATGGAAAACTGAGATGCAAACATAATTTCTCACTGTAATCAATTTCACAGTTCCCAAGTCTTAACATGACTATATTTATAACTCTGGTTAGTATCCATGATTTATTGTATCACACACACACTTTTAAGGTTTAAAATACCTTACTTATGTGGTTTACTATTGTTCTACTTACGGTGGTTTTGGATTTACCAGATCTGAGATTCCCTGCATACAAACTTCCTTGTCTAAGTTCTTAAACTGTCAATAGAATTTATCTTGAAAAGAAACATTTCACATATAATTGGGTTAACACAAATGAGACACTTTTTAACACCTAGACCTGCATTTTTACAATAAGAAGTGATTCTTGTTTCTCCATTACAATGTTCAAAGTATTTACATCAAATTAATGTTTCTCTATTGAAATGTTCTTTCAGATTAAAAGTAAAAATGATTGTTTTGAAATAAAAATGGGATTTCCTCCACCATTGCTTGCTGATGGAAGATTTGAGGCAGACTGCTGCTTTCAGTGGAGGTTTCCTTAGTCTCGGAGACATCACAGCATTGTCAGAAGGTATGCTAATTTTCCCAATTGTTAATACTTTTCTTGTTCACTTTAGAAAGTTCCCATATAGAGGAAAAGTTAATTCAGTCTCCACTACATTTTAAGGGCTCCCTGCAGACTAAAGCACTTATTTGTGCAAATGAAAAAGCTCCAAATGCAACTGTGGTGGAAGCTGAGATGGCCAGCCATCTTCACTTCTCTCCACTGGCCTATAGCAGAAGGATATGTTACAAGTCTACATGCAGACTTATTGTTATAATAGCTCCGACTAGATACCAAAGTCTTCAGTGAATTTAGGACTGAATCATAAAACATTACTTTTCTTATCAGACAAGGAAATGTTTTTTCTTGCATTTGTGCATTGTGGAATCCTCTGTATAGAGACCTATATCCTCCATGTGAATCACCTGTGTTGATATTAACCTTTATTCTATAGACCTGTCCTTTTCCTTAAAGACCTTCTGACTGTGGAATTAAGATTAAAATCTAGAAATCTCTGGCCTTGTTTCAGCTCTCAGTTAAAAGGTAGCCTAGAAGAAATCTGTTTTGTTTGCAAGCAAGATTAAGAGAAAACAAAGATCAATTATCTGCTAGGAAGGCATGAAATTTTTTCCAAGCTCACTGATGATAGCTTCATTTATCTGTTGAATCATAGAGACAGCTGGGTACTCTCTGTGCTAAATTGCTACTGTGAGATATAGGAATGTGTTCTGGCTGCAACATCTTTTCTGTTTTTCTGTTTTCCTTGTAGGTGGATTGCAAACAAGATTCATATGAAATGAGCATCAACCAGTGAAAATGCAACTGTCTGAGTCACAAACAGAACAGATTAGGCTATCAAATATTGCCATCAAAAAAAGATCTTCCATAAATATTATATACTTCACCTAAATCACTGGGTTGTCATATGGGAATTGGAGAAAGAGCTACAAGGATGACAAAGAATGGCTTCTAGCACCTCTTATTTGTTTATTACTGAAGTAAAATACCATATTCAGAAAAAGCTATAGAGAGAAATAACCTCCATTACAATAAGAAACCAATGTTTAAGTCAGGAGGATGAATGATTCTTACTAGAGGATTCTTATTTGTTATAACATAAGACTACTGTAACTGTTCTCTGAAGCATTATTTTCCAAAATAAAGAAGATAGGTACAGTGAGGACAAATGGAAGCCAGAATACCTAGCTTTCTCTACCTATACACACACACACATACACACACAGGCATACACATGTATACATATGTCTAGGTATACACATAAGATTCATCATTTCAGAAGGAAGAAACTAATATTCCTTATACCTTGACTTGGAGGGCATTTTTTTAGCCACAACAAAGTGTAGTCTTACTTGGCTGCTCCCATCCTGTCCTGTTTACTTTGGTCTGAGTCAAGCTGATCTGTTTATCACTTGCTAAACTTTTTTAAATTTTTCCTCCTGTATTTTGTCCAGCCACAGACTTTGTCAGAACTGCATTCAATTTGACAATTACATTTTCCAGACAGAAAAATATAGAGCAGTGTGGTGTGTTGTGGGCTAGGCAGTTGCTCTATCACTGGACCCCACCATGAAGGGGGAATCAGGAAAAGGAAAGGAGACCCGTGGGTTGAAATGAATCACAGAATCACAGAATTCTAGGGGTTGGAAGGGACCTCGAAAGATCATCCAGTCCAACCCCCCTGCCAGAGCAGGGTCACCTAGAGTCCATCACACAGGAACGCATCCAGGCGGGGTTTGAATGTCTCCAGCCAAGGAGACTCCACAACCTCTCTGGGCAGTCTGTTCCAGTGCTCTGCCGCTCTCACAGTGAAAAAGTTTCTCCTGATATTCACATGGAACCTCCTGTGCTCCAGTTTGCATCCATTGCCCCTTGTCCTATCATTGGTCAGCACTGTAAAAAGCTTTGCTCCATCATCCTGACCCTCACCCTTTACATATTTGTAACCATGGATGAGGTCACCCCTCAGTCTCCTTTTCTCCAAGCTAAAGAGACCCAGCTTCCTCAGCCTTTCCTCATAAGGGAGATGTTCCACTCCCTTAATCATCTTTGTGGCTCTGCGCTGGACTCTCTCAAGCAGCTCCAAACAATACATAGTTTCCAACCAAGCCTGTACTTTACGGGTGGGGTACTGGATCTGCACCTTACCTTCGTGGCTCAGCAGTCTCCTCAGGTTGAAAAGCAGGCACAGAGAAAACATGGCAGCAGATCTGTTTATTTAACTTAAACAAACTCAAATTGGCTTTTTATAGGTGTTTGGCAACATTTACAAATAATGGCATGTAAATTAAGGATGTATTACAAGGAAACTTGGCTGCAAGCAGCAGTTTTATCGAACCCTAATACCCCATTACTTCCTCTCGGATTAATTCTTTTTCTTTTCCAATCCTATGGGCCACAAATTGTGTTAATTGAACTGGGACACACCTCTCCTTTTGTTTTCAACAAGTAGTATAATGCAGTGTTTGTTAGGAATTAAATGAATGTTTTAAGTTTTCTCGAATGACCTTTTCTCTCTTTTTAATAAAATTGGGTGATAGGTTATAACTGAAATAAATATAAAAGATTGAATTACTAAGTTTCTGTAAATGCAATAAGGAACCAAAGAAGGCAGAAAATCACATGTAGTCAGCACACGGTAAAATAAATAAAATAGGACATAACAGTGTATTTGTTCTGCCCTGTAACTCATCATCCTAGTTTATTATCATAGAGGATATGAATTATTCATTTTTAAGCACAATAGGAAAACTTTAATACTGTTTAATGGCCAAGTGGGATTTTCTAATGAAAGACTTGTGAGTCAGGTTCATTGTAATGAGGAACATTTTTACAAGAACAGGTATTAAGTGTGAGAAGAAGTCATAACTTTTTGTTCAGAGTATGACATCCTGGGTCATGAAAACAGATAGCTGCATTTTGGTTATTGCTAGAGAAAATGAGAAATGCATCACAGAGCTTTCTTTTTCTAAGATAAGAATCACTGTGTAAAAAAGCTCCCAACTAGTAAACCATACTGGCTGTATTCCTAATACAGAGTATATTACCAGCAGAGCATATTACCAACATAATAATAAACACACTGGAAAAAAAAAAAGGGAAAAAATTTTTGGAAACTCAGATTAAATATAATGATTCAGGGCAGCAGAGGTCAGTGATAAAAAATGTCAGGTCACAATATCCCTTCCCTGCCTAACACTCATTCTAATTATATGTTGAAATTATTACAAGTTTGGAAACTCACTGGGTATAGATACAAATTCTCTTTTGTGTAATAAAGAGGTACCTTTTCTGGGTTGTCTGTGCAGACTGAGTTATCCATGATGGCAAATAGTCTGAATGGCCTGACTAAGCTTGTGTTGATGAGCACTGAATTATTGGATCAGTATAATTTAATTCTCATTCTCAACCTAGATTCCTGTTTAGGCTATGAACATAGTTTTTGTTTTCAAAAAGAGGGCTCGAGTAGAGAAGAATAGGAATTGGTGCAGAACTATAGTTTTGCCAAAACATGAGGACAAGGCCCCAACAGCTGGGAAGTCTCAAGGTGTATGGGTACAGCCCTCCTCACACCACTCAGTTTGAATGCTGTACCTTGCATCTCCTTCATGCCCTGTCTCACCTCATCTCACGCCAAGGATGTTGTGATTAAACATCAGGGGTATTGCTCAAACCCTGAACATTTTTTAACAAAACATTAAGTACTGACAGATGAATCTCAAGTTCAGAAAAAGTTATTTAATTCTTAGAATCTTTAGACTATTTTCCTTTAAGTCCCTGCACTGAATATTTTCATTAATTAATAGCTATTTTTTGAGACGTCAAAGTTTGAGTCTATAACTGCAGAAATATTGTACTGTAACTTATTCAAATTTAGCAGTGAAATCATAGTTTGATGATGTTTTTCATATCTCTTACATCAAATACAACATTTCTTGGAGGCTTCTCTCTTCCATAAGTCATGTATTTTCAACCCAGTGGTAGACTACCATCTATTAAGTATAAGCCATCTTCCTTGAAACTAATAAAGGAAAGAGGGCTGTGAATCATAATTCTGAGCTGCAATTGTTTAATTTAACAAATGGAAATCAATTATTTTAGAAATATCAGATGTCACATTAAATTTGTTTCAATATATTAATTTTCATTAAATGTCATTGACTTCAGATCATCTTAATGATATTTCCCCTCTGGGCAGACTATCATTTCAATCACTTGGAGATAGACTTTTCTGAATTAATTTTAAGATAGTTTAAAAAATATGCTCTCAAAAGAGACAGTATGAAAGAGGGTGAGAGATAAAAAAGAATACAACGCATTTAGATTAAAGCCTTGAGTTTGAGTAACAAGTATTGTACCTACTACAGAATTCAAATCAGTTTGGTTTTTAACCTGTTTACTGATGCTTATGCCCTTTCTGGGGAAAGAAAAGAAAAAACAAAATTCATGGCAAAAAACCCACTTCTTGCACATATAGCTATTTATTTCACAGTATTACACAGACACTAGTTCAAGCTGAAATGACAGCCAGACATGCTTTACCTGGTATAGTTCCTTGAGAAGCAGCATTCACTAACATGTATTATTATTACAACCCTTAAAAGGGTTGTAAATAACCCAGGATGCAGCTGATATTCAAAAGATGTTTTTCTCCTGCTGAAGCCCTAGAACTTCCTCTCATCCTTCCAGCCTGTGTTCTTCATTGGTCACTTGCTCATCTGGGATCTCATAAAGGTGTGTTTGCAGTCAGCAACAGGGCTGGTACTCTAGGTCATGCAGTCAGTCCTCCATCTCTGTAAGTAACAGAATAGTGAAAGACAGGATTGTGTTACTTTCAAAGAACCCCATTTCCCACAGAACAATATATGTCAAAAGTGATTTTTTTTTCCCCATTAATATGTGGGCAAAATGTCAGCCTTCTCTTTTCCTATGTAAAAGCCTACTTCCAATTCACTTATATGTACCTTTCTCCCAAGTCTGGTCAGCCCATGGCTGGAGTTTTAGCTCATGAGTGCTATGCACCATTGCTCTCTCTGCTTTCCTGAATCTGCCTCTGAGACCCTGAGTTACCCATGCCTCCCCTCCCTGTGCTCTGCACTTCCAGCTTTCTGGCTGAACAACTACTAGCACACTTCTCTTCTTGAAGTTTAAAGAACTATTTTTACTCTTACTGAATAAAAAGCTAGTTGTCTGTCATTCTCAGCTGCTATGTGTTTTCACCTCTAATCTCTCATAAACAGTATAATCTTGATCTAAGGTTAGAATGCATTTAACTATTTGTTCCCACAGGATCCACTGAATGAGGCTTTCCTTATTTTTCTGAGGGACATCCTATGTGACATTCATCTGTTTGATCTCCAGAGTCTTCTTTGGGAAAAAAAACCAACACCTTGGAAAAATGTCATATAACCTTGAATTCTACTGGCTGTCTTTATCCCAGACATGTTAGTTCAGCAGTACCTTCCAGAACTCTTCAGACTTTGATACCAGCAATGATTCAGAAGCTTTGCCAAGCATGTTTCCCAAGGAGAGCTTTCAAATAAAGCAACACAACCTTCACAGGGTGGGCCACAAGGCAGTTTTCAGTCACTCATCAGTCTTTCAAATCAGATGAATATTCCCAACAGAGCACTGCTTTTAACTTCACTTTTCCTGTTCTCTTTCCTGCCTAAAGAAGAGCTATTCTAAGCCTCCACAATGATCTGGGAAAAGGAAGTGTCTGGCTGTCTGCAGGAAAGGGGCAAATCAGGGAATTCTCCAAAGGACAGTGGAGACCACATCCATCCTGTAGAATAAGCATGTTTGGTGCTAGAGTGAGTAATCTCAGAAGGTCTGTACGCTGGGTATCAATTGCACATGATTCATACTCTTTAATTCCCACACACTATAAACACCTTGTGACTATATACTTTTCAGAGGTGAAACCACTAGAGTTAAGTACTGCCATGGTTTATGACTTTGCAATGCTGCTGTGCTGCTGTCCCACATTAGACCTGTTGTCACCTAAGAAAACAAGAGGTATTTGCTTTTATGGATTTAATTTCTAAGCAAAAGGACAAAGAACATGACTGTTTATATGAACAGAGGATGGTATGCTGTCTTCCCAGCAGCAGTCTGCATAAAAGCCAGGACTAGATTAAATCAGCCAGGATAACCTCCATCTAAATCATTAGAATTACACTGAAATGTGAATGAAAACAGGTCTAGAATTAAGATCAAATATGCACATACCTTGCAATCTGTTGATGGACTCTAAAGCTATAATAATTTCTGTGCCAGATGCAAAACATACACATAAACAAAAATAAATGACTCCATGGATATCTTATGAAAATCATACTGATCATTAATTATTGCTATCATGATGTTTAAGCCTGTCCAGACAAGGAATCTTCCCCTATTTTCAGGGGAAGATTGCTTATGCAGACAGAAAACCAAAACTACAAAACAAAGAAACAAAAAAAAAAAATAACGAAATTGGGCAAACTAGGATAGCGGAACTGAACTGTCTCCCTGCCTTTTCAAAGGAAATTACCAACCTGTAATTTCAGTAATTCCTCTCTTTTCAGTGCTGTGAATTGGAAATATTGACTGAAGAGGGGGAAAATGCCAAAGAATTTTTCTGTCTTGGTCAATATTATCAGAAGATGCAGACTGCAGGACTTTGGCATCTGGCCAGGGTTGGCAATACCCTGGAATCCTGAATGATTGTAATGCTATAATATAAAATATTTTTTCTGTAAGAAACAACACACAGTTCAACCTAGAATTATCATTCTCTACTACTGCTAATTAGATAAATTGTTCATGAAACCTAGTATTATCGTTGGTTTGCATGATGCATATAGCATACAATCAACACCTGTCAAATGACACCACATTTTTGGTCCTTTATGACACAGACTTATGAACACAGAAGTAAAAATGTCCACATAGCACTTCAGCACATCTTCTGTCACTTCTTTCTTTGCAGCCACAGAATACAATGAAGCAGAATACGTTGCTTTCTGCTATTCCATATATTCTTCCTAAAAGTGATGGCAACTAAATAAGTACTGGTATAAAAGGTAAGAGAAATAACAAATAACAAGACAGAGGAAAATGTTTCTTAATGTTTATGAGCTATTTAACACTGGTCTCAGTAATATACTATTATTTCTGTGTAAAATTGACACTAAGTAATTTAATGGTCACCATATTTCCTATGAAAATTGACTTAATCTAATAATGGCAAGTGAAAAATACACCATGGTGTCTGCACTTAGTAGTTCAGAGTACTCACACTTATTATATGCTTTGTGGGTTTTAATTATGACTCAGAAATGGACCTTACAGTAAAAAATTTTTATTCTTCTGAAAAGGAAACTGTTCTTTTCCCTCTACCCTTTCATTCCTTCCTCTTCCTTTTCTTTTTTTAATTGATTTTTTATTCTCATGACCGAAATGGTAAGTGACAATTTTTTCCTATCTCTGAAATAAATTACTTCAAAATAAGATTGAAATGGTTTAAGAAGTCCTGGGCTACACCTTTCTCCCATTCAGGCTTATCACTGTATAAACTTATTAAAGTCAGAATAAAAGACTTACCAGCTTGAATTAATATCCCTTTGTGAGATGTTTTGAGTTTCTTTTCTCTCCCTTTTCTACCATATGGTCTCTTTTTTTTTTTCTGCTGGGACAATGATTTTAGTGAATCCATTGCATAGCACAATGTCAGGGCATTTTATGCATTTAATGAATGCAATTACTTGCCTAATGAAGTAGTGTATATTGCAATATACTCACAACAGAATAGTTTATCCAAATGTGGAAAAAAGAAAAAAAAAAGTTTGTGACTTTTCTACTGACTTTTTTATTAAGTGCTTACATAAAGAGAAACTTAATTTAGATCATTAATAGCCAAACCTGTAAAGGTCATCAGTGTTGAAATACCTTAGCTTCCAGAGTGAAATTCAGACCATGGTGTATGGTGCCTGAGCTTGCAATGCTGCCTCAGACACGAGTCCATAGCAGTGTGAGGAAAGCATTCGACTGCTAGTCGATATGGTCTCTTTGGGACTGTTCCTGGCCCCACAATTTTGTATTATTTCTACAAAAGACCAGGTAGCTTTTTCTTCTGAGCCTAGTCCACAGCCTGGCTCAGATATTTGCGATGAGTAGAAAGTTTTAGGTCCCAGTGTTTGATCCTGTGTTTACTTATGAATTTTACATCATTCATAACAGCCAACATTTCTAAGCAGATATGTACAGAAGTGCCACAGAATTTTCAGTCTAAGAGGCTTGATGATGAGGCTTGATGCCTCCTGGATTCATGGAGATAACAGTTTTGGCTTTGTTCTGTAAGGTACTACGTGAACTGACAAACTCATTTTCAAAAATATAAAAACTGGTCTACCCTTGCATTTAAATGCTCAGTAAGTCTGAAAATAAGGAGTCACTGCCACATGTTCTTCATAGTAAACTAGACACTAGATGTAAGTGTCCTATGTATAAACAGAAAGTTTGTATCTTTCAGAAATTACCTCATGTGAAATACACAAATTTAGGAATAAAATTTAGTCTCAGATTTGAGAAGAAAATGATTATACGTATTTTCTATAATGTGTGATTTTCTTTCCCCTAATAATTAATTTGATTTTCTTGAATCACAACTTCCTACATCACCAATAACTACAGCTTACTAGAGAATTTTTCGAGTGCAAGGGTTCATTC
This sequence comes from Aegotheles bennettii, assembly GCA_013398125.1. Classification (NCBI taxonomy): domain Eukaryota; kingdom Metazoa; phylum Chordata; class Aves; order Caprimulgiformes; family Aegothelidae; genus Aegotheles; species Aegotheles bennettii. The sequence goes on from VZRW01002778.1 coordinate 496,629, forward strand.
TAGCAATCTATTCAAGTCAAATAACCTCACACATTAAAAACTTCATCATTCTATAACTTATTTATTTACATCCTGCTCATCTGAATTTCTCAGATATAGTTGTCTGGGCGAAGACATGGCAAGGAAGTAATTTAAGACCTAGCAAAGAACCATTTTCCCCGGTTTCACTCAGCATTTTCCATCCGTATTCCCACATAGAGGCACTTCCTCAATATATGAGGAATGATCAGCCTCCTAAAAATGTTGAGTTTGGGTTATTTTTTCTTTTCTGTGTTACTACTCCCAGTCTTTTACACCAATTTTTATTGAGCTGGACCTTTAGAATATGAATCAGTTTTCTGCTCTGACTCTCCTTGAAGCTCACCATAACTGGGAGCTTACCTCAAATTCCACTTGGAAGGACCAGCTGCAAACTGCTTCTATTGCAGAGGAATTCCACCCCAAGTCAAAAGGTGAAATAGCCATAGCTGAAATCTGTAATTGAAAAGTCATTGTTCAACTTCTCAAACACCATAAGTGGTTGTTGCTTCTTTACTTTCATCAGTTATCCAAGAATCCTAATTTCTTAGTTGGACACTAGCCTGATGCCAAGTTTTTCTTTTGACAAAGGTTATTATTTACTGAATACACAAATATTCTTTCTGTTAATTCTCCCATATAAATGAGTTTAGCTACCTTTAATTGTAAACTTTCACTCAAACGTCACTTCTTTCTGTTTGCTGCATGATGACTATTGTCCTCAGTAGGCCTGGGATTTTGTTTCTGATCCCAGTCTGGATGAGTGATCAAGTACTCCTGACACCCGTGCTTTCAAATTCAGGATGTATTGTCAATGTGTGCTCATGCAAGTGACTTCAAAATTCCTTTTACATAAACATTTGTGCTTATAAAATTCAACCATGTGGCCACAAGAAACAAACACAATAGATCCATGAGAAGGATTAGAATAAATTCATTTTCAAAATGAATATTCATAGCCACTTACTTTTCATTCTTTGAGTCATATGTCTATACAAAGAACATTTGATGAGTAGGATACAGACTGACAAGGGGGAAAAAAAATTAAAATTATGGACCCAAAGAGAAAATTTAGTAGCATTCAATGTCTTATGTACTGTAAAATAGATCTTTTACTGTGAAAGCAATGGTCTGAGGCACATATTTGGCAGTAAATGAAGACATGGCCAGTTTGACAATACTGTTGGACACCTCCAGCATATCCTGTGCGTTTGATTCTGCAGTTCTAAGGCTACATTTTGTATGGTTGTACACAAGTAAATATAACCTTAACAACAGCAAAAAAACCACCTTAATAAAGCTTAAAGAACTGTTTAAAAGGAGTGTTAGTGTTTACATTGAAATAGCACCAGCTGCTATTTCAATATAGTTGAAAAAAAAAAAGTGTGAACTCCAAAAAGGACATTGCTCACAGGCATCCAGGTTCAAGCAAGAGCAGAGACACCCAGGCCTATTAAACAGTAGTAAAGTGTAAATTTTTATGAAATCTGTACAGTAAGGGGTTGGCAAAGACTTGGTAGTTTCAGATACCTACTAAAAATCTCTACTCTGAAGAGATTTAAATGTTCAAACTCAAAAGTAAGCCTCTCTTGTGGAGCAATGTTCATAGAGAGAGGTAATAGGTTTTATTAGAGCAACTAATATAGCTAAAGAGTGGCAAGTTTTCAGGTATACAAGACTTTTTCAGATCTTAAACAGAAGCAACACATATCAAGCTTAAAACATACGAAGAACAATTGCTCTGACTTTAAATTTCATTATGCTGATTTGTTTTTTCAGTGCCTAAGTAGACATTGCAATTTTTGGAGTGGCAGGTGAGCACCAGCAAGGTTGATCAGAAACTTTGTGTACATGCATTTGTTGGGGAAGCAGGGATATTCACTGTGGAGCAGCCTTTGAGGACCCATGAAAACACTGAGCCCAAGACCACAAGTTCATGACAAGGTAAGCTGGTGATACAGGTCCAGCTCTGCCTTGAGCCACTGCTGAGACTTGCTTGACACTGCAGTGGGGCAGCTCAGAGATAAAACTAGCAGAAAGGTAGTTCTACACAAAAAACCAACCAACCAACCAAAAAAACCACCACAACAAAAAAAAGTAAACAAAAAAACGCCAAAACCAAGAAACCCATAAAAAAAAACAATGGTTTTTTTTTTCTGAAAATGACTAGATGTGGGGTGTCTGACAGACCAGTGCCTGTACAAGTAAGGGGTGCTTGGGGATATACTGTCCTGGGTTGCCTCTAACTGACAAGGATACACACCCAGAGGTTAGCCTTAGATATGAGGCAGGACTTCCCTCCCTGTGCTGACCCTAGAAAAGCCAGAGAGTTTCTCACTAGTGGTTTCTGATCTTAATAGCATGCAGGGAAACACTAAGGGCTGAAACTGGGGCTCTGCCAGGCAGTTGGCATGCAGGGTGAGTGTGGCAAGCGTGTTTCCGACCTAGAGCTAATGCAGGCGTTCACTTTGAAACCTTGTCATTGCTACATCCCAAAGAAGGAAGGGGAGAGAGATTTAGAGGGACTTGAGAGAGACTTTTGCCACTCTTTGGAGCGGCCTGGAGTTGTCTTCAGTTAAGTGTATCAACAAATCCCAGCCAACATTTTGGCCTTGGACTTCTAATGGCTTCTTTAACCTTTTGTCCAGTTGAGCCACAATGCACTTCTTGTCTTGAATTAAGGTGCTTACAGTTAAAAAAGGCCTTTTGCTGCATGAAATACAGTTTTAACCTCTTAAATTGATTTTTTTAAGGATTATAAAATGTTTACAATACCTGTAACTGGTTCTTTCTCAAAAAAAAATTATGGAATTATCACAGAACATTATTATGTATCAATGTCTTTTAAGAGTTGCAGCTATAGTGACAACGAATGGAGCAATTAATGAAATCATTTGATGCTGGTGTTGCTAAGCATCTGGTGGTTTTACACTGGATGTTATAATTTCAAACAAAATTGTTTCACAGTTGGTGAAAACAAGGAAATAGTATTTAGGTGAGAAGAAATAACAGATGCCCTACTGCACTAACCACTGTAGCCAAATGACATGCAAGCATATTTAGCTTAAAAAAGAGTTTGGACACATTTCAGGGGTCAAAGTTTTTGTGATACTAAACAGAGTATATGATTATTTTTATTCTGCAGTCTCTTAAAAACACACTAGCAGACTTTTCCATTTGAGTGGGCAAATGACTTATAAAATGTTTGGGTGCTCAAAAACTACAGGTCAGATTTCCAGCATTTATAAATTGTAACATCCACCATTATCTGAAAACACTGTGAAAGATGTAGACAGGTGAAAATATCTGAATTCTTGTCTCACTAGCTTAAGCTTTGTGAAAAGGAATGTTACCCAGGCTCAATTATTTCTGTTAGACATTACCCCTGTTTCACTGCTCAAATGCAAGAGTGTTTTGAAGGAAAATTAAGTAAATTGTGTGCACAAGTTTAGCCAAATACACAGGGTAAAATGTAGTAGTACCTGTTACAAGCAAACCAATGTGGGAGATTTCACTTCTGACTTATAAACTTCATTGTAGCTTTGCTCTGATGTTCTGATGTTATTATGGTTACGATACTGAAAGAGCATATGGGGCCAGACTGAACGGAAGTCTCTCCACAATTTGGGACAAAATTCTGATATTATGGAAATTCCTATTTAAAATAGTCATGTTTACACTATTACAGTTCGTAAAGTAGAAAATCCTACATTTGGTATAACACTATAACTTATTAGGAAGCTGACAGTAGACTGGTCAGCTTTGACGATGTATTGTAGAAATAAGTTTGTATTTCAAATGTTTGAAAAATTAGTTCTAATATTTTGAACCACTTCCTATCTTTTATTTTTGGTACATGATGTTCTGGTTATGATTTGGGTTGTTGCTGTGCACTGATGACTTCTGGCTGAAATAAATTTTCAGCTATGAAAATTTTGGCTTTAATCAGTCTTGGATAATATTTTGGTGGGAGTAAAGGGAAACTTTTGTGCATCTAGTCTCTTTTACATTCAGTTACACATCACTGTACTAGGTATATGGAGATTAACTTTAATTATACATACCTGCTAACTTTGGACTTTTACCCACTTTTTTAAATAAGTGCCTTTTTTTAAGTAGTGATGTTCCTACATGCCTTATGGGTCTTTGCCACTTTGATATACCGTTCAAAGTGTTCATGGTACCCGCTTTCCATCATCTATCAGCAGTTCTGGTTATTGGGTGAGGTCCCAGACAACTGGAAACTTGCCAATGTGACACCCATCTACAAGAAGGGCAGGAAGGAGGATCCGGGGAACTACAAGGACTTTGGAAATAGGAACATCAGCTTTCAATACATTAGGAGGGACAGCTGCCTGGACACCCTTTTTCTGAGGTAATATATAGCTCATCTAGTAAGCTTTAGGATCACAGACTGTATATTTGAAAACCCCTCTTCCTTTGCACAATGATTTTAAAGAAAAAGCATTTGAAAATTAGAAATCTTCTAGGACCATTTATAGGGAAGACAGATTTTATCTTCTCCAGCAAGCCCCTGACAAACATGAATTTAATTCAAATGTCTTTTGAAGCACATTTTGATTTTCCTAGAGTGCTACTTTATTTCTTGTTAACAACTGGCTTAGTGGCAGATGTTCAGCAAACTGTCAATCCTTATTATTTATCTATTCCTTCTGGAGTCCTTCTTTTCACAGTGAAATAAAGAGCAAACACTACTTTAACAATTATCAGTTCAACAGCTTCTCAAAAATGTAATAGATAAGAAACCAAGTTAAACATTTCAGAATAACTTTTTCATGTGTTTAGGAGATAAAAACATGAAAAAACATTAAGAATGTGGAAATAAGATCACAGAAATACCTAAATTATTGACAATTCCAAATATTCAAGGGCCCTGAGGCTTCTTGGATTTTGGGAACTTTTCCAGAGAAGTTTTCCAGAAAAAAAGTGAGTGTGTTTATTGTAAACAGATAGAGAGAGGCATCCTAGGCCTTTCTGAAAGTACTCATTTATTTAGATTTTTTTTCTCTGCAACTTTAATACTGAAAACACATTTAACAAAGAAAGCAGTGATTCCCACAAGATTGATAGAATTTAGGTGTGAAAAACAATAGCTATTGAGAAACATGTAATGCTGGCAGGAGACTTGTCAACTGTTTTTCACACCACTCTTGAAACCCCAGCCATTTTCTTATAATTCTGTTCTGTCTACATTGGAATGAAATGCATATGAAAATGAGATGCCATAGATGTACTGAAGATGTACTTAATTTTGAATATTAGCTTCTCTATTTCTTCATTTGAATATGAACACATTTCTGGAGAGCTCTACTCTAGTCTTCCTTATTTTGATAGCTCTCTAGATGATCTCAGGGACTGTTAATTGAAGCATTTCACCAAGCATACATGGTAAAACAATGTTATTTTAACATTTTGACATAAGTGATCTATTTAATTCTAAGTGAAGCTGATGAAATTAATCCAGTGACTCAGGGAATGCATCTATTGAAAACTGCCTTCAATTTGACAGTAAAAATTAATAATGTTTTGGATGAAATAAAAACAAAAGAGGAAGGGTTGTTTTCACTTTTTTTTTTTTAATAAGAATCTTCAGGCATTAACAAAAAGATCTTAAAATAATTTTATATGCTTTGTAGTATCTCACAAGTAACAACTAAAGATATTGAGATCTCTGAGAGGAGGAATTTGGTGAAAATGAGCAGAAAAGAGTAGGAAGTTCCTGAAGTGGATTAGCTACTAGGAACAGAAACTGTTTTCATCCATACCAGCTTCACCTTCAAGAGCTTTTAGCTCTATCTCTCACAAGGTCACTGCCAAATTAACACTTGACAGAGTAGAAACCTCTGTTCAGGTAGCAAGTGTGATACTTTCCCCCTTTTTTCCCCCAAAAAGAATCAGTCTTCAGATTATAAGGCAAAACTAAAAACTTTGTCCTTCATTCTTCTTTTATCATAGTTGGGCAACTTATGAGGTGTTTTTGAGGGGTAAGGAGGAGAGAGTTTCTTAATTTTTCTCCACTAAATAATCTCAAATCATCTGATTCTGAAGATTCTATGGATGCATGCAACCTTGCTCAACATCTGAGGAATTATAAGGCCAATTGTTATTTCACAGTGTTGTGTGAAGAAAATTTACACTTCCAGAGGAGTTGTGGTTGCTGCCTCCCTGGCAGTGTTCAAGGCCAGGTTGGATGGGGCTTCAAGAAACCTGGTCTAGTGGGAGGTGTCCCTGCCCATGGCAGGGGGATTGGAACTAGATTGATCTTTAAGGTCCCTTCCAGCCCAAACCATTCTATGATTCTATGATTGTACATTAGTAAATATTGGTAAATATACAATTGGTAAATAGGTCCACTGAATTGCGATCAAAATTTCAGTAAGTCCAAAATAAGGAAGTAGAATTTTTTTCCACCAGTTTTTTGTAACATTTCAAAAAAAGAATTTAATAATATAAAGCTTTTTAAATCCATCCAGAATTATCCCTTATAGAAATTGACTTCTGTGGACAGCGATTCCTCTGAATCTAAAGAAATATATCCTAAAGCCATTTGGCTTTGCCTTCTTATTGCATTCACTAAATCCGGTTTTGTGTTAGTTTGCACAAATGGCTCTTATTATCATACACCAGCTCTAACCAATGCAGTAACTAACAAATACTAACAAAAATACCTCTATGAACAGCAGCACCAGATAAGGATGTTAATTAGCATCTCTTCTTTTCAATATTTTTTCCGAACTATAAACAGCTAAATTTTAAAAAGTTTACTAATAGATAAATTCCAGTGTAGGGAAACACTACAAAGTATATGAAGATCCCTTTAAAGTATGTTTTAATCAGCAAATAAAAGATTAACTTTCCAGCAGTATTTGAATTTACCCCGAGTTTGTCATCCCCTTCCTGCAGATGAGTTAATATGTGTCTCACATTATGAGCAAACAAACAAATAAACAACTCCCACTCATGATGGATCTTAATTTTGTCTATAGTACAGTGCTGGTGGAACATACACATAAAGTGGATATCTTGCATGATGGCTACTTTCCATGATTTTCATATTGAACTGTTTACCGTATTTCTGGAGAATTACAAACAAAAAGGGTTTAGCCATGAACTATGTTTTCTAAAAAAATGAGACTGAAGGTTTTTATTGTTACAATCACAAATTTAATGTAAAGTTCTTGTGAACAATTGTTTTGACATTGAAAATATTACAAAAAGAGGAAAAAAGCAAGAATAGCAGTGTATTGGTCAGCAATACTCTTTGTAAAACATCAGTTGGTAGCTGATAAAAACAAGGCTTCATTTCAACATGAATAATTGTGCTAATTAGGAAGCATTTTATGGAAAAGAAACAAAAAACATGCCAGAGGGACCAGTTCATTTTAGTGTAATACATTCCAAGTCTTCCAATTCCTGCCAACATTATTTTAAATACATTGAATCCTCAACATGGATTGCTTTTTGAATTAATTTCAACTACAAGTCCTTCAGATGAGCTCTAAATATAAATTCTGTATCAGTATGTTCAATTTTATTTACTTGATATATTTTCTCTGGATCTTCTGCCAAAATACTCTGAGAAAAATTAAGGCAAAATGGAAGTGCCCTGACATTTCTCGAGAAACCAGTGTCAGCATAATTTACTGTGTCACATGTGGCAGAATGCAAATTTGATCTTTCCCCTTCCTGCTATTTTAAACCATTCACCAGTTTCATCAGCTAGTGTATTTTTATTTTTGATCCATATGGGCTTATGAAATGCACCCACTTAATACATTTAGAGAATTGACTGTCAATTTTCTCCACCTCTCATACATGTCTGTGAAGCAACACATAGGGCTCTGATTATTTGTCAGGTGGACAGGACATAAACTATATGGGTATAGTGCCATCTAATGCCATGGAGAGTTCAGAGATGTTATGCTGTCACCATCTTCAACCTCTGGAAAGGTTAAGGATGCCAAAACTTTCAATGATAAACAGAAAATTTAAATGAAAGATGTTCCTGAAATAAATGGATTTTTTTTTTTCTGAAATAACTAGTATTGAATATACTTCTCTTGTTTTTACAAATATGTGTCTATTTTAAAGCACAACATTTTGAAATATTTTAAGTACAGTTGAGTGATATGTAGGTCAATAATTTCCATGGCTTCATATTGAAAACTAAAGATTTTGCTAAGCCAGTAAGAGTTAGAGGGATCTACAGACAGAAATCTCAGCAGAATATCAAGAGAGAAGGCAGAAATGGCCATGGGTTATTGGCATAGGAAGATGTACAGCATTATTTTTTTTTCCCTAAACAGGTTCTGATATAGGCTAGAATTTCCTTGTCATCTAGTTACATTTGATAGCATTTACTATTATTCACTCTGAAAATTCATCTTGAAGATATTTTACGTGTTTGATGCTTTCAGAAAACTCCTATTTTTTCCCTCTTCGATTCACTATTCTTTTGATTACCCACACAGTATTGTTTTCCTCTTTAACTCTTTCTCCTCATCTCCTATGTTGTATGAGTCAGCTTAGTGCATCATTTTCTGCTAGCCAACTTTGCACTACTTGGCTTTGCAGCAAATTCTCACAGCACCAGGTACCTGGTTATGATCTTTAAGCCTGTGCATATTTTCATACAGAATTTTATCAAACTGTTTTAATCAAACAGAACATTATGTATTTATAGGGTATAGAGCTGTGTCATTTTCTGCTGCCTAAACTTAATCCTATAAGTGCTCCTATATTCTTTTTGTTCTAAAACTGACGTTCTCTTAACACAACCTAACTGCCACAATGCACATTAGGTTCCTTCATAATCAACTGACAGAAGGTTCTTACCAATATCACAGTTTGCAAGTTTTATTCCCAACGGATTTCAGAATTGGACAGCACATGTCTTTTCACTGCAGTATTATACCTAACCATGGTATGTACCAGTGTGATTCCAGACTAGAAGAAGTATCAGTTGGTCATATTCATGTCACCCAAAGACCTTATGTGTTATGAAAAAAATTATAGAAAAGGATGAGCTGTCACATATCAGTAGACTGCCTTACCTGGCTCCTCGTAAGCTGAGAGCTTTGCAAGAGATTAAGCAATGACAGCTGGCAAAACTTTTTTCTATATGTTATTATTGTCTGTTTATCTAGAAATCTGTAGATATATGGCTAAATAATTACTAATGTAAATCCATGAGAAGGCAAAAAAAAATCATTCAATTAGTTCATCCTATTTCCACCATAGCCAAGCTTTATTACTGGGTATCTAAGCTGTGGTTGAAATCTTGACTCCAAACAAATCAGAAGTGTATGGTAGCAGGACAAGTTTCCTATAGTTGTCAGATGTAGTGCTAAACCCTGAGAGTTTGCATGAGTTATTCAGATTCAAATAGGTATAAATACCTATCTGTATGTGGAAGACAGTAGAAATATGCATGCCAGTTTAAATGATTAAACTGGAATCAGAGACCTGGAATGGCTGCAAACTGGTGCTCAAAATCCCCTGGTAAAGAGATGCTAGACCTCCCCCAGGATATCTGTCTCAGTAATTACCCATGCTTCACCTTTGCTGGTACATCTTAGGTATTTCATTTTTTTCTCACTTTCCTCTTTATATTGTTCAACCCTCAGTTCCTTTATCCTTTCCTCATGTCATCAGACTTTCTAGACTTGTGATGATTGCTTTCCACTTGATTTTCCAGCTGGTTTGCATCTGTCTTGAAGGATTGAAGATAGGCAAGGCATTCCAGCTGAGACCTTCCCAAAGCTGAATAATGAAAGGATTATTTACTGTCCTATAGCTGTAATCCTGTATATAGATCCCTCTGTGGGATTTGGTTATTGCTACAGCCCAATATTGCTGGTTCATGTTTAAATATGATCTGCTATTACACAGAGGATGTTTTCTGCTGTTCAGTCAATTGTTCCCAGTCCTGCATGGTCAGTTATTTCTACTGAAGCATAGTATGTTGTACTTGTTGAATATTATCTCTTTTCTTTTAAATAATCTCCAGTTGACAAGGTCATTTTAAATTTGAAGTCATCTTTCTGCAGTGCCTCCCAGCTTGGAAGCATCTACAAACGTAATTAGCACAATCTCAGTTCTTTCATCCTGCTTATTAATGAAATATTAACCTCTGCAGAATCTCACTTGCACATCCTTCCATTCTGGCACATTGATATTTACTCACTTAGAAAGGTTTGTCCAATTATTGGACCCATGCTGCAGTGCTTCCATCTAAACAACATTTCCACAGATCGCTTATGAGATGTGATATGCTTTTTCCTGGTCCAGGTTGAACATTACTCATTTAATTGCTTTTCTTTTAGATGTTGGGAGTTCACTTGTTTGTTCCAGTATTTTTATAGTGGTGAAAATCAATCTAATTAAATCAGCAAGTCCCAAACTCCTACTTTTTAAATTTTCATTTCTGAAGACAGTTCAACTCTTCAATTTTCTCAACTCTTCCTGAATATTCATAGGCAATGCTATGATCACTGTGATTTTGTTAGCCAGTTTTTAGTGACCTGGAATGTGCTTTAACACACCCATCACAATTGCTATAAAACAAATAATCTCTTAATTTTATTTTGATATTTAAAGAACAGTGCTAGCTGTTCAAACTATATCCTTTTACATTAATATTTCAGTATTCATTTAGTCTATCATGCCTCTGGTATAACAGTTACATCTTCATTTTAATCTTCTAACCAGGCTGTCTGCTTCTAAAATTTTTCCCATAGTTCCTTTGATATCTTTATTCCTTAGGAAAACATCGCTGGGTTCTGCATGATATATCTCTAAAACAGGACACTTATATGGGTAACTCTCACATACGGGGATGGTATTATTCCTATCATTCCTTTCGCTCTATGCTTTCTTATGAATAGTACAACAGCTTAAAATGCTTTACAAATATCTGATTTCCATGCAAATTGCCTACAATATTGTTTGCTCAAAGGATGCAATTCTCATCCTCTGATTGATAGAATGCCAGTAGCAAATCTCATTTCAATTTCTCAACTATTTAGGTACTTGGCATAATCAGACTGCTGGCTAAGAATGTCTTCTGCATCTGTACTTTGGAGACAGGTAATGGTGATATACTCATATACAGCCTTTCACCCTGGAGGATCCAGAAAATATTTCAGAGAATATAGTATGAAAAGTATTTGCATTTTAGGATTGTTTTATCCACTGCAATAAAATGAACTGTGGCAACTGTTGAAGAGTCTCACTGCAGGAATAAATAATATAATATAGAGAGAAACACAAGAATTCTGTGTTTTGGTGAGCAAAAATATAGAAAATTTGAAACATCTGGTATCCTGTATCATCAAGGATATTTTAAGACTATTGAGTTAATTTTATGATCTTTTCTTTCCCTGCATGATTCAAAGGCAGTATGAGAGCTGTTGAGAGGTGATGAAACTGGAGTACTGAAACACTAGTCACAAGTTATTCTGAAATATTGCATGCAAATTATTTAGAAATAAGTGTGTGGACTTGTCTGAGTACTCCCCTGACCTTAGAGGGAGATGTAATCAGAAAAGCAACAACACCACCTCCTTCTTGCCCTCCTCCCTACCCACCCCCCCCAAAAAAAAAAATTAAAAAAAACCCAACCAGTGAGATGATTGAAGTGATCTTAGGAACCTGTAAGAATCAGTGATCTACCGGAGGAAAAAAGAAATAAAAATTAAAAAATCAGTGATTATGGCCTGGGAGAGGTAATGACAAGATCGTGAAGACTTGAGTTCTTAGAAGTGTTGAGGGCAGTTAACTTTGAGTTGAGAGATGGAGTTGGGTTGTTCAAACTACCCTAGGTAATCCACAACTGATCCAACACTGATACTAGAAATCAGCTGAAATCATCGGAAATTTCATGGAAAAGGAAACCTTTTCAATAACACAGCACTTCATACCACTTTAAAGGAAAATAATCCAGTATGTCAGTGATGTCATGGAAAGAGACCATATTCAGACTTCACTACCGATATTTTCTGAACCATCTGTTTAGCCAGCTACAGACATATTGATATCAGAGCTTTCTTTATAGATAAGAATCATAGAAGATTCTTTTTCAATGCTTTTGCACAGAAACATAGAAGATAGACTCTCAAAACCTAATTTTCTCCTGAAGCCTGAAATATTTGGAGGGCTTCCAGAAGCTCTGCACTGCCTAGACACCATAAGAAGGCAACAACAGGTATTAAGGATGAAGAAATACATACTGTTTCCTTCCAATGTGGATATGTTCTCCATATGGAATGGAGAGCATTGGGGGGCATTGATCACACCCTCGGTGCTATGGTGGTGACTAGTACAAATTATTTCAAGAAAAATTACCGTATCTTTTATCAAGAAGCAGAAAAGGGAGAGTAATCATATACCAGATGCAAATGTAATTGGATCTTAAACATAGAATAGGCAAACATACTGTGTTTTAATTCACATGTCACCCATGGCATTTATAGGTCCTTTCTTTCTATTACAAAAGTGTAGCACGTCCTATCGTGTTTACTGTTACCACAGTGCGTTTTGTCAATGTCTCTCCAGGCACCACGCTCAGTATGGTCACCTTTTTACTTGTGCTCTTTTGTTTGCTCTGCTGATCAAGAAATTCCAGCAGCTTCCTGCTGAGGACTTTCTTTAAAGGAACAATGATTTTTTTCCTGGGGAAAAAAAAGACCTATTTAGAGAGTTGTGTTCTTGTAAGTCATCCCAGCAGAGCAGAAGGCAGAGTGGGAGAAGACGACCAAACAACTTTTCAGAATTCTTTATGGATCATACACTGCATCATGATTTACATTAACAAGAACTATAACTTCCAAGCATTCTAGGTTGTCCTGAGTAAGGGAAATAAAAGCAGAATGATGCTTTATTCAAGTTAATTTTCTAGCCCTCTAATTTTGTGTTTCATGATGGTAATATAACTAAATATTTCTAAATCATTTCTATAAATGAAAAAAAAGCAGCAAAAAATCTGAAAAAAAAAAACCCCAACATGCAACTACTGTTGCAATAGAAAATACAGAAGAGACAGGAAAATAAGGAACTCCTTGTAAGACTGGAGAACATGGAAATATAACTTTGTTGATATGACTTTAATAATTGCAGTCCTCTAGTAATGTAAGAGTTAAAAAGTTAAGTGTCATGTCTTTTCAGGAAGGGGGATGTTGTGTGAATGGCCACCACTTCCCTAGCAGAGGAGATGGAGCAGGTCTACCCATCATCTTCTGATTTATCCTGGATAAGCTAGGTCAATATGGAGGGAGAGACACCATGACTAGTGGGGTCCTTCATATGAAGTATGTTCCTTACTCTTGGGGAAGGTTCCTTACACTTGATGAGGTGCTGCAGTTCACGAGGGGTTGCTTACAAAACTGCAGATGTTCTTGTGCTTAAACCTTGTAGTTGTCTATACATTTTTACAAGACCAATGCACTTCTGAGAAATAGATTTTTTAATTTCTTTTTATCAGGACTACCTTTCCAGTACCAATGGTTGAAAGGTTAACTCCAGGTTTTAAGTCTTACACACATAATCAATTTTCAGAATTCAACTTCAAAATATTAAAAGGGGACCTGTCATACAGTTTCATAACTTATATTCCTCTTACATCTGGAATTATGACTTACCATATATTAGCTGGAAGGGAAAACTCTTTCCTCAGTCCATGGTTAAACTAAGAATTATCTGGTATACCTTATGCATGTGGAAATTATTTTAATAGGAAACTTTGAAGTATCTGAGCAAGAGGACCATCCTCCAGGAAAAAGCACATTATAATTAGGGTATTTGCCTTAGGAACTGTTATACTGTAACTTAAAGAATTTTATATCTTTCTTGAAGTTATATTAAAATTCTAATAGATCTGGGCACTCTTACTTAATTTTACTACAATACTGAACTTTAGCTAAGACTTCAGAATATTTCAAACATAAAAGTGTTATATATACAATTTAGAATAGGTACAAAACATTAGACACAGAATAAATCTTCCTGCTCCGTTTGTGCTGCAGAAAGGTGAGCCACCTGTTTTTGACAGCTGTCCAGGCATTGTTAGGTTGGAACACATGACATTTGCAAAGAAAGGTATTTATGAGAGATTGAAGGGTTTTTTTTCCTCCTGAAATAATATTGAAATGCCCTGAGGAATTTCATAATGTATGTGACAGAGATATTCACTGAATTGCTAATGTCTTAGTGGGTATAGAAGGTAGACTTGCTTCAAAGCAGAAGCTGTGACTGACTTACTGAACACTCAGTGGGAAAATGTATGAACTGAATAGAGAAACATTTCTGAGCAAAAGTAATTTCCTCCCACTTTCCACAAAATAAAGTCAAAGGCTATTAAAAATGTAAAAACATTGGCATCTTGAAGAGATCTAAGGCTATAGAGGAGGTTTTTGTGATTGCTGTTTTCTCAGAGAATGTAGAACACGATGCTCATACACAAGATTTGTAGGGGAAGATGCCGAACAAAGGACACAAAGTTTACCCTCTCTGCATAAGTGCAAAATTGGAAAGGTAACATTTGACAAAACAAATGAAATGCAGCATGGAGCCCTACAGACTGTGAGGCGAGTTGTGCTGTGAAATGAAGAAATACTTGGAACAACCCACGTTTCAGTCCCCTGAAAAGTCCCCCTGTCTGGCATGCTGCTCACCCCAGTCCTGGTTCTGCTGAAGTGCCCTGTAACCGATACGCCACACTCATTTAAATTACGAAGTTTGGGCACCAAATCTTCTACCACCCATTAATCTGTGCAGAAGGCCCTGTAAAGCCTGGGTGGTGTGATAGCCATCTGGTATCACACAGTCAAGAATAAACATTCTGGGAATTAACCATAGAAAAATTCATAATTAAGGAGGAAGAACGTGACAGATCAGCTTTCATGAGGAACTTTTGCTAATAAATTCTCACTTGTCAGCTTCTCTAGGTAAAGTTATGGATGATTCAGGAAGATTCTTACCACTTAGGCTCATTGTTTCTTCTTTATTTTCATCAGAAGGAAATGTATTTGTTATTTCTTTGGTTTCTTTTCGGTCTAATAGTGACACTGGGTCATATGTATGTGTATATATATATATATTTCTGCATCTATGTGGAAACGAAGGAATGATGTGCATTTAAAAGGTAAAAAGCTGTGTATAACAAGCGAGAGAGCTCAGAGGTTTACTGGATGTCTGGATGTTTTCCAACCTATATGCCATAGTTTTTAGCATTATCTGGCTCTCTCATCCTCTTTCCAGTAGATTTTTGTGCTGTGTCTTTTTAAAAAAAAACATGGATTTCAGTTAATCATAAATGCCATTATGCACAAAGTTGTATATACTCATAAATTACTGTCACATTAAAATACTGTATTAGTATTATTTAGCACAATTATGGAAATTATATTTTCCCATCTGTAAAACTTAGTTTTTTACCAAGGAGATATTAAAAACATAATTTCAAACAATTAAAAAAAAAAGGGGGTGTGTGTGTGTAAGCTTACAAAACATTGTTTCCAACAGAAGAATACAAAAAACTTATAGATGTTCCTATCCATCCCTTCCATCCCTATCCTTGCAAATATTTCTATATCCCTTCCATCCCTTGTAATATTTATCTAACTTAAATTCAAGCATATTCACCTCCTTTTGACCTCAGCACTGAACTGGATTGCTCGTGCCAACTATGCAGAGTGGTTTTATAACTCTACACATCCTTACACTACCAAAGTTGTGTGTGTGTGTGCTAGTGTGTCGGATGGCTGGAAATGGAGGGTCATCCTGTGAGCAACCCAAGCACTGAGGCCTTTGTGCTGAGTCCCAAAGACAACTGACAGCCATGGTGTTGGTGCTGCCCTTTGAGAAAGCAGGGCGTAGGCTTAAGTTGCAGAAAGGTATGGAATGGTGCGAGTTGGACTGTTTGTAACATATTCTGACACCCTGGACCATGGGAAGGATGTTGCTGATGCTCTAGAACCAGTCAGATGTCGAGTGTGACTGCAAGCACTGTATATAAGGTGGCAGCTGTTCCAGAATAAGTGACTTCACACTGATTACATTAATCGTGGGGTGCTGTCCTGCCCTCCGTCGTCGGGACAAAGTGGCGCCCGAACAGGGACCCTCACGATCCTTGACTTCAAATCTGAGCGACAGTATCCAATCACTGGGGACAGGATCGGGCGATACTCGGGACAGGATCGGGCA